>JAESVK010000669.1:1560691-1677657 GCA_017140935.1 Hamamelis virginiana | reverse complement strand
GCACTCATCGGAGATGGAGATGGCCTCGCCGGAGATGGAGACACTGCTCGTCGGATAGGGGCAGATGGCCGGAGAGAGGGGAGCTACTTCGGCGAGCTTTGTTGCCAAAAAATGGTGAAGAAGAGGAATGAAAAGATCTGCTGATTTGAGTTTCATAAACTGTTCGTGGATCGCAATAGATATTGTAGACGGGAATGACCATGGGATTAAGGGGAAGGGCAATTCTGGTATAAATAAAAAGTATTTTAAACTTTGGGACTTAATGCATTAAAATTTCATTAAAAAGGACTTTAGCCATTAAAAATCCTAAATGAGGATTTTAAGCAAGAGAGGTTCCTAAAATAGGACTTTTGGCCAATTAACCCATATCATAATTCATTAATAAATAAATACTTAGGTCTATTACATAAAATCATGTCTTTTAGAATATATCCCCAACAACATAAAATAATTTTCATAGTATCAATTGACAAATAGATTTTGATAAAATGATAATTGGATTTAATACATTTATTATATATATTTCATGCAGGCAGGCTCGGCCCTTGGCACAAGCAATATATGCTTTTGCCTTGGGCCCCCCAATTTTGTTGATTTTTTAGGCCCCAACTTCTCAAATGCCCAAAGCCCCAATGCCACATTGTGCCAAAATTCAAATTGGTTTTACCTGTTAGCAAGCATCTTATTAAAAAAAAAAAACAAAAAACAAAAAACAAAAAACAAGAAGGGTCCCTCTCATATCTTAATTCCCCCACAGCCCCACACGAAATCTGGTGATGAATTATTTTTATATTTTTTCTTTTTTTCTTTGATTTATTATTATGATTATACTTTTATTATCTTATTATAAGATTTGAAAATTTTAAAATAGGATTTTTTATTTTAGGGTTTTAGGATTGCTCTGTGTGATACTACGAATTTATTATTATTATTATTACTTCCTCCGTCCCATAAAAATAGGCATCTTCTAAAAAACACGCATATTAAGAAAACTCATTGATGCATTGATTTGTGATCTTTTTAACCTTTTATTTCCAAAACTATCATTTTTCTACAATTACATTTAGTGTCATGTCAAGGCATTCTTGGAATAATAAAGGATAATATGGAAAAGCTAAAAGAAATATGATTTGACTTTTCAAAATGGACTATCATTTTAGGACAGCCAAAAAAGGAAAGAAGGCCTATCTTTATAGGACGGAGGGAGTATTATTATTATTATTATTATTAGGGCAATTTCCATGAATAATCCTAAGTTTCCAAAATATTACACCTACGAACCCGATCCAAAACATATTTTTTTTGACGAAATTGCCCTTACAATTGAAATTTGACCAATTTGTACAGAATCACAATTTTTATGTATAATCCCAAAAAATAAACAGAATCCCCAATCTCCAATTTATCTAATAATCACCAATATTGTTAAGAATCCCCAATCCACTTTATGTCACGTTAACATTTAATGCTAGTCATTCAATGTCCCCCGAATTTTTGTACAGGATCCCCAATTTTATGTATAATCCCAAAAAATAAACAGAATCTCCAATTCCCAATTATCTAATAATCATTAATATTGTTAAAAATCCCCAATCCACTTTATGTCACGTCAACATTTAATGCGGGTCATTCATTGTCCCTCGAATTTTTTGTACAGAATCCCTAATTTTATGTATAATCCCCAAAAATAAATAGAATCCCCAATCCCCAATTTATCTAATAATCACCAATAGTGTTAAGAATCCTCAATCCACTTTATGTCACGTCAACATCATGCATGTCACTCATTCAGTTTGCGCTTTCCAAGAACATCAAATCAATCAAATCTTGTCTACTCTATTGGGTATTCTTAATAATATTGGAGATTGGTGATTATTTTTAATTCTGGTGATCCTTTGTAATATTGGGGATTGGGGATTATACACAAAATTAGGGATTGTGTTGATTATTGGTGACTCTTCGATTTTTTTTAATTCATCCGTACAAAAATTTTGACCATTTCAATGGTTAAATTGTAAATACCCATATGAGTGGAGAGTATTTATGTCCTAAAAAAATATTTGCGTAATTAGTTTTGGATTGGGTTCGTAGGCGTAATATTTTGGAAACTAGGATTATTCATGGAAATTGCCCTTATTATTATTATTGATTTATTGTGAAATTTGAGATTTTTGATTTAGGGTTTTAGGCTTGCCATATATGTTAATATGTTATTAATTAGTCTTTTTTGAATCCTATATATCACAATTACATGAGAAATTTTTTTAGATATGAACATTGATAATTTCTTAATAACTTTGTAAAAAAGCTAACTAGTTTTAATTTCTTTGTTATTTTAGGATATTTAATCATCCTTCATAAAAGAAAGTATAGTTTTGGACATGAAAAAAAAAAAGAAGAAGCAAAAGATAGAAGAAATATAGGTACTAGTATAGTTCAGTTTATGATTTTAGTAATGATATATGCATTATGCTTCCAAATTTTGTGTGGTTACTAGTAAAGCAAATACAAATATAGGTACTTTAATTTTATATGCAATTTTTTTTTGTCACGTATTAGGGCCCCCTATTAAGAACTCGCCTAGGGCCCCCCAACGGTTAATTTAAAAAGATTTGCATATGGGCCGGCCTTGCATACAAGCCAAAAATTACAGCGAACCAACGGTTAATTTAAAAAAAAAAAAAAAATCTACTATAAAAGAAAGATTATATTTTAAAAATTATGTAACTTTACGTAAAATGCACATTATAATAGATTCATTCCCTATGTTGTAGGGTAAGTATACAAGGGTTTCTTCTAATAATAGACCTCTATGTACTAGGAATTTGGGTCAAAATTCCTAAAATGTTAAGGATGAGGAGGTAATATTGGATCACTTACTTTTATTATTGCTCATTTTAACAAATCTGAATACTGCGACTCAAACACTTAACAATACCAGGTAGATTGAGGGAAGATAATAGTAGGATGAAAATATATCACTATTACATGAGAAATGTTTTTAGATATGAATATTGATAATTTCTTAAGAACTTTGTAAAAAAGTTAACTAGTTTTAATTTCTTTGTTATCTTAGGATATTTAATCATGCCTCATAAAAGAAAGTATAGTTTTGGACATGTAAAAAGAAAAAAAGAAGCAAAAGATAGAAGAATTTTGCTTTAAGATTTTAGTAATGATATATGTATTATGCTTCCAAATTTTGTATAGGTACTTTAATTTTATATGCAAATCTTTTTTTATTCACATATTAGGGGCCCATGTTAAGAACTCGCCTAGGACCCTCGAATTCTTCGGGCTATATACAAGCCAAAAATTACAATGAACCAACAGTTGTTTTTCGAAAATAAAAAAACAAGGAAAAATTATCAAGAGGACCCTGAGTATTGATTTTATTATCAATAGGTCCAATAGATAAGATCCCTTCCCAGTAAACCCTTTTAGATTAAAAATAAATCCATATTTTAATTAGTGAATGTTGTTTTTACCCTTGCTGACTTTTAGCTTCATTATGCTGTACGTGATTGTCTGATGTATCTTTTTCCTTATTTCATGGAAGAGATAATGCAAAATTGATTTGAAATACAAATGTAACTGTATTTATTAATGGAATGTTTTTGAATTTGAATGAATTTTATCATTTTATCATAAACACCAGATCATTCGAAAATCAATTTTCTTTATCAGCAACTCTGTGATTCCCAGTTAGAGTTATTCGACCTTGGTGTCTTTCTGTTGTTGAAGGTATGGTTGTGTTCATTTAAAGTTGTTTGGCTGCTGCTTTGACATCTCTTTTTGGTTTCATTTTCTTGATCAACAGATTTTTGTTCATCATGTTCTAATTAAACTTTTTTGAAACTAAATTTGAGTCTAGTTTGATAGATGCGTTGCAGAGATAAATTTGGTTTCATTTTTGCTACATGAGTTGCAGAGATAAATTTGGTTTCATGATGGCTAGATGCGTTGCAGAGATAAATTTATCTCTGCAACGTTAAATTTGGTTTCATTTTTGCTAGATGCGTTGCAGAGATAAATTTATCTCTGTAACTCCTAATTGTTTCCCGTCTTTGTTTCTGTTAGAGAGTAAATATATACATAATACCAATTCAATTTTTCAATTTTTTCAGTCTATAAAATGAGTGAAAGTGTTTCAATTTTTTCCCGTCTTTGGTTTCAATTTTTTGCTAGATGCGTTGCAGAGATAAATTTATCTCTGTAACTCATAATTGTTTCCCGTCTTTGGTTTCATTTATCCGACCATCAAGAAAACACTAATTTTGAAGTTTGTTTCATTTATCCACATTTAATCAGCAAAGATACACAAATCCATTTTGAAGAATGTTTCACAAACCAAGAAAAAGATATTAAATGGATGAAAAGTCAGATTTTTACCTTTCACGCCCACTTTTGCCGGTTTCTTCATGCTCGACGGTGGATGGACTGAGAAATCTGGCGCCGGAAGGTCGATGTAAATTGTTAGACGAGCATGAAGAAAGTGATTCGAAAATCCCTTGATTTCTGGCGCGAGAAAACCGCCCAAAATCCAGCAAGCTCTGTTTTGGAAACATAAAACAGAGCTTCTACATTTCAAATAGCTGATTAAATATGGGCAATTTAGTCTTTTTCTATATTTTATTTTATTTATCAAAAACAGTATTTTGTTGAGGGGTCTACGGGTATAACCAGTTTCTACCAAGGGGCTTATAGTATATGACCCAAAAAACAACTATTAAAAAAAAGATTACATTTTAAAAATTATGTAACTTTATGTAAAATGCACATTATAAATCTCTTTTAACTTGTTTTATGCATCTATGTAGGTTTCCAAGATATCTACCATATGACTCACTAGAGAATGATCACCAGAAAATGATGGAGGAATTGGCTACTACAAGTATATGATTTATTTTGGGTCTCATTCTTTGGATTTGGTTTTCCAATAGAGGATGACTTGATTGTATACATGTATATATATATAGTTAGGATTCCAAATTGAGTGTACATGCCACTTTTTAACTTATATATCATATATATCTTGAAAACTTTTGGACTTTATGTATATTGTAATTTCTTTCTTTTTTAATAGTTATTACACTTTATTGGTGGGTTTGTGGATGTGATTGCATGTATACAGGTTACAGGAAATATGCATGTCATATGAAGCTAGAATTGTTATATATATATATATATATATATATATATATATATATATATATATATATATATATATATATATATATTATGGATCCAAACGAAATATTATCCAAATGGAATATTTTTTTAAAAAAAATTAGAAAGAGAAAACATGAGGGTTTTAAACCGTCGTCTTTTCAAGGAAAAACAGGTTTGAAACACTCGTCATTTGAACAAAAGACAAGGGTGCAAAACAAAGACGATGGTGCAAAACTCTCGTCGTTGCTAGAAAAGACGAGGGTGTTGAACCCTCGTCTTTTGTTCAAAATCACGAGGGTTCCAAAACCTCGTCTTTTTTTTCACGACCCTGGAATAGACGACTCTTTTACAACACTCGTCTTAGCATAAAGAGGGTTTTAAACACTCGTCGTAGGCATTTTTTCTAGTAGTGAAGTTAACTAAGTGTTCCAAAACATTTTTGGACAATTTTGAAAACATTTTCAAGCATGAATGCTAATGCAACATATGATGGAAATAGTTTTCTCTTGAGCTATGCAACATTGAGCATGAGAGAGACCTTACAAAGAGTTCCTAATCACAAGGAGAGCAACTTGACTTCAAAAGGTCTTTATAAGCTTGAGCAAGTCTTCAAGTTGGTCTTCAAGGATTGAACTTCTTGAATTGAATCTCCATGAGCTTTAAGTTTTGAACACCATGAGCTTGAATGAATAATGTGCGCATATAATTTGCTTGATGAATGTTGATGAGAGCTCCAATAAGATGTAACTTTGAATCTATGGAGACACAACAATTAACCACTTGTTAAATAAAAAGGTATGGTTTAGTTATCATCAAAATAAGGTCAAGGACCTTGGGGCTAACACGACAAGTAATACCTTTTTATTAATATAATATGAAATAGACATGCCATTTAGGATTGGTTTTAGGGCATACTTCTAACAATCTTCCACTTGCACTAAAGCCAATCACCATAGTATCGTATACTAGTCTTCGTAAGACAAGGCTTCTAATACTCATTAAGTTTTATGGCAAAGAAGATTCTATGCAAACAAGCTTTGCAAATTATTATTTTCAATAATAGTATTTAAACTAAAATTCCGTTACCAACTCTGATGTTCTAGTAAATGAGACCTATGTTCTCGAAAGAGAGTGGTATGTACTAGACATTCCTTTTAGGCAATTTGTAAACAGTATTTCAAATTTCTTTATATATGTATTTCATTCTTAAACTTTTTTAAGAATATACTTATTTCTATTTTAGAATCACTATTCTAAATCAATAATCAATATTTGCTAACAACTTACTTGCAGCATTTATGATATTGATTTAAGTACATAATTTATTATTTATATGAGTTTCACATTTCTCAAATATCTTGCTTATATAATTCCCATAAAATCTAATTTTAAGAGATTTGAATTCTCATAATGTTTATAGAACTCATATTACTACACTTAGTATTTTAAAGTATGTACTTTATAAAGAAATAATAAAGCATGGATAAAGTAGAACCAAGATTTGAGACCAAATTATTATTTTGTAACTAAAATAAGAAAAAATTGCAAATTGGGAATACAAACAACTACTGAATGTTAAACTCTGAAAGTAAAATTATAAATAACAAATTCAATAACCTGAAGCATAGTCAATTGCTTTTTAATACCTTGAAACTCAAGCTCTAACACAATATCCTGCACATATATATATAAAGGAAGAGTCAAATTGTTGGCATGAGTTCCCGCAACTCGGATTCTAGGTGCCTTCTTTGGGAGAGGTAGTATTGGATTATCTGCATTTTCACCATTTTTCAAGAGGACAGGAGACTTCCTTACAGCTTCCATTATAGTTTGATAATTGTATCTACTCAGAATTTCAGATAAATTCAAAAGGTCAACTGATAGTTGAGAAAAAAGAGAATCCTTTACATTTTTTTTTTCTTATTTCACTATTAGAACTTTAGACCAATACAAAATTTTCGACTGAAACATAATTAGACCTTATTCTACCTTAAATGGGCTTGAACTTCTAACCCATAACCTGAGGTCACTTAAAAAGCTCCCTGGACACCATTGAGTTGCAGCTCACTGGCCTTCATTCTCCCCAGTTAATTAGATCGATTCTTCAATTACAATAGTTATTTAAAATTTTCCACTGAAAATTTTTTTAGCAATACGAGGAAAAAAAATAAAGAATTAAGTTTAGAGGGGAATATCAGTACTTGAAATGAGCTAAACGAGCAGTAAAAAAGACTAGAACGCAACCAATAAGTATAACATTAAAGAATGTTTGAAAGAGAAACAAATTTTACTTTAGGAGTTCGAAAAAAACTTAACTGGCTCAAAAAGATTGGCAAAATATGATCATACTATAAAAGTTCACCAAGTCTGTTTATATCTCACCTCAGTAGATTGTTTGCAAGCACTAGCCGCCCTTAGGTAGTTGCCTCGCGACACAGGAGCTGCAGAATGCATCATGAACAACCAATGTAATTTCATTGCTTAGAGAAATATAAATTCAATATAAGTTATTGAATCTCGCTGGAAGGGAAAAGAGCCCTTATCACCAGTGACTTAAATGCTGAAACATTCATAGACAAACAAAATGCCCATAACAAGGCCATATGGACTAAATTCTAGGAAAGACGAATCTGATCCCTTAATCTATATAAATCCCCCACACAACTACAAAATCAGTATGTTAAAAGTAACTCTGAATAGGATCATCATGTGGGGCACATATACAAGATCTAATGATTCTTTTATAAGCATATATAGATTCTACCAGACACATATTATGCAAAAGCAATTGGCACAAAATGGTCAGACTCAAGAAGATTTTTGCATGTGTGAAGAAAGAGGGAGATGAAGAGAGGGAGAGGGAGAAGGAGGGAGGGAAGGATGGAGAGAGACACTTAATTGATTTTCCAGTTTGATTGACCTTTATTTGATACCAAACACATGAAACATTCCGAGATTCTCATGATTTTGCCATGAAAAGAAAAAAATTATACACCACCTAACTCTCAATGGGACAGTACCAGACAAGAACTGGACAGTAGTAATTCTGGTTTCTTGAATAGCAGGGCTATTTCCAACCAACCAAGTGCAGCTCTGTCAAGAATTTCCAGTTTCACCTCTGGTTTTGCAACAATACTAACTTCCAAGGGCGGAGCTAGGATTTTGTTCTTGGGAGTGCCAAAATTTAAAAAAGAAAATTTTAAAAGTTAGGCATGGAAAGTATATTAAGATTTAAGACTAAGTTTTCTCTAGAAAAATAAAATTAGTATTTTTTTGGTGCAATAAAAACTAATATCTATTTAGGTTTAATAAAATATAGACAAAATATATTATGTATAAAAATGTTTCAAATTTAAGGTTGGGTGTGGGGGGTGCCATCTTAATTTCTAAGGCATACAATATATAAAAATAATACAATTTTTACAATAATATATAAACTATATAAAAGGTTTTCTAAAAGCCAAGGGGTGCCATGGCACCCCCTAGACAACATGTGGCTCCGCCACTGCTGACTTCCATTTCAAGAATAACACCTAACAAAAGAATAGCCAAGCTAAAACCAACAAAGTAGTGTAGCTTAGAACCATAGAAATATGCTTTAGAATCAGAGGTATAAATATAATCATACAGAATGAATTGTCAATGACAAGATATAAGAGAAACAGAGAGATGCTTTAATCCTAATCTAATATTTTATGACACATATAACCTTGAAGACAATGTTCCATTATGTACATATCCCATGTTATTACGATAGCTATGGGCAATAATAACTAGAGTGATGTGCTTTTAATCGAACTCTTTTAGGTTACACTTAAGGACAACAATATAATAGCCAGAGATCAACCAGCGAAGCCATTCTATAAAACAAAAATCCCTTTCCATTGAAGATCTCACCTGTAGTCTTTCGCTAGTATCTTCGGGGTGGGACCACTGAGATTATTAAATGACAAGTCCCTGGGGAAAATATTAAAAGAAAATTTCATCATCAATTTACGCTATATAAACAGAGCACACAGTAGATATGTGATGGGATACATACAAGAATGAAAGACCTGTAAGATTCGCGATAAGATTCGCTACAAGTCTAGGAATATATCTGTACAGATAACTTGTTTTTACTAAGCCTCTTGAAAAACTTAGCATGACAAAGGTTTAGAACACAAATATTTATAGATTACTTAGTATAAAAACCAATAGAGAATATAAGCCCAATTAAAATGTTAAACCATACTTACAAGTAACTTAGCCAAGTCAGGAAACAGCTAGGAATTTCACCAACAAACTGGTTGCCTCAAAGGTTAAGATAGCTTCCATAATCTTGTAATAAATTTATAATTTAACAAACCATCAATGCAACACAGCAAATAGAGGAACAGAGGCACTGCAAATCACATGCTTCACAAGAAAGTAATCCTAGCTTTCTAGTTTAAATACAAACTGTAGGACAATCTCATGCTGTAGATGAATAAGTAAATATTAGTAAATAAGCATGCACAGGAAAGACAACTCAAAAACAAACAAACAAATCAAATATAATTTGATAGAAAGAGTGAAGAATATAGAAGAATTCAGGAACAACGGTTATATAATTTAAAAGAAAAAAAGAAATCTTACTCTGATTTTAAAAATAAGATTTAATATTGAGTCTTGGAATATGGGAAATCTTGAACCACTCTGGGCCACTCCCCTCGGTACATCTGTAACCTAAAAAAAGATTAAAAATGTATCAAAAGTCGATCAAAGAGGGAAAACAATATGAACATCCCCATATTAGTGATTAGTGCCTATGCTCTGTTTGGTTGCCGAGAGTTTGAAGGAAAAAAAAAATGGAACTTAGAATCCAAAATTTTCCATAATTTGGGACCCAACATAACCTAATACAACTATTTGCATCTGTAAAATTGATTTTTCCAAAATACAAAACAATAACAATAATAAATAAGACTCAAAATTTACTTTTCCTTCATTTTCCTCTGTTTTCTAGGCAGCCAAACGGATTATTTATACGCAAGAACCAAACTTGACCTAGTTTCTCAAAAAATTTACCAAAACCCTGTCATTTAGCCCTAATAAACAACACCAGATACAAAAGTACCCCATATTGACTGCCAAGAACACAGTAAAGCCCCCTAAATCATGCTAATTCGGTACAATTCAATACAAGAAATACAAAAACTTTGAGAAATGCAAACTTAAATTCAACAAACTCACCCAACACTGATGTTAGGCCGGAGTTCTGGCAGGGAGCTGTACAGTCATCGGAAGCACATGAGGGTGATACGGATGTTAGGGTTTCGTTTGATCGATTTGGCTCACGACTGCTACTACTACTCCCTATATGAAGCTTCTTGAAAATGTGCTTCATTTGTTTGCTCTGTTTATCTCTACTTCCCCTTCACTTTCTCTCTCTTCTTCGCTTTGGAGAGTCAGAGGAAGCTGTTAGGAGGGAAATGAGCTAGGGTTAGTACGATTGCTTCATTCAAGGGTTAGGGATTTCGATAGGATGGAGGAACAGAGAGAGAGAGCTCAAAATTGCAGAGGAGAATGGTGCGAATTTGCAAAAATCGGGAGGGAGATGGAGGGGCAAATTTTCGCAGCAAGAATGACCCTAAAATGGGTTTTAACGAGGGTTTACCAAACCTCGTGACAACTCTTCCGAAAATAAAGAGAAAAATGGGACGAATTGATGAAGCTAAGACGAGGGGTTTCAGACCACCCTCGTCTTTTCTAGCCTTTTAACGAGTGTGGTTTAAAAACCCTCGTTTTTATTGCATTTTCACAAGGATTTTAGAGCACCCTCGTCTTTTCCCTCTATCCTGGTCGTCGTAGCCCATTTTTCTTGTAGTGCTTGCTCAAGTGTTTTATGTCGATTTTGACTTAAGAATTTCGAAACATTGACATTGCAACTTCCCTTGTCGACTAACCCTTTAGTCCTAGTCGACTAAGTGAAGTCCAGAGGTAGTGTTTTGAGAAATTCTAAGTTAGTCGACTAAGCACCCTGGTCTAGTCGACTAATAAAAGGTCCAAAGGCCCTATTTTGTTGCAAAGTTACTAGTCGACTAATCGATCCCGGAGAAATTTTCCCAAAGTGATTTTAAGTTACTAGTCGACTAACACCCTCGTTCCTAGTCGACTAACACCCTCGTTCCTAGTCGACTAACAAACCCAGAAATTGTTCAAACTGAGTTTAGTTTAGCTAGTCGACTAATCCTTAGTACCTAGTCAACTAATCGAGCCCGGGAATGAAAAACCTTTTGAAAAATGACTTGTTAGTCGACTAATCACCTTGTCCTAGTCGACTAATGGCTCTGCAACTTCAAAACGGCTCTTTCTCTTTATAGCTAATCAAGCATTAAATGACCCCCAACGACCCCCATCTTCTCCAATCAGATTCCAAGGGTTTCAAACGGCCATTTTGGCCTTAGTTCATTATATATAGTGGCTTGGCTCTCATTTATTGCTCACTTAGTCTATCTCTATTAGTTTGTCTTGATATCATTTACTCTCAAGCATTCATTACTCTCACTTCTCATTGACAAATCTCTTAAGCTATATGTATTGATCATTTGAGAAGTTATTAGTGCTCTTGTCTTTACTACAAATCAGCTTGTTAAAGCATTCTTTGTAAAACTCTCTATTCAATCATCTTATATTGTGAGTGGTAAGAGTTTGGTGAAAACTCTTATGGGTGAGTTGTCTTCCACCTTGAAAGAAGGCAAATGTAAAGGTTCCTCCACCTTGAAGGAGTTGCATGGTAGATTAATCCTCGAGACGGAGATCTTGAGGCATGGACTTTCGGTGGAAACACGTTAAATCCTTGTGTTTGATTCTCTAACTCAAACTCTTGCATTTTATTTCATTATCTTGTTATATTAGTTGCTTAGTTAAAATCTGATATTGCATTCTTGTTTATCCTAGTTCAAAGATTTTAAAATATTGTATCTCATTTTTGAAAGATTTTTTATTTGCCTATACTCTATTCACCCCCCCTCTAGAGTATATTTTGGGCCAACACGTCGTATATATATTTAATTATATATATGATAATGTTCATGAATAAATGATAAGAGAAATATATATATCAGGTAATTGAGATAGGGAGACTTTATTTCTCATACACATTTATTCTAAAAGAGTTACTACTCATTGGTTTATGAAAGAAGACACATTTTATAAACCATAAAGAGTAGCACAGATTTAAACTAACTCAATTTAGAGGGTAGATAGTTTTTCGTATTAGTGTATTGACACTTGGGTTTATCTGCGGGTGCATGTTAGAGACATGTACACTGAACATGATCTGCTAGAATATTCCTATGGATATAAGTCAAAGGAATATTCTTTTCTTACGTCTATTTTTTTGGTAGTCCTTAGACCTGAGACACCAAAGTTGTCTTGTACTTCAGTTGTTAGGGTTTGATAGTATCTTGTACAGCCTTGACCATAAGGATGTAATCGATACTCATTGGCTCTAATAAGTTATGCATGGAGATAGATGAGTGGTCAATAAGGAATCATCACTCTCATTATTATGAGAGAGAATGTCAGGGTCAATTCTCAAAGATAACTCTCAATTTGAATCTCTGGCCAGAGTGATAGGTGAACTGTGAAAGTGTTTCATAGGGTTCATCTTATTGAGATTATATTTTGAAGAACATATGACAAGATGTTAAAATAAGGGTTTTGACTCATATCCATACCCTGAATATCTAAACAGTGACATTAGGGGATGGAGGATTAAGTAACAAGAAAGGTTCACGTAGTTCTACTATTCACCCACACCTAGGGCAGGTCATGACACATTGCTAGACGTCACTCATGACCAATGAAAGCCTATTGGTAAAGTGTTATCAATGAGTACATAATTGGAATTGTTCCAATTGAATCTTAAAATAGAAAGTTTCTATTTTGGGAGACATTGAGATGTCCTTGTCCACTGCTAGGTTGGGGTGAACCTAAAGAGTCACACACAATAGGGCATAAGTGAGTCTTTAGAATTAAAGAGATGTGCATATTCTTATTTATTGTTAATTTAATCCTTATTATTAATAGTTAATAAGGGAGAGATCAAATAGTAAATAAAGGGAACTTTTACTATAAATATGAGGTGATGGGTCTGTTAGAAGTATGCCCTAAAACCAATCCTAAAGGGTATATTAAGTTTCATATTATCTATATATGGAAGGTATAACTTATCTAATATGTTCTAACATATATGATAAGGTCCATGAATAAATGATAAGAGAAATATGCATCTCAAGGAGTTGAGATAGAGAGACTGATATTTCTCATATACATCTATTCTAAAAGAGTTCCTACTCAAAGGTTTATTAAAGTGGATATTTAATTAACCGTATGAAGAGTAGCACAGATTTAAACCAACTCATATGGAGGATAGGTAGTCTTTCCTATCAGTGTAGTGACACTTAGGTTAATCTGTGGGTGCATATTAGAGAATATGTACACTGAACATGATCTGCAAAGAGTATTCCTATGGTAGTTCTGTCAAAGGAATATTCTAGTGTTATGTCCATTAATTTGGTAGTCGTTAGACCTGAGACACCATAGCTGTCTTATGCATAGGTTGCTAGAGTTTGATAGTATCTCGTACGGCCTTATCCATAAGGTTGTAATCGGTGCTTATTGGCTCTAATGAGTTATGCATGAAGATGGATGAGTGTGCAATAAGGGATCATCACTCTCAGTTATATGAGAGAGAATGTCAGGATAAGTTCACAAAGATAATTCTCAAAGGGAACCTCTGGCCAGAGTGATAGGTAAACAGTGAAAAGTGTTTCACTGCGATTACCTTATTGAGATTATATTTTGTGGGACAGATATCAAGTTGTTAAGATAGGGTTTGACTAAAACCATACCTATTATCTTAACTGTGACATTAGGGGATGAAGGATTAAATAACATGAAGGGTTCACATAGTTCTGCTATTCACCTAAACCTAGGGTATGTCATGATATGTTGCTAGATGTCACTCATGACCAGTGAAAGCCTATTGATAAAGTGTTATCAATGAGGGCAAAATTGGAATCGTTCCAATTGAACCTTAAAATAGAAAGTTTCTATTTTTGGGAGACATAGAGATGTCCCTGTCACTGCTAGGTTAGGGTGAACCCAAAGGGTCACACACAATAGAGAGTAAGTGAGTTCCTTAAGCTTGTGGGAGGGGAATCCTATCATGGCGTTTGTTTGACTTTAATAATTAAACGTTAATTGATTAAAAGTCAATACTAACCGAGAATAGGATTACTCTATTCGAGGATGATTGGTCATGCTAGCACTAGTAACCAAACACCCCCCAAAGAGGAGAAAGTCTATAAATATGAGTGTTTCACACACTCTAAGGCACAGAGAAACCCTAGGGCCGAATTGCTCTCTCCTCTCCCTCTCCATTCTAGCTTGCTACAAGGTGTTGTGGAAGACTAGAAAAGCTTGAGGAGTTTTGCTCTCGTGTGGATACGCTTTGGAGGTTTCATCCGTTTGAAACTCGAAGGATTCCTACACCGAAGAACACAATCAAGTGAGTTTTTATATGCTTTGATTAATTGTGTTTATTTATATATATGATCCGATGCTTGAATCGTTCTTGGAGGTTTTGTGTACATGGATTGTTTTTATAAAACAGAAAAAGTTTTTGTTTTACCTTTCCGCTGCGAATCCATGTCTGTGGTTTTTCACAGAACCTTTCAGGGTCAAGCTAGCACTAAGCAACCCTAGCCATCATCAAGTGAAGGCTAAGAAAGAAGTGAGAAACCCTAGGGCCGTCCCTCTCTCTCTCCCTCTCTCTCCTAACCGAATTCCACTAGCCTCTCTAGCTTGCTTCTCTTCAAGAGTTGAAAGTTGCTAGGGTTCTAAAGGTGTTGTGCTCGTGTGGATACTTTTGGAAGCTTCATCTGTTTGAAGCTCAAGTTTAACGATTGCTAAATCGAAAGGCAACCAAGTAAGTATTATTTAAGTTTGTTAAATATACATTATTGTTTTATATTCTTGTGACTCTATGCTTGTTCGAATCCCTGCTAGAATTCGACGATGGATTGATCCCTTGTAAAATTTTTGTTTTATGTCTTCCGCTGCGAATTCCATTATATCGATTTCCTTTCAGAAACATCATAATAATAATCATAAATATACAAGGCAAGCATGAATCATCCGAATAAGGCATGAATTGTCAAGCAAAGCATGCACAACCCATCCAAGTAAGGCATGAACCATCAAATATCATATAAACATGTACGATAAGAACCATTGCAGAACAAATATAATTGAAATCACATAAAACAAAATAGATTAAATCAAATAAAACCGGATTGCATAAAGGCAATCTCCCAAAAGTTGTACAATCACCATAAAAACTTATAAAAACCTAACCCAAATCAAATAACACAAAATACTAAAGTAGATGTTTTATCTATCGCCTAAGAAGAAGGATTAGTTGCCCATAGAAGAGATCGAATCGCCAAAACTCGCCATATCAAGCATGAACATCAAAATCCTAGAAAAGAGAATAGAGAATAGAGAGAGAACTGTGAACTACATCATAAAATTGCCCCTAAATAGGCTTAGGAAACTTAACCTAAAAACCTAGTGAAATACCCTTGCAGAAATAGGAAAATTACACCATTAGAAACTTAACCCCGACCATCTTTATCAAAAGCCAAAGACCCTTTATCGATAGAACATAGTTATATAATAAAATTTGAGGTCCAAAGCATAATTTCTATCGCTAGCCAAATTTTTTGATGTTATCTATTATCTATTGATAGACTTTCTATTGATAGATAGTCTTTCAAAATGAATCTGTCCATGAGAAAGCCATATTTAGAAACTAGACTTCTCAAGCTTTTCAGACATATAAAAATCATCGAATTCGAAGTTCAAATGAAGGTCACAAGAGTTTGAAGTTGGATGTCTTCGTTAACAAAGAACTGTATAGCTCCAAAAGTCTCAAAAATGTATCCTAAAGGTATTCCAAAGTTATTTGAGCATCAAATTGACCTTGAAAAACATTTTAAGCATTCAAAACATCAAGAATCAACTCCAAGCAACTTTATTACGCACAAATTAACCGAAAAACCTACACAAGTACACAAAACAACATTAACTCAAATATAAACTAAAACGGAAAAAATACTGCACATAAATACTAAAATGGGATTGCAAAACATATAAAAAAGAGACAAGATTGCTGTACAATCAGTCATGCTGTTATAGGGTGCACCTTACACAACTTTGCGTAAGGTAACCTAAGTAGAACCCATTGTAGGATAAAGTTTGAAAAACCATCCATTAGATCATATGAACTGCTTATAAATTTTATGTTCACCAAAATTCATAGTGACCAATGATCGATCTCTAAAAAAATTAACTAGGAAAAATTGGTGACATTTTAACGAACAAAAAAGTCACAATTTGTTGTTGTGATATTTTTCAGAGACCAACTGTTGGATTACTGTGATTTTTTACGGACATGAAATTCATAAGCAATTCATCTAATCCAACGGTCGATTTTTCAAATTTTGTTATATATATATATATAATATTGTATCAGGGAGTCTATTGTAAGGTGCCTGCATAGGGTTAATTACATAATAGATTTTAAAAACTGATCATTGGATTAAATAAACTTTTTATGAGTTTCATGTTCACAAAAAACCACAATGATCCAACAATTGGTTTCTGAAAAATGTGAATGCGAAAAATTGTAACTTTTTTGTTCTTCCTAGTTAGTTTTATCAGAAACCGACCATTGGGTCACTGTAATTTATTTTTTTTCGGTAAGTCTCTGTAATTTTTTAGTGAATATGAAATTTATAAGAAGTTTATTTAATCAAACAATCAATTTTTCAAAATCTGATATACAATTGGCAACTTATGCAACTTATGCACTTTATAATAAACTCCCAGTATATTGTATATTTAAAGCCAGCCAGCACCTAAACCAAATCAGAATTTCATATAACGAAATGAAGAGAAATTATTATAGAAATGAGATACACACACACACACAAATGTTCCTATCAGCATATGCTGACTTTCGCGAAAGTCATGATAATCATAGTTAATTGTGGGATGCATATTTTGAAAAACTAACCGTTGGATTAGATACTATGCATATGTATGTTATGCATGCCAAAAATCATAGTGATCCAATAGTCAATTTCTCATATATGTCACTGATAAAAACTATAACAATTTTCAACGGTTAGAATTTTTCACAGTCTGTATTTTGAGATACTTGACAGAGGATCACTATGATTTTTGTTAGACGTAATATCCATGACAAGAGTATCTAATCTAATGATCATTTTTTCAAAATATACATCCCACAATTACCTATAAGTATTATGTCGACTTTCGCAAAAGTTATCATATGTTGATAGGAATAAAACTTTATATATATATATATATATATATTGATCCATTGTGTTGTTATTCACATAACTTGGTCAAGCCTAGTACTACTTAAATTTCCCAATTATATTTGAACAGGATATTAACTGTACCTTTGAGTTTAGATGACTCTACAGGCGTAACATGTCTTTAATTAACCTGACCCCATTCCTTGATTTTACAAAAATCAAAGAAAATATTGTCTACTTAAAATTAAGGAATTTTAAATGAATACTGAAAGAAACTTTGAATAAATATCATTTCTATGGGCATTTTGGTCATATAAAATATTTTTGGACTAAACCATTACCTTTTTTTTTTTTTTTTTTTCTTTCTTTTGTAAAAACCAACTTGTAAATAGGACTTATTGGTTAAGAAATTTTTATTTTTTTTAAAAAAAATTATTTTGTAATTTCAAGTTTGCAACTTATAAAAACGCCAATGTTTAAGTTCATATGCTAATTTTACTTAACCAGTTTAGCATCTCCCCTCCCTCCCTCTCTCTCTCTCTCTCTCGACCCGACAAAGATACCAACAAACACGAATATTTTACTAAGCCCCAAAAGTATGAAACCCTAACTTATTGACTTGTAAACTTCGTGGTATCATAAAAAAGGTGCTGAAAATTTTTTAAAATCTTGCTTCCGCTTAGAATTAGTTCCAACAAGCCTAACTCAACAATTTTGAATTATGTTATTGTTTGGTATGTTTCATTGTAAAATTAGCTATTTACCCATCGTCCCCCCACACTCTTTAATGGAACCCTCTTTTGTTTTGTTCATTGGTTTATTAGTGCTCTTGCAATTGAAAATTGATTGATTCAGATAAAAGACATGAAATTGGAATTATATATTTAGTAAATTGTACTTTTGGATCTTCCTCCTTGATCATTGGTGAAATATTTTATTTCCCCAAGCCCCAAATATGATTAGATTGAAAATAAAAAGTGGAATTGCTTGGGGATGCAAGTAAACCTGGAAACCTGGAGTATGTTTTAACTAGAAAACTTTAGGGTAAAGTAAAATTTGGAAAAGAAAAAAAATTAAAAGATTACCCAAAACCACCAAGTCTCTCTCTCCTAGTCTTCTTGGTAGCGACTACACCATCACTTTCTCCTTCGGCTCCAATCCTTACTTGCATGTCTCTCTCTACATGGACATTGGCAAAGACCTCGTTTGGTTTCCCTATTCTCCCATTGAGTTCATTTTTTGCGAAGGTAAATATGAGCCCTCCACAATCCCCACCACTTTTAACGTCTCCTCTGCCACCGCAATCCCCTACTCCTCTCATTCTTGCTCCGCTGCCCACCCTTCTCTCTTCTCATTCGAAATCAGATTTGGCAATGGGTTCGTGTGTGATCACTCGACTAAGATGGATGATTGTTGTTGAATGAGCTGTGGGGCAATGGGTTTGTGTAGGAGGTAGGTTGACATATTTTAGTGTTTTCAAATGAGTTGACTCGAAACGAATATTTATGATCCATGGGCGATTCGAAAATTTCCAAATTTAATTTACTTTCAAATTATTAAAAGGGTAGAAATGTAAAAACACCATTAATTTTAACACCTATTGTCACTAAATCATTGTCTAAAGTTTAGGGGGTAATGTGTTGCAATGAGAACCATAGGGGTAAAATTTAAAAATGATATATAGTTCGGGGGAGGGGGGTTGCCTATTTTTCCTTCTTTCTTTTTTTTTTTTAAATTTTTTTTTTTTTTTTTTTGAGTAATGACCAAATTTCAGACCAAAATCTTTAATTCAAATGATGTGGTAGTAAAATAGATCCTCCGCCTGCGTGCATTTTTAAAATGCAAGGTGCCATCATGCTACCACATAAAGAGTAATCAACTGTTGACTTATATCTAACTTAGCTAAGCACTTATGGACATTGGATTATCTCATCACTTAAAAAAGTCTCCAATCATGGGATAATCCAACAACCATAAGTCTTAATTGATTTAGATCTAAGTCAGTATTAACTTACTAGATCATTTCACCATATAAGCGCCAATGTTTAGGAAACCCAAGAACCGAGTTTCATGGATACAAGGTGGGCCCAATTATCTTTGAACTGTGTTTGGTAACTTTACTTCAACCACATATCAGATTTATTATTGTTCTAATTTTGGCATAAATCAAGTTTTTAAATGCTCCAGGTGAAGTGTTGGTTTTCAAAAAAAAACCAAATAAGAAAAAGACTCAGATAACTTCACGCTATTTCTTCTCCTTGGTTCCACTTTTTCTTCTTCGCTACTACTTCATAGCCGCCGCCGCCACTGTCTCTCTTTCTTTTTCATTGATATTGCTCCATAGCCACCATGTACGCTGCCATTGCCTCTTCTTCTTCTTCTTCGCTACTGCTCCATACCCGCTGTCTTCGCCTCCACATTCTTCTTTTTCTTCAATACTGCTACATAGCCGCTGCCGCCGCCTCGTTCTTCTTCTTCGCTGCTGCTCACCACCACTGCTGGTACCTCCTTCTTCATCTTCTTTCACGCTGCTCCCTTCTTTTTCTTCTACGCAAAAAAAAAAAAAAAAAAAAAAAAAAAAAAAAAAAAAAAAAATCTTTCTTAAACAGAGTGTGATTTAAAAATTTTTAAATGGGAAATTTTTGATTTTGAGGTTATGATTTTGATTAATAATTTTATTTTGAAATTAGAGCATCTCCAATCCTGACTCAAACTCAAACTCAAATTCAAGTTTGGGTAAAAAAGGCCAAAAAAACCTCCAATCCTAACTCAAATTGAGTTTTACTCAAACTTAAACCTATACTGAGTTCAAAATCAAAAATTTGATTTAGAAAAATATGACCGTTGGAAGGTATACGGGGAAGGATAAAGCTCGTGATACGCATTCGAAGAAGAATAAAAAGGCCGATATGAAGAAGCAGAAAGAAAAAGAGGAAAACAATGGAAAAGGGCTTTTTATAGGAAAGGATGTAAGAATAATTGGCGGCCGAGATGTGGGATTGAAGGGTAGAATTGTGGACTTAATGGGTGGTGGTGAATTTATACTTTTGAAGCTTTTGAAGAGTGGAGATGAAGTGGAAGTGCGCCTTCGTAACATTGCAGAGTTGGGTTCAAAGGAGGAAGAGGATTGCTTGAAGAAATTGAAGAAGTTGAAAGATGAGAATAGGAGTCATAGAGAAAGTAAGGATGAGAAACTTGAGGAAAAGAGGAAAGGCGGTAAGCAGAGTAGAGAAGATGGAAGTAGAGGGGGTAGAAAAGAAGAGAGGACGAATCAAGTTTCATGGCTTGCTAGTCATATTCGGGTTCGAATTATTAACAAAGATTTTAAAGGAGGAAGATTATACTTGAAAAAAGGTGAGGTTGTGGAGGTAATAGAACCGACAAAGTGTGATATATATATGGATGAAAGCAAGGAGCTCATTCAAGGTGTTGATCAAGAGCTTCTTGAGACTATCGTTCCGCGGCGTGGGGGCCCAGTTCTTGTTTTGTATGGGAAGCATAAGGGTGCCTATGGGAATTTAGTAGACAGGGATATGGAGAAAGAAACAGGTGTAATCCGAGATGCTGATAGTCATGCATTGCATAATGTTAGCCTCGAACACATTGCAGAGTATGTTGGAGATCCGAGCTATATTGGATATTGATTCTCTTTGCAACCAATGCGATTCAGCATGTATTTGAAGTGCTGCCTTTTAAGTAGTAGGTACTTTGAACTGCATGTTTCAATAGGAATTTAATTTCTTCATTTTTTTTTTTTGCAGTTTCCTTTTCATAGTTTTAGTGTGGAAAGTTCTATTGCCTTACTGTTTGTTAGATTGGATGAAATTGTTATTGTGTGCGTAATACTGCATATTACTTTTAGTATGCTTTTACTAGACCTTATAGAAGAAGTATATAAAAAAAGTATATATATGCAGTTGACCTTATAGTGTGATTGTTGTTTGCTTTGTATGATAGTTTCATCAGTTGAATGGGACATGTGTAGTAGAGAAATGCTTTTAGATGCAGTTCTATCCTAATTATATTATTCACTTTACTTTAGTTTTATAAGCCTGTGAAGTTTCCAATGGAAGCAATTTCAAATTTTATTGCCCTTGCATGCATTTTCTATATATATATATATATATCAGGGCTTCTACTATAAGACTATAACGTGCACCTTACGCAAAGTTGTGTAAGGTGATCTGCATAGGGCCAGTTGCAGAAAAGAGATTAAGATAGGAGATTGTGATTTATGGCTTAGGTGTCCATGAGCTTCCTGCAAAAGTGAGTTCTCAAAAGCTCCCTTCATTAGCTTATGCTAGATGGGCTTCCTTGTGATAGGCTTTTCATAGAGTCCATTTTGATAAACCCACTAAACACAATTTTTTTCTCTATAATAACTTTTAGGCATAGAAAGCCCATTTGAACCCTCAGAACAGCTGCTCCAAACGCCACCCAAAAATCTACATAAGAATCTTTGTATACCAATTTTATTCATAGCTTTGACTATGCTTAAACATATCCATGAGAGAGAAATAATATTTTCTATGAACAAATAAAAACTATATAGTCCAAAGCTATCCTAAGTTCAAAGTTATGACTCATGAGAAGGTGGCTGGGTAGTGTGCATTTTTAAATATTGGGAAAAATAAAGAATTATGTCTCACACTTGAAAGTAATACCATATCTGGATACAAAGGTTTCACCCTAAAATAAAATTAAAAAAAAGGTGAGAAAAAAGAAGGAAACAGCATACATTTTACATAAATTGAAAACTCGTCCACTAGTGCCTGTGAGCACCCCATAAATTATGTCCAAAATCCTATCTATGTCACATAACTAGTCTAAAGATAATCAGAATTTTAGGTTTTTTGGAAGCAAAACATTTCCCCTAAATTCTTATGAAATCAAGTCCACAACATGCAAACAGAAAGGTATTTAAATCAAGTTCTCCAGTCCAAACTAGCGTGTCCTTAAATCATCTTCTGAACATAAAATAGGTATCAGACCTACTACAAAAAAGGTAAGCAGAATGAGACCTTTCTTCATCCATTGCTGTCCCAGAGACATGTAGTCTAGCTTCTTTGGGATGGAGGAGAGCTTCTTTCTCCTGCTTGTTGCAGTGATGGGGTTGTGAAACCCAAAAGCCCTAGATAGAGAAAGATGGAGGGAGTGTAGAGAAGAGGAAATAATGTTTGAGTTTCTAATGTCATCCAAGATGCTGATAGTCATGCATTGCTGAATGTGTGCCTTGAACAAATTGCAGAGTTCATTGGAGATCTGAGCTATTGATTCTCTTCGCAGTCAATGCAACTCAGCATCTGTTTTATGGGACTGTCTTTTAATTAATAGGTACTTGAATTGCATATTTCAATAGGAATTTAATATCTACTTTTTAATTGGATTTTTGTAGTTACTTTTTGCACTTTAGTAAGGAAATTTCTCTTGCCATACTGTTTATTAGATCTAAATTTGATGAAAGGGTTATTGTGTGCATAATACCTATAATATATTTTTAATTGGATTTTTTTGTATTTACCTTTTTGTACTTTTAGTAAGGAAATTTCTCTTGCCTTACTGTTTAGTAGATCTAAATTTGATGAAATGGCTATTGTCTATTTGTGTGCATAATACCTATAATATGCTTTTACTAGACCTTATAGAAGTATATAAAAATTGTAGTTGACCTTATGGTGTGATTGATGTTTGCTTGATATGAAAGTTTCATCAATTGTAGATTTGTAGAGACATGTGTACAGAAATGCTTTTCGATGCAGCCCTGTCCTAATCTTATTGTTCACATTTTGATAAACCTGAGAAGCTCTCAATCGAAGCATGGATTTCAGATTTTATTGCTTTTGCATGCAGTTTCTATTTTAATTTTAAGAAAATCATAAATGGGTGCAGCAGGCTTTTGAGAATTTGAGAGAGAAGCACATAGTGGGTAGATACTAGAATAACACATTTGAGCGAATATTTGTGATGCTGTCACATTTGAGAGAAAAAACCAACTTTAGAACATGCCTTGGCCTTTCATGACTGGTAAATCCCCCTCTAGAGTGCCATGAAAGAACCTTTTCTTTTTGCCTCTTCCCCACTCATTGGAATTCCATCTGGACTCATAACCATCTTCTTTCTTGCCCACATGTATCTACTTTTTTCTCTCCTATTATTTCGTAGACTGAGTCATTTTGAAAAAAATTTATACAGGTCTAAAGAAGGTTAATTTTTTCTATCTTTCCTGTTCTCAATTATGTCTCTTTGAAAAGCATCAATTGATGCAAATTCTGAAAATGATTTTTGAGAATTTGGGAGAGAAGAATCATTTAGGGTTGAATGAAATGGATTTATAATATGCTTTCATGTGTTTTTTATTGCTTTTGCTTTCCTGTATGTTTCTTTGACACTAGAGAGATTAGGTTCAGATTTAGGTCATGTCTGGTCCAACTTGCATATACTTTTCCTGATTTGTGGTCTGCTTGGTCATGAAACTGAATGATGCTTGACAGTAACTTGAAATTGTTTTGCAGAAGCAGATTCCCTCACTTGTTGGAATTTAATTTAATGGTGTATGTGTCAATCAAACCAATATGCCTGAAGACCAAGGTCTATGGAAATCCATTAGCTGGATGTACAGGAACACCAGAAGGCGACCAAGTTCTGTTTATGAGGCGACATTATCAACAGTGAGCTCTTCTCCCTAGAAAATTGTTCCTATTCCTTTTTACTTATAGGGACCACAACACACCAAACAAGAAAACCTTTCAAAACATATCTAGTCCATCATTGTCTCACTAAGAGACACGGGCATCACCCATGGAATGGAAAACTCTTGCTCTTCGACGCGTTTATTTTTCATGTACCAGTAGATTTCATCTCCCTCTGTTGCTTTTTATCATTTGCTTTCAGCAATTGGATTGATGGACCGTTTTACCAATGGAAATGTTACAGTTGAAGGAGCAATATGTTGGTTTATTTTTCATTTATTTTTATTTTAGCTTCATTGTTGCCTTAACATCTTTGTTTATTTATTTTTATTGGGTACAGTTTAATACAATACAAATCTGACTATATACAACAATGCTAAGTATAGGCATGTATCCCCAACCTAACCCTCCCGCCAACTAGGTTAGCTCCAGTTGTTGGGCATGGTATCGTTGAGTGTGCATAACTTCTGCGCTGTTTGAGTTAACAAATTGAGTGTGAAACTAGTGAGTGAGATTTAGAGTATTTGTTAAAAAGAGAAAGCTATAGGCCTCACGTGTTCGTAATATGGGAAGAATCTTAACCAAAGTCATATGGCAAATTTATAACGTTATCATTAAGTGAAAACTTGAGGTATATTTGGCATTGCCATGACATTGCGACGACGTGATACTACAATTAAATCAATATAAATTTATAATTTTATGTATATAGTTAGGAGATGGATAATTAAGGATAATATGTTGAGAGAAAGCATGCACGAATGAATTGATTAATATGTGGTGGTTCCTTTTATTATTAATGCGGACAATTAGTGTATGCTTCTCATCAGTTTCCCATCAAATTGCATAGAGAGCTGAGAGTGAGGGTACTGGTAATCTAGTTTTATATAAAGAAAAAAAAAATGAAAGAAAAAGAAAGCCGAGACTTTAGAGTTAGAAGGGATGAAATTGCAATTATTATTTATTTATTTGTTTTACAGCATTGGGGATATCTTACTCCAGCTAAGATTTGGACATATACTAGCTTTTATGGATGGGCAAAATTACTTACAAACCCCCATTTACCTAATAGTTTTGATTTTAAGATTTTATTTCAGCGAAAAGTCCTAATCTTTTAAAAATATTTTTCAAAATGGCAGTACTCTCCCTAGCACAATAAAAACACCAACACAGTGAAAACACACCAAAGGATAGTATTTTCACTGTACTGTATTTTCATTGTGTTTTTATTGCACTTTTTATTCACTGTGTTTTTCTTGCGCTGTATTTCACTATGTTTTTCTTGCACTGTATTTTCACTGTATTTTTGTTGCACTCTTTTTTTTTCACTGTATTTTCGCTACACTGTATTTTCACTATGTTTTCGTTGTACTGTATTTTCACTGCACTTTTTATTTTCACTGTATTTTCACTGCACTTTTATTTTCACTGTGCTTTCACTGCACTTTTTATTTTCAATGTGTTTTTGTTACACTCTTTTTTTTCATTGTTTTTTCACTGCACTGTATTTTTACTGTGTTTTCACTGCACTTTTTGTTTTTACTGTATTTTTCCTGCATTGTATTTTCAATGTGTTTTTGTTGCACTTTTTATTTTCACTGTGTTTTTCCTGCACTGTATTTCTGTGTTTTTGCTGCACTTTGTTTTCACTATGTTTTCGCTGCATTGTGCTTCCACTATACTGTATTTTCACTGTGTTTTCATTACACTTTTTTTTTTCAATGTGTTTTACTTTTTGTTTTTACTGTATTTTCAATGCACTTTTTTTTTTTTTTTAATTCACCTAACCTTTTTATTTCAAATTAATTTGGTTGAGTCATTGTTTTTGTTTGGCATGCTAAGCAGACAATCTAACTTTGGCCGAATCAATGATGTGATGGTCGAAGTAAATTGACTGTATATCCTCTGCATATTCACCTTAATTTGAATTTTTTTTTGGAGCAAAATGAATGAGTTTTTAATTGGATGAGTTTTTTTATGGCAACCCAACACTATCCAATTAGATAGGTCTCGAATTCTTTTGTCTTTTCAACCGAAATGTGAGGTGGAGAGCAAAACATAGTGAAAACCCAGTTTTTATCAAAGTCTTCATATCCATGAACACAGCGAGAATACTGTGTTTTGATCCATACCACAGTAAGAAGAAAAAAAAAAGAGGAAGATAAGAGAGCTTGTACCAGTGTTTTCATTGCGTTCTCTTATCCATACCACAGTGAAAAAACTGTGTTCTCTAATGCCGATTACGGCGTGCAGTGCCAGTGCGACTGATGTGTGTCACAGTGCAGATCGTGCTCATGTTGAAGAAGAGATGGTATTACTTGTATTTAATTACATGATAAGGTCTATGAATAAATGATAGAGAAATATATATCTCAAGTTGTTGATATATGGAGACTTATATTTCTCACACACATTTATTCTAAAGAGTTCATACTCATAGGTTTATCAAATTGGACATTTATAAACCACTAAGAGTAGCATAGATTTAAACTAGCTCCAATTAGAGTATATGTAGTCTTTACTATCCGTGTAGTGACACTATAGTTAATCTGTGGGTGCGTGTTAGAGAACATGTACACTGAACATGGTCTGATAAGAATATTCTTATGGAGATTAAAATCAAAGGAATATTCTTATGTTACGTCCATCGATTGGTAATCCTTAGACCTGCGGCACCAGAGTTATCTTGACATCTTGTGCATAAGTCATTAGGGTTTGATAGTACTTCGTACATACTCTATCCATGAGGATGTAATCGGTACTCATTAGCTCTAGTGAATTGTGTCTGAAGGTAGATGAGTGGTACAATGTGATTGTATGCAGGAGACAAAGGGAAGCAGAAGATAGAGTAGAGGTCGAGCTTTCTTTGTTTGGAAATGAGTCAAGAGTTGCTGCATTTGACATAGAAGCTTGATACTTGATTAGTTTATTTAGAGATTATGGAAACTTTATTTTATTGGCAGTTGTTTTAAAACTTCTTATTGAGGTTTTATTTGGTTTTAAGTACTTTGTTTATTTGAAACAGTTTATCTATTATATTTGATATTTTGGATTTATTATGGCAATTGATTTAAGGTTCTTAACTCTTTATAAATGATTTGAATAAATACATAAAATAGATATACAAAAGATTCAACTTTAAGGATCATATTAATTATTGAATCTTGATTCATTAATTAATATGAACCAATCACTTTTTCTAATAAGGTGATTATAGAGGATAATACATGAGATGTATAAACCTAGTAATTTTAGTTTAGATTCTTTGTATCTATTTATAGATAAGTTTGAATATTGAAGTGTTCAAATGATTCAAATGAAGTAAAGAATTAAAAGAAAAATATTGAGAATATTTGGTTGAATCTTATATCATTAATTGACCTTAAATAGGTTAAGGTTTTAAAGTTAAACGATATTGTTTTGACAATTCTTTGGAACAATGAGATATTTCCAAATAAACTTCAAAAGTTAGTATTCTCAATAAGAGTTATTGAAAAACAATGTTCCCATAATGTTTAGGAACTATACCTTGATGAAACATCAAAAAGGAATTTTATATAATTAAAAAGTTTAATACATAAAAATACCTTGAAATGTTTCAAAGAGAAAAGTGGAAGCAAACATGTCATTAATATTATTCTTAGTTTTCTTTATAAAGTACATTCTTTAAATACTAATGTAGTATTAGGAATTCCATACTTGTGAATGGAATTCAAATCTCTCAGAAATATGATATTGTGAGGGATTTCACATGAGTATAATATTTGAGAAATAACTCATGTGATAGAATATACTTAAGTCAATATAATTAATGCTACAAATAGTTGTTAGCAAATGTATATTGATTGTTAATTCAGGATGTGAATTCTGAAAAGAAACAAGTATATTCTTAAAGGACTTGTGAAGTTTAAGAATGAAATACTTGTATGTATAAAGAAATTTCATAAAGGATGCCATTTACAAATTGCTTAAAGGGATGTCTGGTATATAACTTGAGGACATCAAAGTTGGCAGCGCAGTTTAGTTTAAATACTATTATTGGAAACAATAATAAATTGCAAAGTTTGTTTACATAAGGACTCTTTTGCCATAACATTTTTTGTAAGTGTCAGAAGCCTTGTCTTGTGAAGACTAGTGTAAGATACTCTGTAGATTGGCTTTAGTGTAAGTGGGAGATTGTTGGAGATATGCCTTAAAACCAATCCTAAAGAGCATGTCAATTTCATATTATAATAAGAAGGTATTACTTATCTTGTATTTAATTACATGATAAGGTTCATGAATAAGTGATAGAAAAATATATATCTCAAGAGGTTGAGATAGGGAGACTTATATTTCTCACACACATTTATTCTAAAGAGTTCCTACTCATAGGTTTATCAAATTAGACATTTATAAACCACTAAAAGTAGTATAGATTTAAACTAGCTCTTTACTACCTGTGTAGTGACACTATAGTTAATATGTGGGTGCATGTTAGAGAACATGTATACTGAACATGTTTTGATAAGAATATTCTTATGGAGATTAAAGTCAAATGAATATTCTTATGTTACGTCCATCGATTAGTAATCCTTAGACCTGAAGCACCAGAGTTATCTTATGTATAAGGCATTAGGGTTTGATAGTACTTCATACATACTCTATTCAAGAGGATGTAATTGGTACTAATTGGTTCTAGTGAATTGTGTATGAAGGTAGATGAGTACGGAATAAGGAATTATCACTATCACTTTGATGAGAGAGAATGTCATGGTTTGTTCATAAAGATAAATCTCATATTGCATCTCTGGCCAGAGTGATAGGTGAACTGTGAAAGAGTTTCATCAGGTTCATCTTATTGAGATTATATTATGTGAGACATATATCAAGTTGTTAAGATATGTTTTGACTTATAATCATACTTGATTATCTTAACAGTGACATTAGGTGATGAAGGATTGAGTAATATGAAAGGTTCATTTAGTTTTACTATTCACCCATACCTAAGGTATGTCATGATATGTTGCTAGATGTCACTCATGACTAATGAAGGCCTAATGATAAGTGTTCTCATTGAGGACAAAATTGGAATTATTCCAATTGAACCTTAAAATAGAAAGTTTCCATTTTAGGAGACATGAGATGTCCCGGTCCACTATTAGGTTGGGGTGAACCCAAAGGGTCACACACATAAAGGACACGAGAGTTTTTTAATTTAAGAGATGGGAAAGTTTCTAATTTAGTAACTTGTGAGCGTCTCTTTAATTAATAGTTAATTAAGGGGGACCAAGTTGCAAAATTAGAAACCCTAGTATATGTCTATAAATACAAGGGGTTAGATGCATGCTAGCACTAAGTCCACCTAAACCCTAAAAGAAGAGAGATAATCAACCCTCCCCACATAGGGTCGTGACCTAGGGTTTCTCCCTCAAGGGTCGTGATCATCTCCATCTCTCTCAAGCTTGCTTTTGCTTAAGAGTTGATCAATTGCAAGGGATTACAAAGTTTTGTGTTCGCGTGGATACCTTGGAGGCTTCATCGTTTTAAAGCTAGGATTTATTCTTGAAAATTCTACAAAAGCATTCAAGTAAGTTAATTAAATAGTTTAATTAATGTTCTTACTTTATTCATGATTCTATGCTTGAGTTTGTATTATGGGATGGTTATGTTGATGGATTCAACTTTTTTCAAAAAATTTATTGTATGTTTCCTTCTACTGCGAATCCATGGCCACAATCTTTCAACTCAGTAGTGTAGAATACAAGCCTTTTGAAGCCAGCCTCCTGAAAGCCTTCGGTGAGTTGCCGGAGAATACAATGCTCAACGAAGGCATCACTGGTGGACTCGATGAGGAGGAAAGAAGGCAAGGGCCTGTGAAGTGCAATACAGAAGGTTCCTAGACTGGTTTTCGAATCTAATCATTTTTTGGAAATTAGAACTCCATAGCACAATCGGATTTAATCATTTTCTGGTAAGGTTTACTCGCCGGCGGTGGCTCCGTTATCCCAAATTGCAAGGTTTGCTCGGCAAACGGGACACATGGTGTGAGAAGATAACCAAGCATCCATACAATGGAGATGAAACACAATTGTCACAGATTAGAAAGGTCTCGAGCATGGCAAGATCGAGACCATGGATGCCTCTTTGGGAGCAGAGGCAACTTTGGCGACAAGACGGACGCTGCCGGACTTGCTCAAATAGATTGGCGACTTTTCTCTTAAGATCTCTTAAGGTCTCGATTAAGATCTCTTCGACTTTTCTCTTAATACCTAACCTTAACCCTAGAAACTATGAATCTATGGTTATGATTTCCTAAGATCATGCAATACGAATCATAAATTGTGAATTTGTTGGATGTTTTCTAACTTTTTTTAGTGGCTTCCTTTTTAAAAGGCTGGTAATTATTATTATTATTATTATTTTTTATCAACTAAAGGCTGGTAATCAACTTATCCTTTATATGTGAAAAGACAATAAATGGGGCTATTTTTGTCCTAAAATGAGAAAATGACTTTCCGCCAAAAAGAATATCTTCGGAGGATTTTTGGCACGAAAGCTAACTTGTTTGGGACTTGCGGCCAAATTCTCCTCATTTTTACCGCTCGTTCTCAAAACACTAGTGTGAGTCCAATATTTTGGGAAACTGACAATTGTATTAGATACCCTACTTATGTAAGTCATACATACCAAAAATCATACTGATCCAACGGTTAGATTTTAAATTTTCTCACTATAAAAAAATTGCAATATTTTTAAAAATATTTAAGTATAGTAATTTTTCACAGTAACATTTTTCAAAAACTAAGCTTCGGATCACTGTGATTTTTGGCATAAATGACATACATAAGTAGATAATGTAATCCAACGGTCGGTTTCTCAAAATATTGGACCCATATTTGTGTTTTGAGAATGAGCGGTAAAAATAATGGTATAATGATCAAGATTGTTTATTTCTGCAGGCAAGATTCGCAGATTGTTCTGCAGGAGAGAGAGAGAGAGAGAGAGAGAGAGAGAGGAAAGAGAGAAAGAGAGAGAGAGAGAGCGTGCTAGCTTTGCTGGGGAGAGGGAGAGCATCGCTAGGGAGAGAGGACTTCGCCGGGAAGACACAGGGAGAGCTTCACCGGTAGCCATGGCTGTGTAATGAAGAGCTTCGCCAGGGACAAGGAAGGTATGTAGCTTCTTCCAACAGTCATATTTTCTTACTCAGATATTTGAGTTAGAACTCAGTTTGGGTTTAAGTTTGAGTAAAACTCAAATTTGGTATAGGTTTGAGTAAGGGTTGAGGAAGAATTTAGGTTAAGATTGGAGATGCTCTCAGTCAGACAACCTTCTACCAATTCACGCATGACACAAGGCATCAGAAATTTGCATAGCAATTTTGCCCATAGAAAGGAAGAGGTGCAATAAATTATCAAGTGACTCACACTATCTGAGTCAGATTCGCCAAGTAAAATCAGGGATTGACCAATTTCTCCAACCAACAGATTTCAAAACCCGTATGTACCTCTCTTCTCCATCGAGAATAATGGCGAAGGTGTTCGTCGGCAGCTATAAATGTTGTTTTGACTATGGCAACTACTTCTCTCTCCTCATCCAAATGCATTTGACTGACTGAATAGGTATGAATGAAAAATATTCAAATACGTGGGTTTGGCCGGCGAGAATATTAGATTATGTTGGGAAAATTGGGGAAAAAATGTTTTGTCGAAAAGGGAAGACCGAAGGTATGTAATGGCAGCATCGACAGTGAGGTGTGATTGAGAGATTGATGAAGTAAATCACGGGAAGACAATGAAGATTGAGAGTCTGAAACCCTAAAGATGGCAGAGAGAAGCTCAAGGAAGATGAAGATTGAGATCGCAAGCATAAAGCCTTGACGCCGTTAAAGCCCTCATTTGCCTCAAAATGACAGCTATAAGGCACATTTAAGCCTCAGCCCTTAAATGGCCAATGTTGCTGAAGTGTCGCGTATCCAGCGGTTGATCAACACCCATTGATCGGGTGTCAAATCAATAGCAAATCCAAACGCCCACACACAATTTTCTCACCTAGGCAATTGTATTTTGAAAAACAATCCTGCTAGCACAACGGTTGCATGTCATTAAGTCCAATGACAGATTGTTTTTAGCCACATAAATTAAGGTGGGAAGATGGATTACCTATAAGAAATTGACCGTTGAATAGTAATATTCTCGAAAGCTATGAATAAGTAATGTTTATAAACTTCCCATAACATAATTGAAATAATTGTCTTATCTAATACTATCAAATAAAGCATAAATAAATAATTATCAAAAGCTTTAGTTCCACTGCACCTCACGAACTACAATCGCCAGCATATAACCGCTTTCATTTAACTACTTATTTGAAAAGAATATTATAAGGGTAAGCATGATCAGGGCCGGCCCTGAGATTTGGGGGGCCCTAAGCGAATTTCTAGGGTGGGGCCCTATTACGTAATGATACAAAAAAAATTGTATAAAATATATAACTACCAATTGTTATTCTTGTATTTGCAAGTACACACAAAGTTTGATGGCACATATCATTACTATAATCAAACCTAAAATAAAAAAGAAATTAAAAATCAATTAACTTCTCTAAAATAAATTCATACTACCACCATATATAGTAATTAGTAAGCATATAGTCTTAAAATCGAAACCCTAAATCAAAATCTTATTCTCAATCTCACAACAAAGAACAATAATAAATTTATATTACAATACAAAGTAAGTTTAAAGTTGTAAATCAAAATCTTAAATAAGATATTTCAATCTCATAATAAATAAATAAAAATAATAAATTGAAAAAAATAGAGAGAAAAAGAAAGAATGAATGGTTGCTTACTTGCTTGGGGTGAGTAAGAGAGAAATTATTTCTTTGGCCAAAAATAATAATAATAAACTGAAATCTCCATGATTAAATCAAGTACATACAATATGTAATTTAGAAATTATTGTTTCAAAAATTAGGAGCCTAACTTTGGCCAACCATCCTACCACCCTTCAAGTTGTCTAGAAGTTATTGATTATCACTTCATCCATAAGATCAAGTGGAATTTCAAATTCCAAAAGTGATTTTAGACAAAGCCAATCTAAACAAAATTTTAGGATACATTTTAGGATACTCTATAGTGTATATGTATATTTATTATTGTATTTTATATTTATATTTTAATTTCTAAAAATATTTTAAACATATACCAAATTGGGGGCCCCTTAAAATTGGGGGCCTCAAGCAAATGCCTTAGTAGGCAAAAGCCAAGGGCCGGCCCTGAGCATGATACACAGAGGAATAAGCCAAGCTATAAGCACGGATATTTTCAGAAAATACAGTTCATAAGCACAATTGTTCATAAATTAGAGTTCAAAAATCATTTGAACAAATTTGAGATGCAATAATTCATAAATATCATATTTGCAGAAAACAGAACAAGTCAATTTTAATCTTCTAATAAACTGTACAGATAGATTGACTTGAAGGTCCAGACTGATCCGAAGATCTAGATTGATCTAAAGATCCAGTTTGACCCGAAGGTCCAAACATTGCTCCTCATAAGGAGACTTTAATAGTGCATTAGTACCAATTGCCAATGACTTTTTCTCTACTAACTAGGGCTACATAAATATCAGAGATTCAAAAAGTTTCAGACATATCGTATTTTTAGAATCAATTAACTTTTCAAATATCAAAAACATATTGGCATCAAACATAAAAATCAGAATTTTGCTTGGCTCATAATTTTATCACAAGATAATCATTTTGGATATACAAATCAATTCGAAATCATAATTCAGTTCATAAAAATCAGTTATAAAAATCCATTATCTAATAAACATAATTTAATAAAACATAGCATATTATACTCCCCTTACCTTAATTGATGTATCAAAAAAATTCAAATAAAGCAGTTTCAACCAATACCAATGCTCAACTTCAACCAAAAATCTCCTTAAATTTGGCACATTCACTTACTCCATCTTTCTTTTTATTTCACTCTTATGTTTGCCAAGCTAACAAACAATCATATTTATATAGCATTTACTCTAACGTAACCTAATTAGGGAAAGAACCATTCACAATTATTGGTATTCTTGTATTATCTTAATTTTAAAAGTAACTAAATATGTTTAATTGCACCCAAATACAAAATTATCATTAATTAAGCTAATTTGAAAAATTCGGGGTGATACATTACCTTTCCTCTTCCTTCAGCATGGGGTCTCTCTATGCAGTTGACAGAGGAGGATTACCCATTGCTTTTTAAGCTTTTCTCAATCTCCTCCATTTCGACTGCTCAACAGAAGATATTTCTTTCACCAAACAAAAAGAAATATTGATTGAGAGTGACAGCGAACTTGACTTGGAAGCAAATGGTACTATGCGAAATGTTTTCATGTTTTAACACCACTCAAATAGGGGAAGAGTTTGGCTGCGGATCATGTATGGTGCGGATTTTTTTTATTTGGCCTTTTGGCCAATGTAAATCAGGTGTTTTGAAAAATCAACCGTTGGATTGAATATTATTCCTATGTACTACATACATGCCAAAAATTACAGTGATCTGACGGTCGATTTTTGAGATACAGACCGTGGAAAATTTTAATAATTTGTATACTGTATATAAACTGTTAAAATTTTTACGGTGAAGCAACAATTAGGAGAGAGGATTACGAATTTTGAAGTACTTTATAACACATTAGAACTAGAAGTTAGTTATATTTGTGTTAATCTATTTTTTAACACCAGCCAGTAAATGGATGACACGTGTTAAATGAAATAGAAGGAAGCAAAATATGGATTGAAGAAAATAAATGAGAAATTAAATTCATGAAAAGAGCGGTTAAAGATAATTAATCAGGGAAAAAATGGATAAAATGGAGAGATTCATATTTGAATTACAAAATAAACGGGAAGTTACAATTTATGTTTATTTTTGTAAATATTAACTCTTCAGGAATGACAGTTGTCAAAAGGAGAGTCAGGAGCAAGAGTTCGATGTAAAATAGGATACATGGAGTAAATAAAGAAAAGTGTCCGGCTCGAAGAGGAGTTTTTGTGATTGATAATGCTTTGAGGTAGAGAAACCTGAAAAGGAAAGAAGATATGAAGAATTCGGAATAGAAAAGGAGATTGCAGATGAAGCCTATAAGTAACGGATTCAGAAGTAATGGAAGATCATCTCAAACATACACAACAGCTTCACAGCTTCTTTCTCTCCTACAGAAAGGTGTTTGAGAGCCTTATTGATGCTTGGCCAAGTTAGGCTCCACAGTAGGGTCTTTCCGGTGATCAATCGAGGTGCTCAGAACGGCGATAAAAGGAAATTCAAGGCATTCCAAGGTGATAAGAGAAAGTTCGAAGCCATCTTAGAATTCGAGGAAGGTGGTTCTTCTATCCAGTTTTGCTAGGAGGCTGTTTCGAGGATTAAGAATTTCACAGAGCTGCACTGAAGTATATTTTATTATTTTTCTAGTTTTCTAATTTTAAGGTGAGATATTTATCTCAAAATTATAATTGGGATATTCAAAGGGTTTGGGGATAATTTGAATTGTACCAACGACATTTTTCTTAGTTAATGATTATTCAAGTTTGGTTTAATTGAATTGTTTATTGCTTTATTCTTTTTTCTTATTACTGTTTACTTGTTAGTGTTTGAAGGATTTAATTTACTTGACCTGTCTCTCCAAAAAGTCCTCTTAATTGAGGCAATTCGAACCCCATCAACTGGTTTTTATTATCTCGAGGGATTCGAACTACCTTGTAGTGGTTTGAACTCTTGAAAATTTTAAATTGGATCAACAATTTGCAACATGTTTAACCTCAAAGGTTATTTATGCAGGCATGCTTTAATAGTCCTTCACTATAATGGTGTCGACGAGATACCATCTCAATATATTTTGGGGCTGTTTACCTATGATCCTTTTTATGAGTTTTGTTTATCCAAAAGTCCCGCCATCTTTTCACTTTACCCATAAGTCCTTTTACACATTTTTTTTTATTATCCAAAAGGCCAAAAGTCCTCTTTATTCTCTCGTAGTTTCGATTCTTGCTCTAAAAATGAGGATGTTGGAAATCGTCGGTTGGTTGGTCCGAAAAGTCGTGGGAGAGTTGGGGCGGCATAGAAGAGATCGACATTCTATATGATATGTTATGAAGGCCTAATGGTAAGTGTAGACATCCATTTTTGACCATGAGTATGATCATGAATGGTTGCTTGTGGTTAGAGGTAAAATAGGGTGTTAAAACCCTAAGTTGCCAGTTTTACCTTTTTGAGTAGTTAGGTAGAGGTCATTATCACATGTAGGTTTTTAGGTCAGATTAAGTCGGTTCTTTTTGCATTTAGTTTTTAGAGAGTCTAGGAGTATCCTTGCAAAGTTTCATGGCATTCTGAGCCAGGCTTGATAAAAAATAAGGCCTTTTGTGACTTGAAAAGCAGTGCTGTCCTTCGAATCACAAAGGCTTTGAATGGCTGTCGATCTTGTCTCGAATTGTCCCGAGACTTTCATGAGTGGCATCTAGCAACATATCATGACATACCCTAGGTGTGGGTGAATAGTAGAACTATATGAACCCTTTCATGTTACTTAATCTTTCATCCCCTAATTTCACTGTTAAGATAATCATGTATGGTTATAAGTCAACCCCCTATCTTAATATCTTGTTTATGTTCCACAAAATACAATCTCAATAAGATGAACCCAATAAAACTCTTTTACAGTTCATCTATCACTTTGGCCGAAGATTCAAACTGATAATTATCTTTGTGAACAAACCCTAGCATTCTTTCTCATTAAAGTGAGAGTGATGATTCCTTCTTGCACACTCATTTACCTTCATACATAACTCACTAGAGCCAATGAGTATCGATTACACCCTGATGGTTAAGGATGTACGAGATACTATCAAACTCTAGTAATCTATGCAGAAGATAACTATGGTGCCTCAGGTTTAAGGATTACCAAATAAATGGACGTAACAATAGAATATTCTTTTAACTTAAACTCCATAAGAATACTCTTGCAGATCATGTTCTGTGTACATAATCTCTAATATGCACCCACAGATTAACTATAGTGTCACTACACAGATAGGAAAGACTACCTATCCTCTCATTGGAGCTAGTTTAAATCTATGCTACTCTTAGTGGTTTAAAAAAATCAATTTTAATAAACCTATGAGTATGAACTCTTTAGAATAAATGTGTATGAGAAATATAAGTCTCCCTATCTCTACAACTTGAGATACATATTTCTCTTATCATGTATTCATGGACCTTGTCATATATATATATATATATACAAGACAAGTTATACCTTCTAATTAATATAATATGAAATTGACATGCCCTTTAGGATTGGTTTTAGGGCATATCTCTAACAGAGACTACCGTTCTTCTTCTCAAGCTTGAATTTGACCAACAAACTCCAAACTTCTCAAGGGTTATACCCCAACCCTTAGCTCACACAAGGATTACAATGAGTTTTGTGTACAATGAAGAACTCCTTAAGAGTATATGAAGTAGAAATGAAGTTTTCACTAGTATCTCTCAAAGATTAAACTATTTGGCTTAAGAGAGAATGATGAATCTTTGGCTAAATCACACAAGATTGATGTAAACAAGTTGGTATATGTTTGTGTGTGTTCATTAATTGATTCAATACTCATACAATGAGTATTTATAAGTTCCAAAACAAATATGGCCGTTATGAGTAAAAATATAGTCGTTTGGGTTTGTCAAAAACTAGCCGTTATGAGCTGCAGAGCTTACTTAGTCGACTAAACTAAATAGGGTTAGTCGACTAGGTTATTTAAATACTCTTTGAAAAACATTTCGGAGTCTATTAGTCGACTAGACTACAAGAGTGGTCGACTAAATTAGTTGAAAACTTTACCTTTTAAAATCTGGGCTCGATTAGTCGACTAGACTAAGGTATTAATTGACTACTTTAGGTGTTTATGAAAACTTGCTTACTGCCACTTAGTTAGTCGACTAGTTTGGTTGACTTAGTCGACTAGAATGGGTTATGAGCTAATTTTCATAAATCCTAAGCTAGTCTAAGAGTTCAACTTAGCCCACTAAAGATTTTAACTTAATTTTGACTAAAATACATTTTCCAAATATGTCAAAACTAAGGTCTTTTAGGTCAAGGTCTTTTGAGCCAATAAAGTTAAATCCTACTTGAGAGATTTATACATATAAATCCTAATAACTCACACACAAGAAAGAACGCAAAGTCTTCACGATTTGAATCTTCACTTTCTTGTACTTGGCTTCATCTTTGAACTTCACCAATGTCATGGCTTGCTGCTTCATTCATGGTCCTTAGTGAATATGCAACTCATTCACATAACTGTCGCTTTAGAGCTTGAGCTTCAAGATTGTTGAATATTCTCATTGATGACTTGAATCATGTTCTTGCAAATATATACTATAAGGAAGGCATAAGAACCACAAGGATAAGTTTGTTATCATCAAATATTCAACAAGGTATCCATTTGATAATGTTTTGGTATTATCAAGATGTACAACAAAGTATTCAAAGTTCAATATAAAATATCCGTAGTACAATGTTTGTTATCATCAAAATCTTTCAACAAATGTGGATAAAATCTTTCAACCAATTTGGATTGAAGCTATGATGCTAACAACATTGATCAGTTTTTGGAAAATGTAGTTTTTCAAGGAAACTGATCTGTTTTATTATTATTATTATTATTATTTATAAAATTGATGCGAAAAAAGCATCAGTTTTAATAGGCATGCTTTAATTTTATAAGAAATTATCAGTTTAATGAAAAATACATTAGTTTATTTTTTGGTTTTGCAAATTGAAGCATTTTAGAAAACTGATGTATTGTACGTTGGGACTTTTGGGTAAAGGGAAAAGATGATGGGACTTTTAGATAAAAAAGAACTCAAATTGGGACTTCTGGATAATTTTCCCTATATTTTGTCACGGTGGAGAAAGGATTTCATGAACACATGTTTCAAAGAATAGCTTAAATGATGTAAATTTTGATAACTCGGCAGAATGGTATGATTAGTTGTTTAAATGTGCTATTAAAGTTGTGGAAGAAGGTATAATATCTAAAGAGCATTTTAAGTGCATGTTTGGATTGAGTAGAACAAGCACTTTTAAGGTTTTTTTTTTTGGTGGGGTGTTTGGCAAAAATAAAAGAAGTAGAATTAAGTAGGTAAAGTGCTTAATTCTACTTATTTTCTTGAAGTACTTGGGCCATGGCCACCTACTTCTCAAACAAGTAGAAGTCACTTTTTGACCAATAATATGTAAATACCAATATTGCCCTTCAACAAAAGATATTCCACCCATATCCCAAGCTTGATATATTATTTATTAAATATAAACTTATTATTTATATTTATATTATTTATTATTTATAATTATAGATAAGCTTATTTATTTATAAATAAACTTATTTTATTTTATTAAATATAAATTTATTATTTATATTTATATTATTTATTATTTATAATTATCCTACAAGGGTAATAGTATCAATTCAAGATTATAAGAAGCTTTTTCGAACGATATCCAAATAGACATAAAAGCACTTTTAGTGTCAACAGTACTTTTAAAATACAGTTTCCAAACACATCTAACTTTTTCTGCTTAAATAGATTTATGCTTCTCTTCTTCTTCTGCTACATAAGCATAAGTAGGAACTATCCCAAACGGGCACTAAGATTGCTTTGGAAGCATTGGATGAGTCATTTAGTGGAGTTCACCTTCTAGATGTCAAAGAAGTTGGGAGTACATCTACATATGCGAAACCAAGCATTTCTAAATATATTAGAGTCGAAGATCCTATACGAGCAAAGCGACTTGGACGGCCAAAGAAAAATCGTTTCGAAGGTCATACTCCCTCTGTCCTACAAAGATAGACCTCTTTCCTTTGTTGGCTGTCCCAAAGTGATAGTCCACTTTGAAAAGTCAAATTATATTTCTTTTAACTTTCCCATTATATCTTTTATTATTTCAAGAATGTCTTAACATGACAACACATGCAAATATATAAGAAGGGTAGTTTTGAAAAGAAAAAGGTAAAAAATTTCACAAATCAATGCATTAATGAGTTTTCTTAATATACGAAATCTTTATAGGACAGAGGAGTATTAAAAGAATTCATAAAACAATTCGAAATAAGGTATGTTAATGAATAAAAGAAATTTTACAATTTGGTTTGCTTTGATTAATTTAGGGTCTTTATTGTTTTGTTGTGTATGCGTGGTGTATAAAATAAATGCTCCTCGAGGGAAAATTTCATGTTGCTCCTCAAGATCTAAAACACCAAATTGACACACAACTATGCATCTTTGAAGGTCAGTCATCTATTAAACATATAATAGCTGTTAATCCATTTTTTAACCGGGCCATTTGATGGCTAATAAATTGGTTTTAATTAAATTCTTCAATTCTAGCTAAAGATAAATTGACTAGAATTGGATTAGTCTTCAAGGAGTTCGAAACCAATCAGGAATGCTTATTCTAAGGAGTTTGTTGGCACCCACACTCTTCACTCTTGGAGGATAATTATCAAGCCAAAGAAGGTGTCTTATCCGAATGTGAATAGATAGTAGTTGAAGGTGATCCAGCTTGAGTAGTTGAAGATGATCCAGCTTGAAGATAAAGATGATCCAACAACTAGCGGAAGCCAACTAGGAGACTACTGCTTGAACTGAGAATGTGATGCGCAATAGATTCCCAAGCATAGGAGTCCACCGGTCGTCAAGCAATAAATACTGAGGGAGTCCCCAGGTTATATCCACAGGGAGTGGAACAGGTCCAAATAATCCTTAGGTGTTACTAACCAATGAATGCAAAGAAAGTGTAAAATCATGGGGGTTTGATTGATGAGTGTTTGTTTATACTAAATGATGAAAACTTGCACAGAAAACTAATTAAGTTAAATAAGATGAATTCTACAGGTTCATTCCTTCAAAACCTTTGGTACATGTATTTCTCATAATGATTCTCATCTAAGATCCATTGAAGAATGGTCTTCGATGTGGTATTTAACTTTAAAAGCATTTGGAAATAAATTCTCATCTCGGATCCATTGAAGAATGGTCTTTGATGGAAGATTTAGCAATAAAAGCTCAATTGAGTAACCCAAAATGATGGAATAAAACCTAACACTCTCTTTGACATTTTAGCAAACATGTGGTGTGCATATGTGCTCAAGAACCACATATAACAAACTTACAAGTCATACAATGGTCATGAATGCATAATCACAAGGGTTCAAAAGATAAGAGATGATTAAACATCTCTTTGACATTTTCACAAACATATGGTGTGCATGTGAGTTCAAGAAACAAATATAACAAGCTTACTAGTCATACAATGGTCATGAATATGACACCACAAGGGTTCACAAGATAAAAGAGGATTAAACATTATTCCACAAACATTAAAGGTTCAAGAAATGAGAAAATACCATTTACCTAGGGTTTGGAGAGGAAATCCACCACGGAACTCACCTTCTTTGTGTTTAGCTAGCCATCCAAAGAGTAAATGCAAGTAGATGAAGAGAACATACAAGAACAAAGTTCATAAATGCATAAAACTTGAAATAAATGCTATGAAATTACTTGAAGGATGAAATACAAAGTTTGAGAATCAAATATAAAAGTTATACAACCTAAACTAAGCTAAACTACACTAATTTATGAAGAACAATGGAAATCCTAACCTAAAACTAAGAGAAAAATCAAGTTAAAACTAAACTAAGTGGAGAGAGCTCCATTGTCCAGCTGAAAATGAGGTTTTATACCTCTTTTTAGGGTTACAAAGATTAGATGGAAAATTACAAGAATGCCTTTTGACCAATAAGTGAATCTGCCCACGGCTTGCACTGCTGAAGGGAGCATGTACTGATACATGCTAAATTCAGGATTGATACAAGCTCACTCACATAAGTGGAGAAATCTGGAAAAAGTATGTATTGATACATAGAAAGACTGTACCAATACATACTTGCTGAAAAATACCAAGAAGTAACCCAAAGATCCCACACTCCATTCCAAGCACTTTGATAATCATTGAAGACTTGAGAAACCTCCTTCAAGCCTGCTCATTTGCTAGCATTGGTCTTGCATAATGACTGCCTAAAGTGCCCATTTTTACCTAATATAAAGAAAACACTAGAAAAGAGTAAAATGCAACAAATAAAGATAATTAAAGATTCAAGCTGTACAAAATGGGGCAAAAGATCATTAAATATACGCAAATATATGTGTTCAACAACTACCACTTAGAAGTCTATAAATAAAGGCCTGAAGACCAACATATTAGCTCTCTCTCAACACACATGAACTCAACCGATGAATTAGAGAGCACTCATCTCTTTTACCCTAACTTGGGTTATGGGGGATTCCTTTTGTCTTTGATGCTGCTTGGTCGCTGTGGCTCCGCATCGAAGGCTCCTTGATTTGAAGCACTTGTGGGTCGAGAGGTTGTTCGAAGTTGTCTTTGATGCTGCTTGGTCGCATATGGCTCCTCATCGAAGGCTCCTTGATTTGAAGTACTTGTGGTTCGAGAGGTAGTTTGAAGTTGTTCTTAGAGGAAAGTAGTAGTTTTATTTCAAAGGGCTCGAGGGTAGTTCGAGCCGTACCGACTGACTGTTTTATTGAGTGGTGGTTAGTAATTAATAAAGTTCATTTTATTTTTCTTTCCATCTCCACATTCTTCTTCTCCTCTTTTTCTGTTTTTATTTTATTTTTATACTTGAGTTTGCTTATTATTGTTATGATTAGTTGACTTGGTTTGTCTCCCTAAAAAGTCCTCTTAATTGAGGCAATTCAAACCCCATCATTTGATTTGAATTTTGATATTTGATTCGAACCTCATCGATTCGATTCGAATTCCTAAAAGCGAAAAAAGTGATCAATAATAGCATATTATTTATTTTAAAATATTGTTTAGGATTCAAACTCAACAAAATTTTTAGGGCATGAGCCATCACAGCATATCTGAACAATCAATCAAGAATCGAAAGTTTTCAATCACTCTTAATGGCTAGAAATTTTTAGAAAATTTTTACAAAATTGAACTTCTTATACAATAAGAATTTATGTGTTCAAATTTCTTGTACTACAATTGCATTGGATTTAGGGACAGGGCATTTACTACTCCAATAGGACAATGGGAGATGCTGATGCAGAGTGACATTTTCATTTGATGTGTATACTTAATTTGCTGGCTCTACCTTTTTTGTCTAAATTTACAATGAGAGAGTGCGTAGTCATTCGGAATGGCATTTATTTGCTCTATTTCTAATGGTCTTATACCATACTGACACAGCATAGTTCTTTAAGTCAAATTACCGAAATGACCTTATAAGAGTTTTAATTACAAAACTGGATAAAGTGGTAACCCGTTTGCTTAACTTAACAGAATCACATGCCATTTGACCGTCATTTTGCCCGATAACGACCGACTGTCATGCTCTCATTTTTTTTTCCTGAAAAATCAACCATTGAATTAGATAAGTTTTTCTATTCATGTCATATCTGCTAAAACTTAGAGTGATTTGACAATTAATTTTCAAAATACAGTTTGTAAAACACTTTTTCTTTTTTGGACAAATTTTGTGAAACACTTATAATAGTTACCGTTAGATGATGTAACAATTATTTAACAATTTGTATTTTGAAAACTGACCGTTGAATTACGGTGAGTGGTCTCATTTTAGTTTAAGCACCTGTCCTTAATGGATCATTTCTCATCCTTTAATTATGGTGAGAGATTGTCTCACCTCTGTATGGATGGATGATTGCTACTTTGTTGGTTGATAATTTACTTTTGGAGGAGCTCAATTATGATTAGATGAGGAGTAATCTTTTTTACGTTTCTCCTCATGGTTCCAATGTTTTTCCTGATTCCATTATAAGGGATTATACTTCCATTCATTACCATAAGAAACATAGAACACTAAGTAGAAGAGAAAAAGACACAATATGAAATGTACTAAGCAAATGCACAAGAGACACAATTATCCATACAAGATTATCCATATAAAAATCAATTATCCATACACTAAGCAAATGCCCAACTTCATCAACCAATAATCTTCACAACAAAAGAGATCAGCAACGGCAAGTATATCGCTCCTGTGTTGATTTAGAAAACCCAAAACTAAACCATTGTTTAAATAATATTAACTCCATGAAATCTTTAATCTCAATTCAAATTCAAACAAACTTACCATATCCAAAACTTTCAACATAAATTTCAAATAAAAAATGCCCATAAATATTTAATTTTAAAATAAAAAATTTAAAGAAATTAACAAGCTTGCTGAAATTAAGGAATGAGGGTATAATAGACAATGTAATATCCTAGTTGACTTTATATTTGACTTGTAGAGGACTATTGGTATAGCATCTTATTGGTTGGACTCCTTGATTTCTTTTTTTTTCAAAAATAAATTAACCCATTAAAGACCCCAAAAAACTCCTTTTTTGCTTTAAATTATTAAATACTAATTTTTCCACCCCTATTTTCCTTCTTTTTAATTGAATCATAAAATTTTGTATTGAAATTCAACTTTAGAACAGCTATCATGAAGCACCCATCTGTGTCAACTATATATATATATATATTGTGTGTTTGTGTAGAAACCATTTCTCTACAAAAGTGGTGATTAATAAGAATAGTTTCTCAGATGCCATCATGCTTCATCCCCACTACTCTCAATAAGCACAAGAGCCTTTTTGGTCTTCCGCTTCTTCGTAGCTCTATTTTCACCACCACCTCCATCATTTGGCAAATCACAATCAGATTGCTTGGACTCGGTGTACTTCTCAATTTCTTCAAGAATTCTGCTCCCGTACTTTTCTGTCTTCAACTTCCCAATTATCATCGTCAACTGCAAGAGGCATTAAATACATTATAGTTTCAGAGTGATCAATTTTACGAGCTACTACTTGGGTGGTTCGGTAATAACAAGCCACAGCAACCAGATGATCTATTCAGTTGCTGAGTTCTAATATGTGGACATTGCCATGAATTCCTGTTACTTGTCTCAAATCAAGCAATTGTTGAATGGATAGGATCATCCAACTGTGTGCGAGCGCGCGCGCGAAGGCATAATTACTCCAGGCCAGAATTGAACAGCGTTATGTAGGACAAGTGTGGGGATATCAAATAAATATTCCCTCACTTTCCTTCTCTCTAAAATAGCCATAATGGACAACCGGCCCCAAAATATAAATTAGAGCTTTGCTAAACCAGGCTTCCTGAGAAAAAGTTTTTTAATTTGTTACTCAAAATAAATATTTCATCAGTGGAACAATCAAGATGTTGGGTACATGCCTGTTCCATAGAATTCGGTTTCTGGGCACTAATCATGCTGATCTGTTGAGTAGACAAGATGGAATGAGGGAATATCCCCCCATGTATGGAAGAGAGTTCCTTCCGCAGCTCGTCAAGCTTGGACTCCAAACCTGAAGATGTGAGGCCACGTTTGGCTGATTTCATGTTGCCAGCCTTACTCTTCTGTCCACTAGAAATCTCTAGGTTTATCTTTTTTCCTGTATGGAAAATGGTATTTAAGTTAGTGCAACACTAACTAAAGCATAACTACTACAGCAGAGTAAGCCCAAACTGAAGGCGGGGCAGGATTATAAAAATGTCCTCTCCAATGGAAGATCTTGAGATGGGTGGTTTATTCCAAATGAAGAGAATAAAAAAATGAGTTGAAGAATTAACAACGGCAAGTCCCCAGGTGTTCTTAAATCTTAACAGCTCACAACATAAAAGTATATTGTTCCAAATGGTTTCCAATAATATGTTTTCTAGTTGAGCTGAGCAATAATCCTCACACTGGAACTGTATTGAACTCTAAATGTGATGAATCAGTAAGAAAAATCACTTGGAACAGGACATTAGTATATGGTCTCAAATCTAACCGAGAAGAGCAAGACATCAACTGATATTTTTCTTCTTACCGAGCCTATCAAGCTAATGGGAGTCTCACTCACAGTTCTTGCAGGTTTCTTTAACTGCAAGGCCATAAGTGAGCCCATTTGATGAGCCTACACTGAGTGTGGCCTGTGTCCAATGGGCAGCATGAACTTTACTCCCCTGTGGTGACTGGGCCAGAACGAGTGTTGCCCCAGTTCTGGGCTGAGCCACTCGACTAGCTCCATTAGCCCTTACTCCAACAACTAATCCAAGATCTTCAATTTATCCTGAAGAATGGATCAGGGTGGCTTGATTTAGCAATCCAGCCAATACTGAGCCTTATTTATCACCCTTCTTGAGTCCTGCTACTGACCCGAGCAGGCCTTATGTGTCTGGGTCCAAATGATGGGTCCATGAGGTGTCAAATTACCTCAAGCCCAATCTGAAAAGATCCCATTGAATTAGAGGGATTAGTTAACATTAAGTGTATGTCCCACTAAGTTAAGGATTCCACGTGTCAATTCCTTGTAAAAATACTCTACCTTGTAAACAGTAGCTTGAACACAAGTCAACCCAAGCCTAACTTAACCAATGGGCAATTTTGGAATGAAGCTTTCAAACTTAGGGCTGGGCATTCTATCCTAGGGTTGGGTTTGGCTTGGATGATGCCTTGGCCAACCTGACCAACTTGAATCCCATTGCATTATAAATACATTGGATAAAAATATTAATCATCGTAAAATTTTACTTTTTTCTTTTCCATTTGTTCTTGCAAGCAGGTCGTTTCAACTATAATTGCAAGTCCCTCATTTGTAAAACATGCTTCTAAGTTATGATGATAAAAATTGATCTTATAAAAGATTTTGAAGAAACAAAAGAAAGTAAAAGCATGCAAAATATGAGAAAAAATAAGTTATTCATCCAACCATTTTAACCCCCAGCCACAACATGTGAGAAAAGTAAATTATTCATCAAACCTGATCAACTCGACCATCTCAACCTTGCCCGACCTTGGTTTGAACGCATTGAAATTAAGATAAGAGTTTGGCTCAGCTTGGGCAACTCTTCAACCCTCAAGGTTAGGTTTGTGTTAGTCATTTGACCCAAATCAACCCACCAAAGTTTGGTACTATTGTTAGGCTTGTCTCCAGCAATAGATGGTCCTAAATGGTTTGTCCTTTATATATGCTCATAAATGTGTCATTTGGTGTTTGACACAAGTACTTCACATATTTTGAAGCATCCATTGCTCCACACACTATAACTTCACATTTTAGCCACTCTCACCTCAACCTAGTAGGTTACTTGAGATTCTAAGGACTGTACTTTGAGTCCTAAGATTGAGAATTGGCACCCTTCACCATTAAGGGAAAAAAGAAGAAGGGATCTTTCCAAGAACAAAACTGAAATCTCTATAATCAAGGCTGGATGAAAAAAATAAAATAAAAAATAAAAAAATAAAAACAAAAACTCGCTAAAAATGCACAAACTATATAACTACAACCCATCAGCTTGTTAAAATATTCTACATGTTCCATGTGTTGCTAATTCAACCATGGGTTCAAAAACATCAAAATCCATAGACTTCTGCTAATGTCAGCTCTTAACAATTAAAATGAAGTAACTACAAATGAAAATCTACTACTATTTTCAAAGATTATGTGACAAGGCAGAGTTATCTCTTTTCAGTATTCCAGAGGTTTCCATGTTAACCATTGACCCCTACCTCTAAGTGCTCTTGCTAAACACCTTAAGCATGATATCAGTGTGTTGTGCTATGGACTTCTGCCTCCCTATCAAGAGGCTCGGCATTCCTAATAAGTTGCAATGGTGAGTTAAGATGATTGATTAAAACTAAAGCCAGAGATTAAAACCAAAATCCAGATTGAATGGCCAAATGTTCTGGCATAAAAGATCATAAAATTATGAAGGGTCCTAAAGAAGACCAATTAAGATCGTCAAATTCATGTAGTAGAATATAATTTACACACCTGATTTACAATAAGTTGGATATGAACCATCCAAACTCAATTAGGAGCTATTAGACCAAAGGAATGGAACCCACTATTGACTGATATCACTAAATTTTATACACCAGTGAGACTTAACCAAACCTTGAGATCTTTCTCAGTCCACCATTGAAGGATATCACTAAATTTTATGCACCAAGGATCAAGGGAGAATAAAGAGCATACACCAGGTTGTGGAGGGGTGTAATGTTGTCCTGATTTTAGATATTACCATCTCTCTTTTTTACTGTTGTGCGTGTGTGCGTGCGCGTGTGAGAGAGAGAGAGAGAGAGAGAGAGATGAAACCAATATTGTAACACAAAAATGCATGAAAATCCAAGGGTTATGAAACTTGGCTCCTGCATTGAAGAAAAATCTCCTAAGTTGAACTGTAGCATACCTTCCGCAGTAAATAGGTTTAAGCTTCAAAAGAGAAGGGGTAAAAATAACAGTGTGCAATTTAACACCGAGTTGCTAAATATTTTACTGAAAAGAGAAGAATCATTACCTTGCAATACTTGTTTCGCCAATGGTCCTGTTGTTACATAAGCATTTGTGGTATAAGCTGTATGCTGAAATTCTTCTTTCTACATCAAAAACAGAATGCCTGTAAACTACATACTGATAGATTACCAGATCCATCGAAATTTGATTTGTCATCTTTTAACACTCAACAGAGCATAAGAATTCCCTTCCTGCTTCTCTCAAAACTTTGCTTAGAGAAATAATTTCCAAGTCAAAAACATTATGCATGATATTTAAAACAGCAACAGCCACATGAATGCATATACTTCTCAACAGCTAAACAATTATCCCTTCACATAACAAAAAGCCCAGGGAAAAGTTTTTTTGTTTTCTTTTTCCAAAACTTTGAGGAACTCTTCTTTTTCGAGAACAAAGGAAAGCATAATATATCATGGAAAAAGATCATAATTGATTTATTGTATTAAAATTCACGATACAAATTTTTGGCTGTGTAATTATTTCTGGTAAACCAAACTGAATCCCATACTATCCTGATAGAATTTTCTATGTCAATTATCATGATAAGACATGAGAGTAACTTATAATGTGATTGTTACAGTTTTTATGAATGAATTAACAATTGTTGATAAACAAAAGGTAATGAAAAGCAAGTCACGATTTGGCTAAAACATGCTTCAATGGTCACACTGTCTCACACAAATAAAAAAATGTATGTCGAACACAATGGCCGTTGTATAGGGCTAAAGAAACGCTTGCATGACACATGGCAGCATTGCCCATGAGTGATACCACGGTAGCTCACTCTTTCATCTATCCACAGCAAAAATTAGGTAAAAAAACATGCATTGAAGCTTTTCATTTGGTTGACTTGTGCTCATACAACCATATAATAAATCATTGTAGGAGACTACTCTAGGTAAAATGATCTGACCACAAGGACATCCAAATTAGCAGCCTTAACATAATTTGCAAACTAATATTTGTGGTAGGACGGTAGGATCAGTCAAGGGAAGAATTGCTTTGCGTATGAATTCCAAGCAAAAAATGCACTCCCAGTGTCATGATGCTGTCTACATGTCACAGAATTGTTACCTTTCTCCAGATGTGTGTACTCCCATCGTTTTACATATCAGCCGTGGCTGTTATGTAATAGAAAATCTAGGGGCCATTACAGTTAGACCCTGTCGCAGGGGTGTTACATAGTTTCACAGCTGTAAAGACCATTATGTAACCATAACAGTCCATAATGGGCTGGGCTGTCATAACATCCTAAAGGCCGTCATGGTCCATTACAGATCCTGAACTTATAAAAGTCCATTTTTGCCCAAGATAAATTATGAGATGAGATCGTTCTGAATAAATTCCATCTGGTACCACAAAGCAGCAGCCATATACTGGAGCCTTGATCAATTTGAAAGATCATTTGATGTCGTTGTATTTTAATTAAATTTATTATTATTTCTGTTATTCTTTTTTTTTTTGCTTTTTGTTTGTTTTCTGTTTTCTGTTTTTCCCCTAATTTTGTCTCTCTTTTTTTTTTTTTTGGGATTTGATTTACACATAAAATATCCTCTTGAGTAACTTCTACTTATATGTACTCGGTTAATCTCATTTGTGATACTATTTTGGTAAAATTTATAATTTCTTTCGTTATTTTTATATTTTTCATTTACTTTAAATTTAATTTGCACATTAAATCTTGAGCTGAGATGTGGGCTTCATAATTGATATCTAATGTGGAAAGTACATAGATATCCTTTTAGAGAATGGCAAGTACTGTTTCTGTAGTGGACAATTTTGAAAAAAGAAAAAAGAAAACAGAAAAAAGGTGAGCACACTAAGACTCCTATTTCTTTTATATAATAAGATACTTTATATATTGATACTGAAATATAAATATACTGGTATTTTTATAACTTATATCAAATTGACATGCCCTTTAGTTATGTATTCATGTGAAAAATCACTTCAATAAACATTTTTTATTAATAATATATTTTTTATTTTAGTGATTCCTTATTTTAAATTGCATTTATGATTGTGTAGGATTTTTTTTTTTTTTTTTTTTAAAGATTCTAGCCAAAAACAACTTAGAAACCAATATAATTTTGATCTGCAATGCAGTACTAATTTCTTCTCTTGTAGAGGGAGAATAAAACCAACAATGAGCAGCTTTAGAATCTCAGCCATAACTTAAAGTTCTAAAAAGGTGCAAGGTGGCTACTTAACTAGAATAGCTGTCGAGTTGATACTAAGTGACAAGGGCCTTATCATTTCGTCATATTTCCACATTAATGCATCACAAAATTCTTTCAAAAGTTCAATAAGTGACTTGCTCGATCTAGCTGGAAGTTTTTTGCTTAGGTAGGTAGGTAGGGTGTTTTTCTTCCTAACATTTGCCGAGTCTACCTCTTCCAATTCTTTATATTGAGGCTTAGAAACATTTTACAATGCCTCAATGCAGTCTATGTTATATAATTGAGCATTTTTGTTGTAAGGTCTCTTTAATCAAATAAGCTGCCAGGTGAGAGGTCGAGTTGGTTCTCTGGTGCCGACCATGCATAACGTCATAAACGGTGTACAAATTTCCCATTAAGAAGCATGATTCTTTCACAATTTGCCTCCTACTCCTTTCAAATACTTATTGCTTGGGTCATTTGTAAGGTCCCCCCATTAAAGGAGAGGGAAAGCCCTAGGCCTTGAAGGTGTAGCCTCCCCATCTTCTGTGAGTTCATTAAAGAAAGCTGCTTCAATCATGTGGGCCTTTTGATACTCGAAGGGCACTTTAGAGACAAGTATTTTTTTTTCTTGTCCCACCATACCTTAAGAAATTGATGATAGATAGAAGGCACAGCTACATGTGTAAGGATCCAAGGAAAGAGGAGGTAAGTAATCTTCAAATCAATCATGTAAAACATTAGTAGGCTGTTTAGTGAGTTGATGATGGTGGCAATAGTTTGGACTTGCGTTTTCTTTTGTCAAAGTAGGTTAAGTAATGTTAGTGGGGTGGATATCAGCCATTACCAAGAATGGCATGAACATTAGCTGTGGAGCAAGAGAAGGGTTGGGGCGGTGGGCCTAGTGGCTTGCCTTCCTTCTTTTGCCGCTTTGCCCACGACCCCTCCCTCTTGTCTGTTCTGCAATGGCAATAGTCTAGGTATTCTTTAAAGATCCCATTGATCATTAAAGATCGCCATTGATCATGGAAACTAGTGCGCTCAACTAAATTACAATTCAACTTCAATGCCTCAAGGAGGAAGGTATATTAGGTATATTATGTCATGCCCAAATTCTTGACAAAGACCCGATATTCAAGCACTCGAGGGTGCTATTATGAGAACACTTAGATCCTTGGATGACTTTTGTCCCTCCCTCCCCAAATGAAGGAGTGACCCGCTCCTCAATACCGAAGAGCTTTGTGTAGAATAGGTTGACCATTTTATACCAATCAATCCCTTATAAATCCAGGAGCTAAGTTGGCATACCATATGTAAGCTACCATAGTAAGGGACGTAGAGAATGAAGTTTAATGTCTGACACATAAACGCCTAGGGCGTCAACAAAGTGAACTGTGCTCTCTTATATTGTCAATCTTGCAATTATACAAAAGGAAGGTAGGACCATGGAATAAAATATCTCTGATATGCTCAATATATCTCCAATATATCCGTATATTTGTGGGTATCGATACGATATTAGACTCGCATATCTTTACTGATATTTACCAATATTTCGATAAGAATCGGTCCAAGGTGGAGATTCTTTTGTATACAAGATTATTGATTTATTTATTTGTTATTTTGTAAATGATATATAGTTTAAATTTTTGATGTTATGTAACATTTTAGTGTAACATTTGTAGAAATTTGTGCTCTATTATGGCCAGCACAACACACTTTATTATACCAAATACAACATAAACTCGTCTTATGTATATTTAATTTGCAATATTTTGATTCTAAATTGTGTATTATAATTTAATTCATTATTTTGCATATTTATGTTGAAAATTTCCATGTTTAACTAATAGTATTCATCATATCTTTAAATCAATATCGATATTTTCGATACGATGGATATATCTGTGTTTTGGGACCATCGATATATCTCTCGATACTGATATTTAATTCCTTGGGTAGGACCTTTAGGGTAAAGCTGCTTGCTAGCTAGCTCCATAGGATGTTGGGGATACAAGACATATTTTAGGACAGGGGGTGGGTAAAAACTTCAACGAATGATGGTTTCAACATTTGCCATTACATCTTATATGGCTTAAGATAAAAACAGGTTGTTTCGTAGCCTTAAGAGTTAATACAATTGGTATGGTGATATTAGTGGAACCAATGATGGTGGAGGTATATTAGGTAGTAGAGTTGGGTGAATCTATTTCCATAAAGGTAGGAAGAACAATGAGGTTTACATGTGTAAGACAAGGTTCATCCACCCAAGTTGCTAAGGTCCCAGCTACATGAACTACATCAACTGGTGGGATTCCATCAACAGCGGCTATTGAAGTTGCAACCATGGTTTTAAGTATCGAGTAACGGACCCGTAACGGTAACGGTAAAGGTGTAATGGGTATCGGGTGTGTGTCGGGTGATACGTAATGGGTATCGAGCACCAAGGCCGCGAAAATTTTTTTTTTTTCCACACATCAACCCCAAAAGTAGTCATACACATATTTTCACCTTGTAATAGTGTATATTAATAATTTTAAAGAGTATTAGTGATTTATACAACAGTATTTGAACACTTGTAGTTTATAATTTTTGTATTTTATTTTTAAAAATATTTTTCTAATACTTTTAGAAAATTTCTTACAGTGAATTTAGTGTTTTAAATTATATTAAATATTTTTATAATTCAGAAAAAAAAAATTCATAATTTTAAAATATTTATTTTTCAATATATTTTTTATACATTTTATGATTTATAAATTTTTAAAATTATTTTTTAGATTTTTATTTTATAATTTTTTCAAATATTTAAGAATTTTAATTAAAATTTAACATATTTTTACAAATATAAAAGAATTTTTAAATAATTTTTATAATTTTTTAAAATGATAAAAATAATTGCAAAATGAAAAAATATAAATAAAGAATAAAATAATTAAAATATAATAATAATTTTAACCTAAGTCAAAGTTTTCAAATACGAGACTTCGAAAGAATAAAAAAGAAAAAAGAAAAAGAAAAAGAAAGCAAATGCTGGAAAGTAACTATTGGGTTTAGTGGCCGACCACCATATATATATATACAACCCCAATCAGTTGCAGTCCGGACTGCAAGTGGATTGCACAGCCATTAGGCCATGCTCAGGTGGTCGGTTACAATGCTCAGGTGGTTTTACAAAATTCCGACCGTCGGATCGGCATGATTTTTTGCAGGCGTGGCATGCAGGGAGTGAGCATCATATCCAACGGTCGGAATTTGGAACCGACCACCGGAACACGGCCAAATGGCCGTGCAGTCCGGACTGCAACTGATCGCTGATATATATATATATATATATATAAGAGGGCTGTAAATCTGTAACAGTTACAGCATCGGTGACTTGGTGCAAAAGCTTCCACCTCCGGTGACCTCCAACGAAGGCAACAGCTTCGTCGGTGGCCGACGTCTGCACCAGCGACTTCACCCTGCTTTACCAGCGACTTCACCTTGTTGTACCGGTGACTACATCGGCAACTACAAAAATGGGTTTTTCTCTATTTTCTCTCAATCCACGGCTCTCTTCTTCTCCTCTGCCGATGCTAAATTAAACTCCTCAAATCTCAAAATATGCATATTAATCTCTTCCCTTCTTTCATTATTCATTGCTGATTTTTTTTAAGGCAGAAAAATTTGGAAATAGCCGGTACGTAACGGTTGGTGTGATAGAATATCCGCTGATACAGGCCTATACGTAACGTATCGGCCCGATACAATGTGAATTTCTATTCCGATACATATTGATCGATACGTATGGTATCGTCCGATACTTAAAAAGCTGGTTGCAACTAGCCCAACCAATCCACCCCTTAGTAGTTAGTGGGGAAATTGTTTCTTTTAAAGTAACCTTGAGTGGCTGATTTTGGGCAAGGTCAGTTAAGACTGTTATGGGTTTCCTAGAGGGAGACCATAAGAGGCACTAGGAGCCATAGGATCAAGTTAAGACGCCCCTGGAAAATCATATGTCTCACTTAAGGGCTCCGCCTCTATAGAAAAGCAAGCACTCCCCTTAGTCATTAGGGATGGCAATCACTAACTCGGACCGCCCCAGCCCTATTAGGATAGGCTTGGGAATAAATTAACAACGGGATAGAACATGTTTGGGGAGAAAGTCAAAAAACTTATTAAGTTTGGGTAAGGATTGGGTTAAGATCGCCTCGCCTTGCCCCACTCTTGCCCCAAAAATATGTACATGATGTTTTCCTTTAATGCCCTTTTTATTTAATTAAACTACACATCTTTTTATATAATAAAATTCTAAATGTTGTGGAAAGCTCTATAACATTGTATGTGTTCCAGAGCAAAAGTCAAAACGCAAAGAATGAGAGGCAAAGGGAGATGGGGGGGGGGGGGGAGAGAGAAAAGTGTTATTGCTTTTTATTTTGTCGTTGTATCCCTGGCATTTATTCGTTATGCCCTTGCTCTTTCACTACAATGTAGTCAGCCTAGGGTTTTAAGTATCGGGTACCGGACCCGTAACAGTAACGGTAAAGGTGTAACGGGTTATCGGGTGATACGTAACAGGTATCAGGTGCTAGGGTCGTGAATTTTTTTTTATTTTTGCACACCAAGCCCCAAAAGTAGTAATACACATATTTTTACCCTATACTAATGTATATTAATGTTTTCAAAGAGTTTTAGTGAATTTATTTCAAGTTTTCACGAATCATTAGTTCATCACTCAATTAAAATTAATTGAGTAATAAACTTATGAATCGGAACTCTTTAAGTATAAATAAACATTTTAAAAATTCATGTACACCCGTAATTTATAATTATTTTGAAAAATATTTTTGTAAAATATTTTTATAATATATTATGTAAGTTATAAGTTACTAGCATACAAGTTAAAATTTTTTAAAATAAAACCAAAATGTTGTTTAAATTGTATTATAATTTTTTAAATGTTTTTAAATTTTTTATGTACTCTTTTAAGATTTAAATTTTGGGCTCATATTTTTTTGAATTATAATTTATTTTTGGCATTTTAGTTTAATTTGCTTTGAAATATTTATAACTATTTAAAAAAGAAAACCGAAATAAGCAATTTTAATTGTATAAAAAAAGAGGAATTTGGCTAAAAGTCCTCATTTAGAATATTTTCATGCCAAAAGTCCTCCCAACAGATTTTTCTTTTCAAAAGTCCTTTTGGCATGAATTGGACAAAAATACCCCTCCTTTCTATCAACCTTGAACCTACACCCCCAACTCCCGGGTTCTCTTCGTCATACCCCGTAGTAACTTGCGTTAGTTTCCTACGCCGGAAATGCTGGTCACTACGCCTACGCAGGTCACTACGTCTGAAAATGCAAGTCACTACGCCGGAAACGCAAGTCACTACGCCGGAAAATGCAGGTCACTACGCGGAAAAAAAAAAAAAAATCTTTCTTTTTCTTATATTTTCCAATCAACCAATAAAAAAATTAATTAAAAAAAAATTCCGAGTTCCTACCAAACAATCCCAAATTAAAATTAAAATTTCAATTTAATATTTGCATCTAAAAATTCACATTTTTGAGTTCTTTCATTTTCTAATATTTTCTCGAAAACCAAACAATCTCAAATTAAAAGAAATCAAGTCGGCAGAATTGTAATAATTTTTCTCGTTGCACCATCCAATAACCTGCACGGCGCTGATATGGTCTAAGCTTTGGAAGTAAGTCAGGCATGTCATCCTTCAGCATTGGATCTCCTCTGTATGAAATAAATGCCACTTATGTAAATCAAGGACTGAACTATAAAAACTTTGGAAGTTGAACCTAACAATTCTTCCATGGCAACACTCTTCACCTATCTTCTTCAAGGTCAGGCCTCCAGATAAGACTTCCATGGCAACACTCTTCATTAAGTCGTCGATTGTGCAAATCAACCTCCAAATATACCCCTGATTTTCCCCAATTTTGCATCTTCCTTCAACCCAGCAAACTCCATCTGCAATCTTCTTTTCTCGCCGCAGTCCAGCCATGGCAGATCTCGTCCACCGGAGTTGAGGCTATTCTTCTTCCTCATGTTTCAGCAGAGATAAAGAGAGAGGACAAGAGAGAGAGAGAGAGCTACTGTTGCGACCCACCAACAACCAGTGATCAATGTAGCTGGTTTTTTATTCACAAAGATTGCCAACATACTGATGTCGGCATCAAACGCATCACCGAGCTTCGATCTTTGCACTTGAACCTTGAGGAAATGGAGGATCAAATCGCCGGAGATGACCTGATCAGATTGGAGAGATTCCGACACTTTAAACTCCGAGATTCTATGGAGTTCCATAGCCATCCTTTCTCTTTCTCTCTCTTCCCTCTCGATCTGCAAGAGTGTGGGTCTAAGGGTATTTTAGTCCGCAAAATAAATAATTTTTTTAAAAAAAGGACCTTAGCCAGCAAAACATTTCAAATTAGGACTTTTCAAAATAAAAAAAGTATGAGGGGACTTTATCAAATAAAAAAGTATAAAATAGGACTTTACACCAATTATCTGATAAAAAAATTATAAAAGTAATAAAAATTTTAATTACACAAGCCAATTAACTATTAGTTAATATTAAATAATCGAACTTATATAAATATATATATTGTGGGTGGAGATCACAACGCCCCACCAAAAGAAAGAGCCCGCCGATTGCTTCCCTTATGGGACAACGACGGCAGTAGCGGTCAGGGTATTAAAAATCGGCCGATCTCATGCGAATCGCCCGATACGTATCGAAATTCCCAGGCACTTGTACGCGATACATGCCTGTACACCATGTGAATAGGAATTCACATGGTATCGTTCCGATCCCATACGTAATGGTGAGTAACGGCCCGATACCCGTTATTCACCCCGTTCCATTACACCACGTCAACAAAACCCCCACCCCAAAGTCTGATTGCAACAGAGATTCATGAGAATCAGGATAATTATTTGGTTTTCTTAATAAAAAAAAGGGTCAATTGAGAAAAGTAGAAGAAGAAATTAGAAGAGAGAAGAAGAAATCAAAAGGGAAAAAAGAGAGAAGGCGATTGGAGAGACCTGCGTCAACGTCGCCGGAAGGAGCTCACCGTCGTCAACACTGCCGTCGACCAAATCGGGCTTTGCCGAGCCTCCTGTCGCCATTCGGTAACCCATCGGTGGTGGACTGGTGGTTGTCGGTGAGTTTCTCTCCAAAAAAGAATGTGTGTGTATATATATATATAACCCACCCAACGTTTTGTCAAGTCCAGAGTCTGCTGGAAGGATATATAAATGGATTTTTATATTAGCTTGGTCAACATAAAGTCAAATTGACGACTTGAGGCTTAATATATATATATATAGAAATGCTCTTATCAGCAAATGCTGATAATAGCTTAAAGTTAGCAAATAACATTCCACCATTGGATCAAAATTTGCGGCCTAGATTAAAACACTTAAAATACCCGGATGGCAACCCGCGTGATGAGGCAACCTACAAAGGAACCAGCCCCAACCCGCTTTCTCAATTGCCCTAAATCAAAGAAAATCTTCACCAAGCCGCTCTCCATTCAACATTGAGGGTTCTCCATCTCCGGCGGTGTAGCTCCTTCCGGCATTAATCTCCGGGGGACCAAAAACAGAGTCCTCACCTCTGAAGCAAGATGAGGGTCGACAACTACAACGTTCCAGTCTTCTCTACCGATATTGCAGCTGTTCGTAGAATTGCAAAGCTAAAAAATGGGAGAGGAGGTGGACTTCCATTGGTGCAAGCCATGGCACTTGCTCATGGTGAAGGTGTCACTGAGGTGGCTTGTAATTTGTTAGAACCAAGTAGAGTTGGAGAAGATCGAGTTCAGCTTGAAATTGAGTGACTTGCAGGAGGAGAGGGCACTCATGCTTAATGATAATTGTTTGCATTGGATTGGTTGTTCTTCCTCCATGTTAGTGTTTGGTATTAATGGGTAGAGGTTGAAACTGACTTGAATGTGAAGAATTTACAAAATGGGTGCGTGGTTTTGCAATTGATTTGAAGTGTGGAAGTGCAAATTTGTAACAATTCTTCTGGGTATTTCTCAGCCAATTTATCTCGAGTGTAAACAGGGGATTGTGAAGTTTCCTCTCTCTCTCTCTCTTTATATTTATATATATATATAATAGCTGGGACAGCCACCTTACACGGCACAGTCGGCCATTGCAAGCTGGGTGAAGATTTTCTTCGATTTAGGGCAAGTGAGAAAGCGGGTTGAGGTTGGGTTCCTTTGCGGGTTTTCTCCTAACGCAGGTTGCCATCCGGGTATTTTAAGTGTTTTAATCTAGGCTGCAAATTTTGATCCAATGGTCGAATGTTATTTGCTGACTTTAAGCTATTATCAGCATTTGCTGATAAGAGCATTTCTCTCTCTCTCTCTCTCTCTCTATATATATATATATAAAGGCTTTCTTCACTATATTTTTTAAACAAAATACCAATTATTTTTTAATAATTTATAAATCAATCTATTAATTTATATTTTCATTAAAAAATATCAAGTGCACCTTTTGTTGACCGATCCATAAATTATTAAAAAATATCTTATACTTTATTTTAAATATATTTTTGTTTTTAAATTTTTTTATAACTTTTAAATAAAGTATAAGATATTTTTTAATAATTTTAAAAATGTTCATTAATTTTATATAACTCTGTATAAATAATAACTTGTTATATAAATAATTAAATATATAAAATTACTGTTATCATCAGGTGCACTTGATGCTAGAGCCACTTATGGAAAAATTTTTGAAAAACTAATTATTGGATTAGATACTCCTATTATGTATGACATGCCTGCCAAAAATCAAAGTAATCCAACAGTTGATTTCTGATAAAACTCATTGTGAAATAATTTTAATTGATTAATATATTTTTGAAGACTTGATAACTTGAAATAAATGTACCAGAACTCTTTGAAAACATTAATATATAGTAATAAAAGGTTAATACATGCATATCATTGCGTTTGGGGGTTGGTGTGAAAAAAAAAAAAAAATTCACGGCCACGGCGCCCGATACCCGTTACACCTTTACCGTTACCCGATACTTAAAACCATGGTAGCAGTGGAGTACTCACCGGTGACTGCATAGGTAAGTCCTCTCACTTGAACTCACAACATGCTTTTTCTTCTTCTCTCCTTTTTTATCTTTTGATTTCTTCTTCTTTTTCTCTCAATCCAACATTTAAGGCATTAAAATCATAAGACTTTTATCATTTATTTGAAAGAGAAACAAAGTAGTGTACTGAGTGTTAGGAATCTCCGCTACTGCCATCCCTAGATGTTATCATCCCAAATAGGCCCCTCCCTAGTGGAGTCCCCAAATGTTGATAAATAGTAAGTTCATTCTTGTAGGGAGTGTAGGACGTGAAACTATTCGAGCAAGTGATGCTTGAGTTGATCAGATTAAGGAAGAAAGAGGGCACAATAGAGGGGAGGGCAAGACAACCATGGGGTGGCAATAAAAAAGGGGATCTAAAGAGTGAGAATGCTCTTGGTCGTTGAAAGTTATTAGGTGAGAAAACAATATCCTGCATGGCATAATTCTATTTATTGAATCATCAAGCCAATGAGAGCCATTTTCACTCATAGTTTTTGCAAGCTATATAATTGTAAGGTCTATGATTGGGCCCATTCAACGAGCATGCACTAAGAGTGGTCAGTGTCCAAAGGACAATATGAACCCTGTTCCTTCTGTAGTGACAAAGGCAGAAGGCTAGCCATTTTATGAGGCAAGTCATTTAACTAGTTCAGTTTACCATTACACTGGCTACCAAACCAAAACCCTCAACTTATCGCAAATGAATGGGTCATGGAGCGTGTTTCAACACCCCGACCAATACTGAGCCTTAATTAGGACCCCTCCAATTCCTACAACTGACCCAAGCAGGCGCTAGAGCATCACAGTGCAAAAAAAAAAAAAAAAAAAAAAAAGGGTAAAGGACAAATCTTGAGGTGTCAACTTCCTTCCAACATTTGTTGCCATGATGCCTAATAAACTTTCTTTAAAGATAATGAGTCAGGCCCAAATAAATTATTATTAAAGGAGAGAACGCGTACGCCTAAATGAACTCATATTGAAGTTGAAAGGCTAATTAGCCACAAGTGTCATATGCAACCAAATTAGGATACCTCGTATAGGCTCCATGTTAATTAGGATATGCAAGCTAAACCATTTTCTCATGTTGTTTGCAACATACTTGATAAAGTTCTACGAGGACAAGAAACAATAGGCAAATAGATTCAATGTCTGAAGAGTCAAGCTTCTTACCAAAACACGATCTAGTATGAGCTGAATAACAAGTTGTTCTATTTCTTCTCTCTTTAAGCTAGAACCTAGGAAGTGATAACACCAAAAACAAATTATAATAATATGGATATCAATGTATGAACCTCAGAAAGTGCTAGAAAAATAAAAGTTATGAAACTTTATAGTAGAGCTATACACAACAACAACAACAACAACAACAACAACAAACATATAATGACATTTAATAAGAACTTAAATGACTACATTCTTATAATGACATGAATTTTCCAAACAAAAAAGTACATAAGACACGTGAATTTATAAATAAATAAATAAATAAAAAATGAAATGTTACAAGGGACAATCACTGCTACAACGTGTATAAATTGCATGTTTCCTAAAAAAGAGTTATCTCATATGTGTTGAGAGTAATATAGTTCTTTATGTAAGAGTATTTTAGGGATTGCACTCGTATTACTTACATAAAATGGTGATTAAGACGGGAATCTATACATGTGAAAGATTTCTCCCTGCCCTCATTTTCTTTCTTCTTCTCCCTCCTTTCTCCTCTCTTTTTCTTCCTTATTTCATACCACTCGATATCAGCTCAGAGTTTGTGAACCAAATGGATCAAGAAGTTCAACACTTACAGACATCAACATGTATGGATGCTAATGTTAGCATTGGTAAGATCAGTTAAAGAAACACTAGAGAATGGTATTAAAGATTTCACTCAATTCTTTATTGGCTAAAACAAGACTAAGAGCATGGTATGAAAGATTGACTCAATTCTTGCTTGATCAATTTTGGTAAAACCTTATTCAATAAAAAGGAATATGAAAGCATATGAGGATGACTTTGTCTTTAGAACCGCCTATCAATTTTGGTAAGTCTATGGTTTCAAATGAGCATGGTTGGTGAACTTATTCTTCCTTAGATTACAAATAAAGCAATTGGAAGAAGGCACTTTCTTGTCTCAAACTAAGTTTTCCAAAGATTTAGTTAAGAAGTTTGAATTAGAATCAGCTAAGCCCGGTAGATATCCAATGAGTAAAATACAAATCTTAGAAAAATGATTCTAGCAAAAGTGTTGAATCCCATAATTTACGTAAGTATGAGAAGAGGACTTTTCTACCTTAGGACTAGTTTCCAGACATAGCTTTAGCTTAGGAGGCATGTGCAAGATTTCAAGCTGACCCAAAAGAATCCCATCTAGCGGCTGTCAAGAGAATCTTAAAATATGTTTATAGAACAACCTATTATGGGTTATGGTATCCCTATGATACTACAGGTGAGGTCACTGGGTATTTGGATGGAATTAAAGATAACTGTGAGAGTACTAGTGATTTTTTTTTTAATAGTAATTGTCTTGTTGCTAGACATAGTAAAACAAAATTCTATATCGTTGTCCATGAATGAATCGAAATATATTGCAGCCAGTAGTTGTTGTTTCCAATTGCTGTGGATGAAATAAATGCTAGAAAACTTTGGTATATTATGCAATAGACTATAATCATGCATTATGACAACACTAGTGCCATAAACATCAATAAGAATCCAAGTTCAACACTCTTGCACTATGTACATTGACATTATATATCATTTCATTGGTGAGTTAGTAGAAAGGGTTATCTCTCTTGAATATATCCAAGGAACAAAAGTCATTTTCTTTTCTCTCGAAATTCTGTTTCTTGGCAAACCAAAATAAAAATACCATAAAAATATTGTAATTCCTCGATTTCAGTCAAAACAATGACATTTCAGTTGAAACCAATCAAAATAATGATGTTTATGTGGAAACTAATAAAAAAAAGGGACCAAAACTCGTCTTAAAACGTCAGCAATCTAATGGAAAAGTGTGTTGGCTAAAGAAGGCATTATATGGGTTGAAGCAATCCCCTAGAGCATGGTTGCAACGGTTTACCCAAACAATGCAAAAAATGTAGCTACAATCAGAGTCAAGTAGATCATCCACGTTTCTTAAGAATTTGCTTCAAGGACTCCAGTTAGTGTATATGTTGATGATATAGTGTTAACTATGAATAATTCAGAAGAAATGTTTAATTGAAGACCCACCCAGACAAAGAATCTTAAAAAATAGGACATGGGTAGTTTGAAGTACTTTTGAGGGATTGAAGTTGCTAGATATAGAAAGTCATTTTTATCTCACAATGAAAGTATGTTCTTGATCTTCTTAATGAAATAAGAATGTTAGGTAAGGATACTTCGGTTGACAAAAGGATATAACAGAGACTAGTGGGCAAGCTAATTTATTTGTCTCACACATCTCCAGATATTGTTTATGGAATTAGTACAGCGAGTCAATTTATGCATGCACCTTATAAGTCTTATAGGGAGGCAGCTTATAAAATTCTTAGATATATGAAATCTACTCCTAGGAAAAGATTATTGTTTTCTAGGCATGATCACATCCGGGGGGGAATCTTATGCAGATGCAAACCGGGCAGGATCAATTATAAACCGAAGGATCTACTTCTGGTTGTTAAACTTTTGTAGGAGGAAACCTAAGGACATGGCATAGCAAAAATACAGTCAGTTGTTACTAAAAACAATGTAGAGGTACAATATAGAGCTATGGCTCAAGGAGTTTGTACATTACTTTGGTTGAAATCATTGTTTAAAGAATTTGGTTTTGACTCCAAGGATCCGATGAGGTTGTATTGTCAATTGTGATAATAAAACAACAATTAGCATTGCTCATAATCTAGTTTAGCATGATAAAGCCAAGCACATTGAAGTTGGGAGGCACCTTATCAAGGAAAAATTGAGTGCTAGTTTAAGTGTTTAACTTGCACTCCTTGTGTGAAGATAGGAGAACTAGTAGATATCTTAATAAAAGGTGTATCAAACACAGATTTTCATTCAATTTTTGACAAGATGGGTGTATGTAATATCTACGCACTAGCTTGAGGGAGAGTGTTAGAGACGATATTATATCTATTAAATATGTGAATGTTTATGTTAAAGGACACTTATGCAATTTTCCTCGTGCTAGTATAAATAATAGTACTGGAGGGAGAACTTTAACACACTCTCGCTTCCTTTCTTGTCGGCACAACTAGTCTGGAGACGTGGTAAGGATGAAATGTTCACAGATAAGTCATTTGTTGGTCTATTAGGTGGGGAGAGTTAGAGGTTCCCTTCCAAATCAGTTTGGGTTAAAGATGTGCCTTTTAAGGTGGTCTTTACTTAGAAAACGGTTTGGAACAAGTGTTTGACTATTGGCATTTTAGTTCGCAGAAATTTCATGTTTTCTAATTGGTGTGTCATGTTTAAGGAGGCAGTAGAATCGATAAACCATCACTTTCATTATAAAATTGGCTCGGTTTTTTGGACCTTACGCTTCGATGTCTTTGGGCTATATTGGGTGATCCCGGAAACAATTCTTATTTTGGAAAAGAGTTAGGGCTCCATAGGCCCTTCCAAGGATGTGAGCAAGCATCAAGCTTCAAAAGTCAGAGTTAATGCCAATTATGGACAAGGAGCATGCACTAACCTTGGTGGGGCTTTAGACGGGGCTTCCATGACACATGCTAAGTACATCACAATATAGTAATATAATAATGACTATACCTAGACTTGATGTGTATTGTGTCAGTAATAGGGTTTAGTGTTGGTTTGGGTAGTCAAGAAGTTGCATTGTGTCATACCTTGACTATACCATTGCGATGGCTTGAGAGGTCTTGACATGGTGGCTAAAGTGGGGGCTAACCAAGCTAGTTGTGTATCTTAGCTCCATAGCTTAAGGAATTACCCTCAGCCTTAGTCTTGTGTAAGAAAAATGTGGAGTAAATAACTCAGTAATGTACTCAAATCTGGACACATGTCAAAACCTCTTTCTCCCATCAATTGGCCGGATACCAAAATCTTATTAGACCTTCAATCTGTCAACTAATCTCTTTACACTCAACTTACATGAGAAAATGACATGTGTCCTAAATGCAAACCATCATTTTTGCATGCATTGGTACATATTTAGGTCTAATAAAATCAAAACACGTGTGACACATGTTATTACCATATTCAACCTCTCAAGTATTTTCTTTACTATAAATACCCATTTATCAGACATCGAGGAAAAAAACTAGAGAAGAAGAGATTCATCCAACTACTAGTGCAATCCACTATCCTAAAATCATCTTATCCATACCTATACCTACCAATCCTAAAGTATCATATCACTTAGTCATATTACGTATACATGTTAACCTAAGGCTAATAGCTAAGTCATATTACGTATTCATATTATCCTAAGGCTAAGGCCTTTAATATTGGTATATAACCTTTTCAGTCAGAGGCCTAAAAGATGGTCCAAATATTTAAGCGTTTACTATTACCACCCCTTACAGCAGTCTCCCCACAGTTACTACACTCTCCTCCCTTAAGCCAAACTCTCTTTCTCGTTATCCTGTCCTGATAGTGCTAAATCCTTGCACTAGATTTAGAGCATCCATCCCAAAACCACTTAATTAATTTTCCTATAACACTTTCCTTAGTATCCTAATTAGAGCATCCATCACAGTAATTAAGAGTGAGGGGGATAGAGGGTTGCCTTGTCAAAGTCCTCTTGAGCTCTTATAGAAAGCCTATTGGGATCGCATTCAATAAGATAGAGAATGAAACTGCAGAGACACAAGCTTCCATCCACCTCCTCCATTTTTCACCTAAACCCATTCTTTCTAGAAGGTAAAGCAGAAAATCCCATATGATCTTAGGATTTTTCAAAATCGAGTTCACAAATCAAGATTGGAGATTCACTTCCAAGTATTGAGTCCAAACATTCATTAACAACAAGAGTTTCATATAATATTTGCCTACTTTTTAGGAAAGCATGCTAATATAAAGATACTTCCTTACGGACCATTTGTCTTTACCTAGTACCTACCCGTCAAAGCCTTTGCTATGATCTTTTAAACTTCTCCAATAAGGCTAATAGGACAAAAGTCCCTAAGCTCTTTCATTCCTCTTTTTAGGAACTAAAGCAACAAAGGTAGCATTCAAACTCTTTAAACTTGCCTGATGCAAAAACTCCCACATCACCCTTATCAAGTCATTCTTAATCACATGCAAACATTGTTGGAAAAATGCTCCAATCCAGGGCTTTATCTCCTTCCAAACTTTTGATTGCTACAAGAATTACTAGCTCCACTCAAGGCCTCTAGAACCAGCTTGTATCTTCTACGCTCAAAACACTAAATTCTAGTCTGTCAAGCAAAAGTCTCCTATCAACCTTCTCTTCAAATAAATTGGAGTAAAGCTCAACCATTTAATTCACAATCTCATCGTTTTGCTCCACCTTTAGCACATCAACCAACAAAAGCCCTATATAATTATAACGTTCGCGAACATTGTCCATCTTGTGGGAGTATTTCGTACTCCTATAACCTTTACTAAAGCTCCTTTGACTTCTGTCTTCAGCTTATCACTTCCAAGACCTCTAATTTAGAGAATGCCTTTTTAGTTTCCTCCCTTCTCAAAACCTTATCCACTGAAGATCACTCCTCTAACACATCTAAGACGGGATTTCTTCCAAGATTTTTTATTTGGAGTGTACCCGTCTCCCAAAAACTTTTCTATTCCACACCTTTAGTTTTTCCTTTAAAGCTTTAATCTTTGGGAAAAACAAAAGATTTCCAACAATTCCTCCACCAACTTGTCAAAATTGTCAACCTTAAACCACATGTTTTCAACCCGAAAAGGTCCCCTACAAGTATGAGAGTCCCTCATATTCCATAAGAAATGGAGAATGGTCACAGCAAGTTTTAGGAAGGAATGATTGTACAGATTTTAGATAATGATCCTCTTAGTCCATAGAAAACAAGAACCTATCCGATGTAAACATGGCAGGCTTGGCACTGTTATTGGAAAAAGTGAACAAACCATCCTCTAATGGGGAATCAAACAACTCATTATTATTCCAAGAAATCTCTCATTCCCAAAGAATGGATTGAACAACCTCTCTTTTCTAACAGGAATCTTAATACGTTGAAGTCCCATGCATTACACCATGGTGTACGTCAAAAAACTTCACTCCCTCCTACTCCTCTGATTGCACCATAATATTGCATACTTTTATTGCATTATTCCCATCATTTTGTATATACTTGAGCCATTTATACTTGTAAATAGGTGCGTTTGACTTTTTTGTTGTTTTTGAGCCTTTGTACGTTGAATGCGCTTAAATGGATGTTTTTTGCATGCAAAGTTGGACCTTGAAAGTCTTCAAAGACTGAATCAGACAATGAGACCACCATGGTTGGAAAGTAGACTTCTCAAGCTTCGTGTGCATATAAAGAACGTCCAAATCCGACTCCGGACGAAAAAGATATGAGCATTTGAAGTCGGGACAACTTTTTAGGCAATTTCTGCATTTGAGTACCGGTACTGAAATTTGAGTACTGGTACTCGATGCTATTTTGAGGGCAGCGAGGTTTGAGTACCGGTACTGAAATTTGAGTACCGATACTGAGCCCCGATTTTGCAGCAGCTTTGTGTATTTTTAGCTTTTAAGCAAGGTTACTTTGGTCTTTTCATCCCTCATTCTTTGTAACCCTAGAGGGGGTATAAATACCACATTTTGCAGCTGGTTTGTCACTCTCCCACTTAGTTTTAGGGGACTCTCTTAGTTTTCTAGGATTTTCTTAGTTTTAGCTCTTAGTTTAGGAATAGTTTTAGGAGTAGATTAGTTTTCCTTCAAATTTCTTTAGCTTTTATGTAATGTAACTTAGTTTGTAGCTTTGTAAACTTTGTTTCTCTATATTTCAAGCAATCAATAGCATTTATTTCTAGTTCTTGCATTTATTGTTGTTGTTTTTGCATTTACTTCTTGTTTTCTAGCTTTAATGGAGTTCTAAGCCTCCAAAGTAGGATTCGAACGGTGGAAACCCATCATCAACCAAGGTAACAACACTCTCTCATTCATTTGTGCTTAAATGGAAGTTGTATGATAGAAAATACTCACTACCTCTTCTTGACATCTAGTTTGGCATCTTCTTGACTACTTGTAGCCAAGCTATGCTTGGCACATGTAGTGCTTGAACCTTATATGCACTCTAGGTGTTTGATAAAATGTCTAAGTGAGCATTCACTATCATTCTCCTATCTTTCTTTGTTTTGAATGCTTCTAAAGTTAAATCTTCCATCAAAGACCATTCTTCAATGGATCCAAGATGAGAATCCTAATGAGAGACGCTTGTTGTTTGGTTGTGAATGAGTGGAAATCCTAGAATCCTATCATTTACGTTTATTGTTTTAATTTAGTTAATTCTCTACAAACACCACTCAACAATCAAAACCCCCATGATTTTACACTTTATTTTACATTCATTGGTTAGCAAAACCTAAGGATCATTTAGACCAGTTCCACTCCCTGTGGAGATGACCTGAGCACTCCCTCAGTATTTATTATGCTTGGCGATGTTTCAACTCCTACGCTTGGGATATATTTGAGCACACCCACAATTGACAAGCATCCTCCAAACAATGCTACCTATCGAAATGTACATTTAAACCATACATACTTAAGAGAATCACTCAACACCATCCAACATATCACGAAATAAACAAGATATTGAATATCTCCACAGTTTTCACCCATTTTAATTAACACTTCAGAATCCTATGTAATAATAATCCCTGAGCCATATCTCTTGCACTCAGAGCCACCCACTCCACATACCTACAATCCCACAAAACCCTAATGACCCCATTGTCAGCTTTTGACATTTTAGTTTCCTACAGCGTGACTATATCCACCTCTAACTGTTAATGGATGTTTTGATAGTCATTATTGTATCAATTGCCTTCAGCCCTCACACATTCTAAGACAGAATCTTTCTTTCAATGATTCATTAAAAATATATTTTTCCCGACTACTCTCTCCTCCATACCCCCATTGCTGTTACATCTCCCTTCGTAATTAACAGTATAAGTTTTTTTTAAAAAAAAATTAATGCAAGTCAGTTAATTAACGGTATAATGCAAGTTTTTGAGTTTTATAATCTCTCTCCTACCAAAAATTTAAGCCATTCTCTTCACAAAAGACGATCTGTTTTGTAACCAACTATGTTCTATAAGCGAAGACATAAGCATCAACTGTTTCTCAAATCCATCACAAGACACCCCCAAAAGCTTGCTAAATCCTTTAACTCTTTTTAGGACCTATTCTAAAATCCTCATCTCTTCCCTCTGTTCACTCTAGTGCCCTACCCCAAATAGCACTCTTGACAAACCCCCAACCCCAAAAAAATGTGTTAGAATTCAATCTCCTTTCTACCAGTTCACGAGTATCCAATAGTATGCACCATAGAGGCTCCATCTCATCTTCACCTTTTCCATAAAACTTATATATTTACTTTGAGTTGCTCATTGTAATCTCGCATGTCCAAATACACCTTGCAAGGCAAAGGAGGGCCTCTAAGAATTTAGGGTTTCTCTTCAAAGCTAAAGGCGGATCCCTATTTTAATTCAATATACACCTTACAAGGTTGAGGAGGTCCTCCGTTGTGTATTTAGGTATTTATCATAAGTCCTAGAAAACCAAAGGAATGAAGGAAGTGAGCTCCCAATTTGTAAATGTTGATGGTTAGCATTGAAAACAAAGGAGAAGTTTTCCCACTACAGTGAAAAGCTGGTGGAAGTAAGGAGCCTCATCGGGAGTAGACGAGGAACGTTGCTAACCCACTATAATCCCTTATGTCTATGTGCATCTCTCTCTCTCTCTCTCTCTCTCTCTCTCAAGTTTGAGAATGAATGCTCGTTATCTCTATGCGTACTTTCTACCTACATGCTAAATATTTGTTAAAAACCAACAAAATTGATAGTTTGCAAATGATATAATCCAATACTTACACTCCAATTATACAATTCATGATGATCCGCTGATCATTTGGTTATCGAGTTGATAACTCTAAGCAAACATTTCGAAGGACTTGAAAAGTAGGCAAGTCTTATGCAACCCCCCCCCCCCCCCCCCCCCCCCGGCGCGGGGGAAACTGCATTCGGATGTAATAGATAGCCTTATTAAATTCATTAATAACTAGCAATTACAATGCAAAAATATGTATCCTAAATAAATTTTGACCAATAAGAGAAGAAAGAAGAAGAAGAAGAAAATTAGGTGTAGGCATCGTGCGTATTGCTACAGTCTTTACCATATTATATTATTATTATTTAGATTGACAAATTACAATACTGTCCTTATGCAAGAGAATATTAACTCTTAACACTTCCAAATACCAACATTAAGAAAAAGAATGTATGATTTCCTACTACACATAATACTTCTAATTTTTTGGCTATGCTTTTTGGTAAAAAATAAAACATGACAAGATATGATTGTCAACCAACATTTGCTATAGGCCAACGGCAAAGATTTGTACATCAACAAAAATATCAAAAACCCTACATTACAAAAATGCCAAAAAATATCAACATCACATAAATGTTGACAATATTGTAGAAGTTTTAAAAAATAATAATAATAAAGAAAAAAATTAGAGAAAAATAGAAATTTTGGTATATATATATATATGGGTCACGTTCCCTTTACCATTTTTTTACCATTATCCCTATCATCCATTTTCAAAACACTAGTGTCTGTTTAATATTTTGAGAAACCGACCGTTGACTTATATTCTTTTCTTATGTAGATCATGTATGCCAAAAATCACAGTGATCCAACAGTTGGTTTTTGAATTAGGTCACTGTGAAAAATTATTATAATTAGAAACATTACAGTTTTTTACAGTGAGATTTTTTAAAATTTGACCGTTGGATCAATGTGATTTTTGGCATGTATAACTTGTATAAGAAGAGTATCTAATCCAACGGTCGATTTCGCAAAATATTCCACCGACATTGGTGATTTGAAAATGAATGGTAAAGAGAACCTGTTCCTATATATATATATATATATATATTAAAATGATAATAAAAATTATATATCATAATATCAAAAACTGATTAAAAATTAATGTAAAATAAGATGTATATGTTTATGGGGCATATATGCACAATGAGTACAATATATTTTAAATGACTTTCAAAAAATTGTTTTTAAGAACCAAGTACAATGCAATAACCAAAACCATTATTCTAGATCCCTTCCATCATGCTGATTGTATAGCCTCTCTAGTGTGCATTTTCTTGTACCTCTCCACTCTAAAATCTTTAGTTTGTTCATTAGTCACGTCCAGGGAGAAAGGACATCTTGCTTTTTAGAGAGAGAGGGTAAAATAGGTACAAAGAATTTGGTTTGAAAGTCCCAGTAAAAACGATTTTTTCTATTTCGATTTTCACCCAAAAAGAAAAAAAAAAATTGAAATTATTCAGTCTTGTTAGATAAGCGGTGTTTTTCTATGATGTTACTGGACCATTTAATTGTTGGGCCTCAATTTACTATAAGCTGTCCGTTTGTGAAGTATAGTGCTTATTGGTTTCATCATTGCCTATATTCACTTGCAAATAGACTTTTACAAAATGAATAGTGGATCCATCTAATATCTACGTGATAAGGACTAGGATCGTCAAATAATTGCTGACAGTTTTTGTTTCACTCTTTACTTACCCTGGATATTTTTAAAATTAAGCAGGAGAAAGTCTATAAGTCAACAGTCTAGGCTGCCTAGCAATGTAAAAGTCTACACGATTAACACTAAAACTACTTTGAAAAAAGGTTCATATTGTTTTAGTGGTAATACAAATATATGCATATGTGCACGTGTCTGTGTCTGCACAAGTGCATTTACTTATATCCAGAACACTCATACTGGAAAACAATACATCAAGCCATCGAGCAAACCTAGTTCCTTATGCTTAACCATCTTGTCCACCAATTGCAAGATTGTCAACCTCTGATCATTCTCTTGCATATCTTGCAGCAAAGTAACCATAAGTTTTGCATGACCTGCAAAGGATGTCCACAATAAGCATGCATGTCCTTAAATCATCAACCATGATACATACATGTGATTTGAAGAAAAGAAAGGAAACAACAGACAATTCTTAATATAATGAATTCTAGAAGTTGATAGAACTCAAAAAGGTCTAATACATGAGAAAGATTAGGCACCTAGAAGAAAATAGTCTGCAAAACATAATCAACCTCAATATGAAAGTTTTAGAGTAATTCTGTGTCAAAATACTAAAAGGAACCTTTATAGTGGAATCATCTCACAGACTTTTAGATACTTCGGAACACGGTTTCTTCCACAATATGAACCACTGGGGCACACTTTTCTACTATCACATTGAAGGGAGAATAATATTGATGAACGTCTTGATTAAATGGAGGAAAGAATTTAAAAGATTCTTCCAATCCTAATCAAGGGATGACATGCGATCAAGAAGACAACACAAGTCATCATGAATTTAGGAGGAGATCAAGTAAATCTCCAAGATTGATGTGAAGGAAGCTGGTACTCTAAGTGTGAATCTCTTGCTTTTGAATTGTAACTTATTTTAATACCAAGATAAATGGATCTAGTTATTTCCTGTCGGCACAAGCAATGAAGATGGTGTTGGGAGCTCGGAAAAAGAAACATAAAGTTTATTGTGTTAAGTCCTCCGTCTAGACACAGTAAAGAGTATGAAGAATGTGCAGAGCTATATGGTTAGGGCTTGGTTGTGGAATAATATGAAGCCATCCGTGAGCTCTAATGTCATGTTTCTGCCCACCGGCAAAGAGATTTATAAGGGTCTCCTTAAAATATATTCTATAGAGAAGAATATCTCTCGGGTTTATGATGTTTATTAAAACTTGTTTCAGCTATAGCAAACTGATAAAACATCTGATAAAACTGATTGTGAGTATTATAATACCTTTAAAGGGTTTTTAGATATGTTGAATCAGTATCACCCTGTTACTAGTGATGTTCAAACTCTTAAGAAACAATATGAAGAGTTCTATGCTTCTATGTTTCTCTCTGGACTCCTGGTGTCCGGTCGAAAAAGGCTCAAAGATTATTCAAAGAGGGCAGTATTCCTTCCTTGAGTAATGTGTATGCTAGAAATTTCCATGTTACAATCCTCTGAATCTTCAGTTACGGTCTTACGGATAACTCTGCTCTTGCACTCTCTATGAGACACCAGGGTGCTTCTCGTAATTGAGGAAATTTGACAGGTGGTGGTTATTAGTTTATTTTTCTTATTATAGTTTAGTTTTCTTATAGTATTTTACTTGGATTAGGTTTCTTTTCTTATAGTCCTTTACTTGCAATAGAATTCTATTATCGTCTTTTACTTGGATTAGGTTTCTTTTATATATATAGGCTTGTCAACTTTTATTTCAGAAGATTGAATACGATAGAGTCATATGTTACTTTTCTCTCTATTGTCTTAGAATCTAACTAGTATCAAAGCCATCATGAAAGCTAGGCTTTCATGGACCAATGACCAGCAAACAGACCCTACTGCCCTCTGTTCACGAATGGACCTGCTGTCTTCACTCATGGTCTGCTAACCGATCTTGGCACCTGTCCTCTCTCTCACTGCGGTATCTTCTCTCTCTCATGTGACCTGCTCTCTCTCTCTCTCTCTCTCTCTCTCTCTCACAGTCAGTGATCTCTTTTCTTGGCATCTCTCTCTCTCTCTTCCCTGGTATCTCTCTCTCTCTTCCTTGAATTTTCTCTTAGACTGCTGGTATCTCCCTGTTATCTCTCTCTCTTTCTTCCCTCACGGATATTTCTCTGTTGTGGCCTGCTGTTATCTCAAGTTTTCTGTGATTTTTCTCTGATTGTCTCTGATTTTCTTAGTTGCTGGGCTCCCATCTTCTCAGATTTTTTCTATGATTGTCTCTGATTTTTTTAGCTTCTGGGCTCCCTTTTTCTCCCTTAAGTTTTATTTTTCTGGGTTCTCTGTTTCTCTCATAATTCTCTGTCACCTCTGGTTTTTTTTTTTTGGTTTTAAAAGAGTTCTCTCCTATTTTCTTCTTCATCTTCTTTATTTTCTTACTTGGGTAGGTTCTGTATTCCATTCACTAGTGTTGCCTACTTTCGAAACCTTTAAATATCTTCTGAAAATTGTTGAAGACGCCTCTCTCCTTTGATCAAATTCTCCAGACTTCTCTCTCACTCATGATCAGATTTGGCTCTCACAAGATTTTCAGCTCTTTGCCTTTCTCTCACAACACTCGGCAGTCCCTCTCTCTTGGTATTTCTTAACCTGCTACAGCAACATAACCCCTCTCTCTCCGTCACGGTCTCTCTCTAGCTTTGTTATCTACTGCCCTACAATTCTTTGGCCTGTCCTCTCTGTGAAATCATTCTAATTCAATTTAAAACTTGTTTCGGTTTAGTTCTATTGATTTTCCCTAGCATTTAGTGAATTTCTATCACTTCTCTCAAGTCAAACCAGCCCCTACACTCTATCTTGGAAACTTCAGCCTATATTGGCCTCTCAGCACCTGCAACCTTCTTCCCAAATATTGTCATGGAAATCCTAGATCTTTAGCCGGCCTTTTCAGCATCTGAAATCTTTTCCATATCTCTGTTTTGGGCACCTTAGTATTCTGGACAGCACCCTATTGGCACAATTAAATTGTATTGGGCAGATTTCTTGATTGGTTTTGGCACTTTACAAGACTGGGCAGCACCTTATTGACACAATTAAATTGTTTTAGATAGATTTCTTGGTTGGTTTGGTTGATTTCTTTAAGGCTACTCCCTTTGGACAGATTTTGTGAAAACCTACTTTTTCATTTACTCATCTTTCAACATTTTTATATTTATGAATAGTGACATGGAATTGTTATAAAGAAAAAACAAAAATCTTTTTACACAATTCCACCCATGTCCCAAAGTGTTTTAAAAAAACCAAACCCATTTTCATTTTCATCATTTTGGATGACAAGAGATGAGAGAGTGTGAGAACTGGAGAGAGGAAGGGAGCGCTGAAGTGCCACCGAAGCCAGAGTAGGTAAGGATTGTTTTATCTTCATGCATTCCTTCATTTTCTTCTCGATTCATCTTTGTTTTCTTCAAACCCATTTGTGGATTTATGAGTTAAAACTTTAGTTTTGGCTATAGATGATGTATGTGGGTGGTTTAAGGATGGATTATGGGTTATATGGGTTGTGATTTGAAGGTTGGTTGAGGGATTTGGAGTGTGGTTAGGAGTTTTGTTCGAAAAATGGGCTTATATGGGTTTTATGCCAAAAACTTTTGTATCTAAGGGTTGTACCGTTGGATCTTTGTTATTTTGTTACATCTTGTGTTCTTGAAGCTAAATTGTTGTAGATCTAAAGTTTCAAAGGTGGGTTTTGAGTTTTGAAGGGTGATTGTGGAGTTTGGGTGTGAGAATCTTGAGTTCGTGCACAAACTAGGCTTCTGCCAAGTTCTCAATCGATCGAGTGTGCATCCCGATCAATTGAGGGCAAGTCAGAATCTAACCAAGGTTTCTAGGGCACTTTTCGTTCAATCGATCGAGTTAGTACTGATCGATTGAGAATAGTTTCAATCAATCAAGATGATTTCCTTTATCAATCGAGATGACTCTTCGATCGACCGAGAGGGGTGAAGGAGATAGGTTTTGCTGTTTTTAGAGCACATTGAATGACTTATTGTTTTTTCTTTCATTTTGTTAGATCAAAAGGGCCCGTGGGAGGACCAATACGCATCCTAGCATTTTTGGAATTGCATTTAGAATTCGGGAAAGCACTTTTGAGGGAGGAATATGTACATCCTCTTTAACAATGATAATATGAGATTTTGCGTACAATGTTTTATTCAAATAATTTGCTCTACATATGTGCTTTATGAATCAACCTTGATGCATGGATTATAACTACTTGATAAAGTGTGGCGTGCCTTGTTAAGAGGTATTGGCATATTAACTATTATTTCCCTTTATGTTTTATGAACAAAAAGATGTATGAAACGGTGATTTTGTATACATATGACACATGATTATGTTTTATGCCCGTTTGACACGTTGATACAATATGGATTGAATATTTGGTATATTGGCTCGATTTGTATCAAAGTGTGGATTTAAGGACCCATGGTCCTGGGTGGAGCCTTTGGTAGACCCAAAGTATATAGCCTGTATGGCTTGGCAGTTGACCGTACGAGGTAACTACCCGTTTATCCTCAGAGGAAGAACCCTGTAGTGGTTATTTTGGCTTGGCTGATATAGGGGCTTGTAAACCTGAATGCAGCGACACTGTAATACGTCCGCAAGCCTGGTATGAAAGGGTAGGATGGAAAGAAATGAATGAAAGAGCATGGAAAAATTGGGAATGTTTGATGGTTCTTAAATATGGAAGTCCACACTCTTATTTATAAACTAATTTGAGAAATACTTATTATGTTTATTATTTCAAATATTCCATGCAACTGTATTGTTATTATTGTTAGTTGAGGATGATATTTTTACTAGGCATTCAAAGCTCATGATGTGTTTTATACAACAGATTCTCAGGTTTCTAGGAGTGGTTCGCCAGTTGGGGATGTTCCGCCGGTGGTGGTTGGATTAGTAGTATTTTGTGCTATCTTACATCGTAGTATGTAACTGGGTTAGAGTACGGTCCTTGTGGACATTTATGCATTATGTTATTTCCCATATGCAAGGGGTTGTTGGCATTATGTTATTTTATATTTGAGGATATGATTATGTATTTATATGTACCACTCGACTTGGGACATTTTGTATGCACATTTTATCTTATGTATGTCTGTTATATTTATTTTTTTCTTCCTGAATTTGGAAATATGAATGAGTATATCAGATTGTAACTTTACCTTGACACGTGTTGACCTACCCGGGAGGGTTTGCACAACCTCAGGTTGGGGCATTACAAATTTCTTGATTGGTTTTCATACTTTACGAGTCTGGACAGCACCCAGTCGAACCCCTGTCAATATTAGCAATCTTCTTAGTCCTTTTTCCTTTCTCAGCATATCTTCTTATCCTCTTATTAAAACTATCAGCACTTCTATATCTCCGTACACACTTGGAAGGACGCTAAGGCACCCCTGCTACCTTCACTCACAACCAGACTTGAGGTCTAACAGGACCTCAAGGCACCTCTGCTGTCTTCCTTCTCTCGCGGCCAGACTTGGACGAGCTTCTAGTTGGTGTTGAATTTGCTGGATGGGCTGCGTTCTAATTGGTTTGGATTTGTGTAGTTGGTAGTATTCTGTTAATTTGGTTTTTCTCTTCTCATGGATTGTTCTTGGGCAGTTTTGGTTGATTTTATTGAGGCATATTGTCTTTGGGTGGCCTCAGACCCTTGGTTTTTCAGTAGCAATCTTCTCCTATCTCTTTATGTGTCTTTATGTGTCAGCATAGACCTCTTGATTTGTTTGGTTAACTCTCTCAAGGTTCTAGGTATAATATTGAAGTATATTGGCAATTAAACCAAAATCATTCAGCTCTTGAATCGTAGAAGAAGAAAAGTTTCAGACTTTGCTAGCATCTCAGACAAAAAAGTTCCCACTGCATCTCGGTTTCATATTCTGCTTGACAAATTCTTGATGCATTGTAGGCTTGCATCATGAGTTTAGGGGCAGTGCGAAGAGTTGTATTAATATTAGTTTAGTTTTCTTATTATAGTTTAGTTTTCTTATGGTCTTTTACTTGTAATAGGATTCTACAATAGTCTTTTTACTTGGATTAGGTTTCTTTTTTTATAGTCTTTTACTTGGATTAGGTTTCTTTTATATATATAGGCTTATAAACTTTTATTTCAGAAGATTGAATAAGATTGATAAAATCATACATTACTTATCTCTCTATTGTCTAAGAATCTAACATTGGTTTCAAAGGTCATGGTGCCATTGGAAGTCATGGTTTTAGAGGTCAGGAAGTTGTGGCCTTTGTAGTCAAAATTCTGGTTTTGAAACAAATAGTGGACATGGAAGCTTTAGCCGTCGTGATTTTGGTAGAGGCTATGGGAGAGATGGTGCTTGTTAGCCTTATGGCTTCAATCCAAATTGATAAAATGTTTTATCCATATTTGTTGAATAATTTTGATGATGACAAACATTGTACTATGGATATCTTATATTGTGCTAAATATCTTTGTTGGATATCTTGGTAAAACCAAACATTATCAAGTGGATATCTTGTTGAATAAATTGATGATAGTACACATGATCCTAAGTTTCTTATGCTTCAAATTATAGTATATATATTTGTAAGAACAGGATTCAAGTCATCAATGAGAAAAATTTAACAATCATAAAGCTCAAGCTCTAAAGTAAATCTTATGTGAATATGTTGCATATTCTCTAAGAACAATGAAGCGAGCCACTCTATGATGAAAGTTCAAAGATGAAGCCTAGCACAAGAATTGAAGATTCAAATCTTGAAGATGTTCATTTATTCTTGTGTGTGAGTGCTTAGGATTTACTTGTATAAATCTCTCAATAGGTTGAACTTTGATTGGCTCAAAAGACCTTAACCTTAAAAGACCTTAGTTTGGACTTATTTGGAAAATATATTATGGTCAAAACTAAGTTAAAATCATAGTGGGCTATTTTGAACTCAAAGACTAACTTAAGTTTTATGAAAAATAGTTCATGGCACTTTTCTAATCGACTAAGTCACTAGAGCTAGTCGACTAACTAAGTGCAGAATGTATGTTTTCATAAAAACATTAGTAGTCGACTAACACCTTGGTCTAGTCGACTAATCGTGCCCAAATTTTAAAAGGTAAAATTTTTAACCGATCTAGTCGACTACCCTTGTAGTCTAGTCGACTAATAAGTTCCGAAATGTTTTTCAAAGAGTATTTTAAAAGAACTAGTCGACTAACCTCTTGTGTCCAGTCGACTAAGAATGCCCTACAGCTTATAACGGCTAGTTTTGACAAACCCAAACTGCTATATTTTTACTTTTAATGGACATATTCTTCTTGGGGCTTATAAATATTCATTGTATGAGTCTTGGATCAGCAGATTAACATAGTATAACACACATACACTCAAATCAACTTTGTGTACATCAATCTTATGATTCACTCTAAAAGAATCATTCTCTCTTGAGCCAAATCAGTTTCTATCTTTGAGAGATATTAGTGTGAGCTTTCAATTGCACTTCATCTACTCTTAAGGAGTTATTTATTGTATCAAACACAACTTGTAGTTATTGTGAGATAAGGGTTGGGTGATAACCCTTGTGGAGCTTGGAGTTTGTTAGCCAAACTCAAGCTTGAGAAAAAGTGCTCTTGGTGAGCATTGGTTTAATCTTCACCTAAAGTAAGATTGAGTGCTCTTGGTAAGCATTGGTGCTAATCTTCCGCTATCAAAGTAAGATTGTTGATTGTAAAGGTTTTTCCACCTTGAAGGAGTGATCCTTAGTGGATTGAGGAATCCTTGAGCTTAGTGCTTAAGGCGTGGATGTAGGCAGAGTCCAAACCATGTTAAATCGCTATGTTTGATTTTTCTCTCTCTCTCTCTCATTTCCAATTAAGCTTTATTTATTTGTGCTTCCGCTATATTAATTGGATCAAAATTTTTATTTGGTAATATTTGCTTAAAGTTTGCCAAAATCCTATTCACCCCCCTCTAGGGTTATATAACTTGGGACAACAGTGCTCATTAGTGTTCTTACTATGGATGAGAGAATCATACAATATATCATTGTTTTGATTTCATGATAAGCCATAGGACAATTCCACGAATCGAGTCATGCATTCTTCAAACAACTCCTCCAGTCTTCATCCATAGGAAGTTAGTGCTCCTACCACATCTACCATGACATCTACAGGTGATTCTATCAATCTTACTGGGTGGGAGTATAATGTCTCAGTTCAACAACACATCTTTATATGATATGACTACATTTGCTCATTCAAGTAGCATAGCATGTTTTTCCTCTTCTCGTTCTACCTCATCGATAATTGACTTGATATTACCAATATGACTGATATGGCTACCATATTTTCAATTTTACACTGTCAATGTTTTAAATATTTTGTTGCTCTTGTTGATGGCCGCTCTTGTAGTATAGTCGGTAGTGGTACAATACATCCCCCACTCCATCTCATGGTTTATATTCTATTCATTATATTCCTAAATTTCCCTTAAATATTTTGCCGATAAGAAACTTGCTAAAGCTCTTGATTGTTCCGTCACTTTCTATCCTTTGCATTGTATCTTTCAAGATTTCAAGCTGGTGTTATGTTTCCGACCTAAAAGCCTAAGCTAATAGGTGGAGGGCCCATACAACTATATGAAGCTATAGCAAGCCCTCTATTTGGGCAATGTGGGATAGAATGGATTCTTCTACACTCCCCCTCACATGCAGGTTTATATGGGCCTGTCACGTGGAGAACCAATGCTCCAATACCATGTTAAGTTTCTGTTTATGAAAGAAACTGGAGAGGTCCTTACAATCGTGAGGATTGCCGTGAAAACGGCGGGCTTTAGTACTTAGAGGGATAGATATGAAAGGGGAACAGAGTAGGTCGATCTGATTAACTTCTGGACACGACTCAGGTATTATTCTTCGCGATCTCGACCTTAAGATCGCGAGGAATAACCTCTGTAATAAATTCTCTTCTTCTCTTCCTATCCTTGGTTGTTCCTCCCCTTAAATGAGGTTAATACCCTCTCTTTTATAGAAGGAAGGCGAGTACAAAAGGGGTCAAATCACTGACAGGGAGGCCAGGGCGCAGTCAGGCCGGCGCCCTGGCTCCCTGCCATTTTCAATCATGAGAATGGGCGGATGATTTGACTGATTTTGTACAGTTGACACCGCCGCCCTAGGTCTCAGCACAGTAGCGTTCGACCTAGGCCCTGCAATGGCGGCCATAGCCTGCACAGTATGGACGCACACTGCCCGAGGCGGGAAGTCAATAAATGCAGAGAGAGAATATATTGCGTTATCCACGTGCCATTTTCTAGAGTTGCCAAATCGACCTGGCCAAGACGAAGGGGCGACCCTGCCTCCTTGCGAGGGCGTCCCTTCGCATTGACGCTCTTCTGTCCCTGCCACCAGTCCTATTCCCCATAATTCGACCTTGAATGATGACCAGTCATGGCCTTTACACAGGAAAGAGCAGGGGACGAACGCCTCAAGCATTGCGACGCCCTAATCATAGAGAGGGAGGGGGTCGACGTAGATCACTACTTTTGCCCCACCCTATATGGAGGGAAGGGCGAAGCAAGTGCGATCGTCTCAGACGGACAAGTCCTAGAACCGCGACCTTCTGAGGTAAGGTCGAGATCGAAGGGACATGTTCCCCACTTTGTTTAGGTTTAACGACCGGGATCGCATGTTCAATTTCTACTATAAACAGTTTCCAACCTAAAAGCCTAAGCTAATAAGTGGAGGGCCTATTCAGGTATATGAAGCTATAGCAAACCCTTTATTTGGGCGATGTGGGATAGAGTAGTTTCTTCTACAGCTGGATGGTCTTTATTATCTTGATTTGGTTGGCATCTCACATTGTCATCTTGGTCATCCGTCGCTGTAATCCTTGAAGATTTTATTTCCTTCTTCTAAGTCTCTGTCTAGTTTCAAGTGTGAGGCTTGCCAATTAGGTAAGCAACATAGGGAGTTGTTTCCTTCGAGGCAAAATAATCAACAGTCCACCCCTTTTGAGTTGGTTCATTCTAACAATTAAGGTTCATTTAATAGAGTTGGTTCTAACAATTAAAGTTCGTTCAACACAAGAGTTTGTTATTTTTTCTTATTTTATGTCCTTTGTGAATGATTGTTCAAGAATGACATGGACATTTCTAATAATATATCACTCTAAAGTTCTTTCTATTTTTTAATGAAGGAGATTGAGGAAAGAGAGAAAAAGATGATAGAGAAAGAAAGAGATGATAGAGAAAGAGGAATTGAAGAAAGATTCGTGGGAGATATTTTTGAAAAAAAAAAAAAAAAAAACTTATCTAATGATATGATCAATTTGTTACAAGGGTAGATCTACCATTTTTAAAAATATATTTTAAAAGATTGGGACTTTATGCAAGAAAGAATCTCTAAATAGGACTTATGGCAGCAAACAATCTCTTGAAGGACTTCATGCAGCAAAAACGCCTAAAATTAAATCAATTATCCATAAAGATGGAGAGATTGGGGAGGGTGTTGCTTATAGACTTAGAGTGCGGTGGATGAAGTGGAGAAGTGCTTCTAAAGTACTTTGTGACCACAGAATACCTATCAAATTAAAGGGAAAATGATTGCCTCGCAATCATGCATTTCCAAGTGCGATTATGCAGTCCAAATATGTTGTTTTAAGTTGCATTTTAATGATTTTTATAGTAATTTTCCTTATGTTCATTGTTTTCAATTTTCGTGGAAATTGTGTAAATGGAGTGAAATTAGTACAAATGATGGAAGCTCCAAAGCACGGGAAAAAGAATGGCGATGATTTGAAGCAAGTTGTAGGAGGATTCAACCAATAAATCAAGGAGCAGAAATTGCCTGTTACCAATAATGGTGAATACCATTATCGGTAATGCAAGCCACCCAAGCCAGCATTTTGCCTTATCAATAACCAGAGAACATACATTACCGATAATTACTCCTTGATTATCGGTAATGGGTGGAAAATTTGACTAAAGAGGAAGCAGCTATGCATTTTGTCATTCATAGGAAGCCTCTATTACCGATAATGGTGCTTCCCATTATCGGTGCTTCCCATTATCGGTAATGGCCAATGAGATTTCAGCAAGAAACCAGCAGGACTTCATTATCGATAGAAGCATTTCCCATTATCAGTAATGCTAATATCAGCCATTTTCCATTTTGCCACAGAAGCACTTCATTACCGATAGAAGTATTTCCCATTATCGGTAATGCAAGAATCCTTAAACATGAAGAAAGCTTATACAAGGCCATTACCGATAATGGGCATCATACATTATCGGTAATGGTAGCCGACTTTGCCATTTTTCTGCAGAATTTTGAGGCTTTTTGAAGGGTATTGTAGTCATTTTGCCATGAAGACTATATGATGCAAATCTGTAAATAAATATTTTGTGTTTTGGGCATTTTTGTCATTTTAACCTTTGGTAATGGCATGGGCTTTACTTTTGGGTGTTTTGAGTTTGTGGGCCTCTTCCAATCAGACTTTCCTTGTGGGGTGTTTTAGACTCTGTCTTCAATTTTTTTAAGGGCTTTTGTGGAAATTCACCTAAGTTGAGGCTTCTCTAAGAAGTTTCAGCCTTTAATAGAGAGGTGGGCTATGTTCTCAGTAGTTTTTGCTCCAGAATCTTCTCTACGTTGAGAGCTTTGCTCCAACTCCCAACTAGGGCTTGAAGTATTGGAAGATTGGGTTTTGAGGAGTCAACTCGTGGCAACTTCCAGTCCCTCTACAGCTGCGCGAGAGGCTAGCTAAAAGCCATTTCCAGGTACTGCTGGACTGTTTACAGCCTTGGTTTTCGAGTATTTACTTCTAGTTTTGAGTGAATACTTGGTTTTTCAACCATATAATTAAAACCTGCTGGTGTGTTATGTTAGAGACTGGTTGCTTATTACTCTATGGAGTTTTTCTTTAGAATGTTTACTGCTGGAATATTGTTTCTGAGTTGCTGATTTTAGTCAATATCAGTAGCATTCTATTCATCTTATGAATTTCAGTCCACAGTGTTGTGGAACCCCATTATTGCTGCTTGATTCACATCAAATTGGTATCAGAGCAAGTTCTTTCCTTGTAGTTGTTTCACATCAGTAGTATTTTTCTTTGTTTCACTAAGAGTTTAATCTAAAAATCAATGGCTGAAAGAGGTGGACGAAAAAACCGTAGTGGTAGAGGCAGAAATTATGCTACTGTTGAGATGTTTCATGAACTTCAGGGGCAAATCCAACAACTCACTGGAATAGTTGCTCGACTAGCTAATGATCGAGGTGGTGGCAGCAACCAAGGGTCAGATCAAGAAAGGGAAGTGGAGAATGAACTCAATCAGCTACCTGGCAGTGGTAGTTCTAGTGATGAAAGATCTGATTTGGGCAGGCCTGTTCATCGCAATGACAGACCCCAACGGTGGGAGGAGCGCATTGTACGTGCCCTACAAAATTCCAAAGAGTATGGTGTACATGTTCAAATTTCAAAATTTGATGGAGAAATGGAGCTAGAAGATTTTTTGGATTGGGTGGACAGCATTGAAAGCTACTTTGATTGGAAAGAAGTCCCTGAAGATAGAAAGGTTAAACTTGTAGGAGCAAAGCTAAGGGGTCCAGCTTCTACTTGGTGGAAGCATTACCAAAATGATCGAGAGATTAGGGGAAAAGGAAATATCAGGAGATGGGAAAAGATGAAAGATAAACTAAAGGCTCAATTTTTGCCTCGAGACTATGAGCAAACTTTGTATCAGAAGGTGCAAAACTTGCGACAACGTGAAACTACTGTGAAGGACTACACTCAAGAGTTTCATCGATTGACATTAAGGAGTAGTCTTGCTGAAATGGAAGTACAAAGAGTTAGCTGATATGTAAATGGTCTCCGGTTGGCCATACAAGATCAAGTCAGTCTCCAACGCCCTTATAAAGTGAGTGATGCTTATCAGCTTGCCCTTAAAGTTGAAGCCCAACTCTTCCGTAATACCTCCAAAAAGCCTGGGAATGAACGCAGCAGCGGTGCATCGTCCAGCAAGGCAAGTAATGCATTTAGGGGTGGCCGGACATCAGCTTCTACAAGTCCTAACCAACCCACAAAGCCCAATGGGGAGAGAGCTGGTCAAGTAAGAAACAATACGTAGGGACAAGGAGTGATTAAATGCTTTCGATGTTCAAAGATTGGGCACCGATCCAATGAGTGTCCCAAAAGGAGATTGGATGCTCAAGTTAATTTAGCGGAAGACCAAGGAGAAGGGCTGGAGGAAAATTTTGTAAGTATGGAGAGTGAAGACCAACATGATGAAGTTTGTAACACAAATGATGTTGAAGAGGAGGGGGTTGAAGGTGATGTGGTAGGTGAAGTCCTTGTCATCCGCTGCTCCATGCTTGCACACTCTGTACAGCAGGGTGTAAACTCTGTAATTTAATCATTGATAGTGGGAGTAGTGAAAATCTGGTGTCCCAAGAGATGGTGGATAAATTGAATCTCCAAATTCTGAAGCATCCACAACCTTATTACATTCTTTTGGTTTAACAAAGGAAATGAGGTAATGGTGTCTTCCAAGTGCCTTGTTAATTTCTCAATTGGTGCATCTTTTAAGGAGTCAGTATGGTGTGATGTAGTATTGATGGATGCCTGTCATATTCTTTTAGGCCGCCTGTGGCACTTTGATCGAAGAGCAGTCCATTATGGTGATAAGAACACCTACTCCTTTTATGTGGGTGGAAAGAAGCTAGTGCTCAAACCAATGAAGGATGATGTTGCTGTAAAAAGGGAAAATGGGGGCTTGTCTTCACTGCTGACTTTGCGTGACTTTGAAGAAGAGGTTAAGGGGGCTGGAATAGTTTTTATGCTTGTTGGAAGTGAAGAAATCAAACCCCAACCAATGCCAATTGGTGTGAAAGGGCTGCGAGATGAGTTTGCTGATGTTATGCCTGACGAATTACCCGATGGACTGCCTCCATTGAGAGAGATACAGCACCCTATTGATTTAATTCCGGGAGCTACATTACCTAATTTGCCTCACTATAGGATGAGCCCAAAGGAGCATGGAGAGCTTCAAAAGCAAGTTTCAGAGCTTCTTCAAATGGGTTTTATTCATGAAAGCCTAAGTCCATGTATCGTACCCGCTTTACTCACACCAAAGAAGGATGGAACCTGGAGAATGTGTGTGGACAGCAGGGCTATAAATAAAATCACCATCAAGTACAAATTTCCAATACCAAGATTGGATGATATGATTGACATGCTTTCAGGTTCACAAATATTTTCTAAAATTGACTTGAAGAGTGGTTATCATCAAATCAAAATCTGGGAAGGGAATGAGTGGAAAACAGCATTCAAGACCAAGGAAGGACTCTACGGATGGCTGGTTATGCCATTTGGACTTTCAAATGCCCCTAGCACTTTTATGAGATTCATGAATCAGGTTCTTAAGTCATGTATTGGGAAGTTTGTGGTCGTTTACTTTGATGATATTTTAGTCTATAGTAAAGATGCCAAGGCTCATGCGGAACACTTGAGAGCTGTCCTACAACTTTTGAGGCAAAACCAGAGGGCAACAGCAAAATGTTGGCATGTACATCCCTTTACCAGTCCCTGTGGCTCCATGGGTGGAGGTTAGCATAGATTTTGTATTGGGACTGCCTCGAACAGCAAGAGGTATGGATTCAGTATTTGTTGTTGTTGATCGGTTCTCTAAGATGGCGCATTTCATTCCATGTAAGAAGGCTTTAGATGCTACTCATGTGGCGAATTTGTTCTTCCGAGAGGTGGTCAGACTTCATGGAATTCCTAGAACTATCACATCAAACCGAGATGTAAAGTTCCTAAGCCATTTTCGGAGGACTTTGTGGAGGATTTTGGCAACTAAATTGCAGTACAGCAATGCATTCCACCCCCAAAAAGATGGCCAAACAAAAGTTGTAAACCGAAGCTTGGGAAATTTGTTGGGATGCCTTGCAAAAGACAACATTAGACAATGGGATCTGACTTTAGCACAAGCCAAATTTGCTTATAACAGTTCAGTGAACAGGTCTACAGGGAGGAGTCCTTTTGAAATTGTCTATGGGGGAGTTCCAAATCAGGTTGTTGACCTTGTTGATGTTTCAGATAAGCCTTTTGTGAGTGATAATGCTATTGCTTATGCTGAAAACTTAAAGAAGATCCAAGAAGTGGTGCGTCAAAGGTTACTAGAAATGAATCAACTCTACAAAGAAGCCAGTGATAAACACAGGCGGTTCAAAGAATACCAAGTTGGGGATTGGGTTATGGTATTTCTTCATAAAGAAAGGGTCCCAGTTGGCACTTATAATAAGTTGAAGAGCAAGAAGTTAGGTACATGCAAAGTCCTACGCAAGTTTGAAGAAAATGCTCATGAAATAGAGCTTCCCAGCGGACTGAACATTTCCCCTATATTCAATGTTGCTGACCTTCACTCATTTCATGGAGAAATGGGTAGTGAAATGAACGGCACTGGGGAAGAACCAAGTGGTCAGGTTGCTTACAAAGAAGCTGGACAGATTGAAAGTGTGATTCATGTGAGGGAAGTTAAAACTAGAGCTAGCACGTATTTTCGATTCTTGTCAAGTGAATGGGTAAACCTGATTTTGAAAATTCCTGGATCAGTGAGGAGTTCATGAGAATAAATGCCGAAATGTGTCAATCTGCAAAAATGACAACTCGCACGGAGTCGAGTTCTCTCTAACTGGGGGAGAATGATGCAAATCTGTAAATAAATATTTTGTGTTTTGGGCATTTTTGTCATTTTAACCTTTGGTGCTGGACCATCCTACGTGGACTTTACTTTTGGGTATTTTGAGTTTGTGGGCCTCTTCCAATCAGACTTTCCTTGTCGGGTGTTTTAGACTTTGTCTTCAGTTTTTTTAAGGGGCTTTTGTGGAAATTCACTTAAGTTGAGGCTTCTCTAAGAAGCTTCAGCCTTTAAGAGAGAGGTGGGCTGTGTTCTCAGTAGTTTTTGCTCCAGAATCTTCTTTACGTTGAGAGCTTTGCTCAATTGCTCCAACTCCCAGCTAGGGTTTGAAGTATTGGAAGAGTGGGTTTTGAGGAGTCAACCCGTGGCAACTTCCAGTCCCTCTATTGCTGGACTGTTTACAGCCCTGGTTTTCAGGTATTTACCTCTAGTTTTGAGTGAATACTTGGTTTTTCAACCATATAATTAAAACCTGCTGGTGTGTTACGTTAAAGACTGGTTGCTTATTACTCATTGGAGTTTTTCTTTAGAATGTTTACTGCTGGAATATTGTTTCTGAGTTGCTGATTTTAGTCAATATCAGTAGCATGCTATTCATCTTATGAATTTCAGTCCACAGTGTTGTGGAACCCCATTATTGCTGCTTGATTCACATCACTATATATACATTATGAAGGGTTTCTGCAGAACACACTTCACTTCAGTAGTTAGCTTAGTTTAGGTTTTTCATTTTCCTCCTCTCTCATCCTTTTCATCTTCTTTCAAGTGTTTTTAGAATAGTTTAGCTATTTTAGTTAAGTTTCTAGTTGATTTCAGTTGTAATTTCAGTTGTTGTTCAATTTCACTTTGTACTAGAACAGCTTTGTGTTATTTTCAGTTTATGCAAGTAATTTTCAAAGTTTTCAAGTTCAAATCAATGTCTTCAATTTACTTTACTTTAAATCAGCTTACTTTCAATTCAATGAGTAGCTAAGCTTCATCAGCTGGGATCGATGGGGGATTCTTGATCCACATTCAAGGTATATGATTTCTCACATTATTTCCTTTCTTGAAAGATTTGGATATTGATGATAAACACTAAATTTGCTCAGATCCACAACGATTGGCTAACTTTGACCATTTGTAGACAGGATTTCTTGGCACAGTTGGTGCCTAGCACTGAAAACATTTCTCGTGTTTGCTAAAATGTTTGAAAGAGAGTTTGGCATTAATATCCTATAATCTTAAAGCAGGTTGGTTTTCATTGTTAAATCTTCCGCCCAGACCATTCTTCAATGTAATCTGGGCGTGTAAATAATTGGGTTTTATTGCTAAATATTCCATTCAGACCATTTTTCAATGTACTCTGGATGTGTTAAAAGTGTGAGAAATTAGAACAAAGGATGTGGACAAGTTGAACTCTAAATCCCAGCTCATTTCTTTTATTGTTCAAATACTTAAACAATTTTTGTGCGTATTGCACAAACAACTCTCAAAACAACCATTTGATTTTTATTTCTTTTTTCTCAATTTTGAACAAATTTCAAAAGAATTTGAAATCTTTCTCGACTATCCCTGAGGACATGACCATGGTACTTCCATGAATTATTATGCTTGTAAACGATAGATCCTATGCTTGTGATTGAACTACAACTCTGAGAGGCACACAGAAAATTTGATAACACCACTATAAAACCAGCTATGCTTTATAGTGGTGAATAATGGGCAGTTAAGAAACAACATGCTTAGAAAATGAGTAGAACCGAAATAAGGACGTTGAGATAGATAAGTGGTAATACAATGAAAGATAAAATACGAAATGAATGCATTCATAAAAAGGTAGGAGTGGCTCTATCTAAGGAGATTGAGGACAATTTTCTGGAAAATTGTCCAAGATGGTTTGGTCATGTACAACGAAGACCTAAGAATGCAACAAATGTGAAAGGGTAATTTGATTCAATTTAAAGGTCTTAAAAGGACAAAAGGAATGCCAAAAATAATGTGGTTATGTGTAATGACAAAGGACATTTGTCTTAGAGATCTATCTAAAATGATATGGCCCTTAATAAAGCTACTAGGCAAAAAAGGATTCATGTAGCCAAACCCGTGTAGTTGGGATTAAGGCTTTGTTGAGTTGAGTAGGTTGTTAGGGTGCAAGTTTATGGGTAGCAATAGAGCTAGGGCTATGGAAGTGAAAGTGGAGTTTGGTAAATGGCCAGCATAACACCTTCTGTTGAACATTCATGAACATAAGGGTTGACTAAGATGATTTAGACATTTGAAGAAGATCAACAACAGCACACATGCGAACAAATGAATTTAAGAAAGTTAAAAATCTAAAATGGGAATGAAAAACACTTGCATAACTTTTTTGTGGAAACTTTGTAGTCTCGTTAGTTCACTGGAGATATAGCACTGAATTTTTGGAATGGCAAGACAAGATTGATGTTGCCAATCAATAGTTGAAACAAAGCAATTGGCATTACATTGAATATGCATATGACTGCACGGATGTCAGGTTTGGTATGGTAAGTGATAAATGGCTACTAGAGAACGACAAGAAAATAGATAAACATAAAGATGGAGTTCCAGTGGTGCACTTAGTTATCCAAGCATCTAGATTCTTCATGCACAAGGTACAAGTTAATACAACACGAAATAATGAAAGAGAAGAAGAAATAACACAACGAAATCCACAATTAAAACAATGAAACAAGCACTAATGTCTTAAATTGCGATTAAGAACTAATTGAAAGAGTAACAAAAATATCAATAAATTGTTTTGTACCAAAGTCAGAGAAACATACTAGAGGCATCGACTTCCTTGACCTCACTCAAAAACGCACAGTTGTCACACATCCCTGAGACAGTACAAACTTGAGTTTGGCATTATTCATAGTTTATACCCATGACAGACAACAAGAGAAACAATTATGACAGTAATAACCAATAACAAATGGTACCATTGCAATCTTGTAATGGCTCAGCAAAATGTCGGAAAAAAGCACTTCGACGACACTGTCTTTTAGACTGCGATAAACAAAAAGGTTTAGGTCTACAACTGACTAAATTCTTGGGACATGGTTCATTTGATGATAATATGAGTTTTAGAGTGAAATTTCACACCAAGGCAGGGAGGCAATAAGAGGCTGTCCACCTCTAATAAATTAAGATCTTCCATCCAATGGTCCCACCGAGAACTTATCCTAAAATTTAAAACCCAAGTCCAAATGTGTTCAAGCACCTTCAAATGGACCACACTCCAGATATAAGGCAAACCTCAGAAGACGTTCTGTATATCATGTTGATAGAATCGTGCAGAGATGAATTTTAAACTAAACAGTGAGGTCCCCATTAAATGGACCACACTTACTATGTCATAGAGATTTTAATGATTAAAAAATTCAAGGAATGACTTAATTCTCCACCAACAATAATGACCTGCAGTGAAATGCAATTTGGTTTATAAAATAGAAAGCTGTACCTGACAATATCGTACTATGTCATAGAGATTCTGTAATCCAGAATTCTCATAGAAAACCATCGAACTCTGCTCAGAGAAATATCACGTCAAACAATTACCAGACAATACGAGAAAATACAAAAGCATGGAACATCAAAGAAAATTTTACCTGTCTAGGAACATCTCCAGGCCTATAATAGAGTAGGCATTCAGAAGGAAGTCCATCTCGTCCAGCACGACCGCTTTCCTGCAGTGAAAGAAGTTATGGAAAGAAAGAGGACCTAGGACAACAGTAAGCTTAGCAGAAAAGGGAAAATACCTGGTAATACGTCTCCATTGATTTACTTAGGCTGTGATGGATTACAAACCTAACTGCAAGCAATATAGAGTATCGATTATCAGAAATAAGTACACATATATATAATTGTGAATCAGGAAACAAATGGAAGGACAAACGGGACTATAAATATTACAATTTATGAGAAAAAGAAACACAAGGGAAAAATAAAATAAAATAAATAAATAAAAACACATGTCGTCAAAAGTAAAGAGCAAGTATAAAGGACTTTCAGTCTAAATATCTAACCATGCAGACCCTGAAATTAAGATATAGTATTTATATCCAGGTCAATTTTAATGTTTACAAGACATGGATATTAAAAAGAATTTAACCTTGAGATGGCTTACAAAATAAAGCACTGGGTGAATCAATGAAATCATTATCATTAACTAGACAAAAGTAACGTTCCATTTTTATGCAGGTAAGAACTTTAAGAGAAGTACATAACAACCTAAGTAATCAAAATCATGGGCCTAACAGGACCAGTCCACTTAACTGGTAGATACAAAGACAACAGGAAGCATAATAAAGTAGTTCCATTGCATTTTTTTTATCTCCTCAACAGACGACTCATGCAAATCTTATCCACAACTGCACCAGCAGAGAGCGAAAGGAAGTATTAACAGTGACACAAAATCCCAGCCTTTAACCCTTCCTCCATTTCTTATGTGGACAAAAACTAATTAGTCCTCCCAGAAGGTGGCTGAAACTCAAATTTATTTGGTTTCTGGCCACTGTAGATAGTGACTAATGGTTTCACATGTGCAACTCTCTCTCTCTCTCTCTCTCTCTCTCTCACACACACACACACACACACATAATGAAAACACTTATTTTTTATGTAAATAGATAAAAGAAGAAATGAGGAGAAAAAGAAAGAGAAGAAGAAGAAGAAAGAGAATAGAGTTTCTCTCAATTATATCTTATTATTAATATTAGGGTGATAATTACTTGCACCATAGAAATTGCTAGCCATACCCATTTGCTACCTACTACCACCACTAAAATTTAAAATTTTAATTTTTGCTACCTGCACCCTCAATGATAACAAAAATAACCCCAACTCACCCAATCCTAAACTATCATTTCTTTCTACACCCTACTTCTTTTATATCCTTTACATATTAAAATACCTAACATATCCCACTTTCGTTTATACCCACTTCGTTCTACACCTCATTGCGGGATACAGAGACCATTTCTGAAAAACCAAACCAAGCATCTGTGAGCTATACATAATATCTAGTATTATTTTGTAGAGTTGACTTACCATAATTTATTACTTTTCATGTATTAAGAGTTTCTATGTTTCCTAGGTTTCTATATTTTGTAGAGTTGACTTTCCATAATTTTGCAGTAGCTTCTCTATAAATTCTAGGTTTGTAATCATATTGAATACACTTTTTGAATAAGAGATTGTTTTTCTCTTAAAGATAGTTTTCATGGTATCAGAGCCCTAAGGCTATTGCTTCTTCCCTTTGTTGCTGCTGCCTTCTACTCTCTCTCTTTGTTGCACTGCTACAGTACCGCTACAATACCCGCTACAGTATATTTTTTTCCTCTTCCGCCTCTTAGTTAAGCTTGATTTGCATTATTTTTTGTATTTCTCCCTCTGTTGGCCTCTGTTTTCTGGGCTATTTCTCCCCTTTTGGCACTCTCTTATTGGGTTATTTCTGGGTTATTTCTGGTTTATCTACTGGTGGCTTTCTCTCTCACGGACTCTCTTTTATTGGTTATTTCTCTCTCACGGACTCTCTCTTGTGAGCACAGTGCCACCTTTCCCTATGACATCTATGTTTGAGCAGTTTCAGACTTGGCTAGCATCTCAATCTCAGTCTCAGGCTTCTGCTATGTCCACTCTGCACTCAGGTTTAAGTAATTTTGATTCTTCAGGTATTTCTGCTACCACTTGGATTTTTTATTCTGGTGCCTCTCATCATATGACTCCAAACTTGTCTCTTCTTAAAAATTGTGTCTCTCCATCATCTACTATTACTATAGCTACTACAAATGGATCTCATATGAATGTTAAATATATAGAGGCTCTGTCCTTCCTTCCTCTAGCTCATCTCTCTCTATTCCTAATGTGTTTTTTGTTCCTCAATTGTCAGACAGTTTGCTTTCTATAAGTCAGTTATCTGATTCTGGTTTTGATGTTATCTTTTCTTCTTTGACTTGTATTGTGCAGGATCGGGTATCCAAGAAGCAGATTGGGACAGGGCATAGAAATGGTGACTTATATGTGGTGGATACTCTTCAGATTCCCGAGTCCAGTTTTTCTTCTGCTTTATCATCATTTTCTCTTACAAATAAGTCTTCTCCTTTTTATTTATGGAATGCTAGGTTAGGCCATGTGTCTAGTGCTTGCTTAGAAAGTCTTGTTAAGTCTGGCCATTTAGGCAAAGTCCTTATTGATGATATTCGAGATTGTAGTGAGTGTAAACTTGCAAAAATGAAGGCTTTGTCATTTCATAAAAGTCTATCTATTTCTGATTCACCATTTGCACTTATTCATACTGATGTGTGGGGTCCTTCCCAGGTAACTACTAAGGGTGGTTCTTCTTATTACGTTTCCTTTATTAATGATTATAGTAAGTTCTGTTGGGTTTATCTCATGTCTCATAAGTCTGATTTCTTTAGCATTTTTAAAGAATTTCACTCTATGATTCAAAATCAATTTTCCACGACTATTAAAGTTCTTCATTTCGACTTGGGGGTGTATTTTTTAACAGAATTTACTGATTTTCTTCTTAACAAGGGCATTTCTCATCAGTCTTCTTGTGCTGATACTCCTGCACAAAATGGTGTTGCTGAGCGGAAACATTACCACATTCTTGACACCGCTCGTTCTCTTCTTATTTCTTCTTCTGTTCCCTCTGTCTTCTAGGGTGAAGTTGTTCTCACTGCTGTCTATCTCATTAATCGTATACCTACTCCTCTTCTTTCTGGTTTGTGTCCCTATGAAAAACTCTTTTGTCAACCTCCAAATTATTCTCTTCTTAGGGTGTTTGGATGTACTTGCTTTATTCTTCTTCCTAAACGAGCTCGTACTAAACTTAGTGCTCGTTCTGTCTTATGTGTCTTCTTAGGCTATAGTTCCTTTCAGAAAGGTTTCCGTTGCTATGATCCCGTTTCTAAAAAATTGTATGTCTCTCGTCATGTTGCCTTTTTTGAACGTGTTCCTTTATTTTCTATTCCTCCTCGCATGGTTCCTATTAGTAAAGAAGATCTTGTCTCTATTGATCCTTTTCCTTCCTCTGTCCCTCCAGATGAGTATATTTCTGATTTGGATTCTTCTACTGTCCCTCCCGTTTCGTCTAATGTTTCCCATTCTGACTTTCCTTCTTTTCCATTAGTTTATTCTCGCCGTACTTCTTCTCCTCCTCTCTCGTTCGACGCCCCTTCTGATGTTCTACCAACTGCTGACTTGGATACCAATGATCCGCCAACACGCCGGTCCTCCTGCCTTCGTCGCCCTCCGATAAGACTTGGTTTTTCTAATACTTGTTATTCTCTCTCTCTTCGGAGTTTTCTCACTTCTGTACATTCTTATTTTGAGCCTCGATCCTATAAAGAAGCCTGTTCTGATCCTAATTGGATTGATGCAAACTGAATTGGATGCTCTACATAAGACTGGTACTTGGGATTTGGTTCCGTTACCTGCAGATAAGAATCTTGTTGGATGTAAATGGGTGTATAAGGTCAAGACAAATTCTGATGGCTCTTTAGAGAGAGATAAAGCTCGGTTAGTTGCCAAAGGTTTTTCTCAAGAGTATGGTATTGACTATGAGGAAACCTTTGCCCCTGTTGCCAAGATGAATATTGTTCGTACTCTGATTTATGTGGTCGTTGTTCGTCATTGGCCTCTTTTTCAGCTTGATGTGAAAAATGATTTTCTTAATGGGTTCTTGTCTGAGGAAGTGTATATGTGTCCTCCCCCTAGTCTACCTCATACATCGTGTGTCGTCTTCGTCGAGCTATATATGCTCTTAAGCAGTCTCCGCGTACTTGGTATGATCGTTTTCAGACCAATATCTCTCAAATCGGCTTCACTCCAAGTACTTATGATTCTGCCTTGTTTATTCGCCATACTTCTACTGGTATGGTTGTTATTCTTCTGTATGTGGATGATATGATCATTACTGGTTCTGATATTTCTGCTATCGATGCGGTTAAATGTCATCTTTTTGTTGAATTTGAGATAAAAGACTTAGGACTCCTTCGTTATTTTTTGGGCATTAAAGTTGCATCCTCTCCTTCTGGTTATTTGCTCTCCCAGGCTAAGTATGCTAATGAGTTGATTCATCAGGCTCAATTGATTGATTCTAAGTTTGTGGATACTCCTATGGAATTGAATGCCAAATTCTCTAATTCTGATGGTGTGCTTTTGGATGATCCTACCTCTTATAGAGAGCTTATTGGTAGTTTAGTCTACCTCACTGTGACTCAACCTGACATTGCTTATGCAGTTCACATTCTAAGTCAGTTTGTTTCTGCTCCTCGCTCTACTCATTGGGGTGCTCTCATGCGCGTTCTTCCTTATATCCGTGACACTATCTTTCAGAGTTTGCACTTATCGTCTTCTTCTACACTTGAGTTGAGGGCTTATGCTGATTCTGATTGGACTGGTGATGTTAATGATCGCAAATCCACTTTTGGCTTCTGTATCTTTCTCGGTGATTCTCTTATCTCCTGGAAGAGCAAGAAGCAGACTGTGGTTGCTCGTTCTATTGCTGAAGCTGAATATCGTGCTATGGCTCAGGTCACCGCTGAGGTGATATGGCTTCGATGGTTGCTTTCTGACTTGGGTGTCTCTGTCTCTCCTTTTACCCCTCTTTATTGTGATAGCCAGAGTGACATTCAGATTGCCCACAACACAGTCTTTCACGAGCGTACCAAACATATTGAGATCGACTGTCATTTTATCCGTCAGCATGTTCAAGCTGGAACTATTAAGCTTTTTCATGTTTCATCCGCTCTCCAGCTGGCCGATTTCTTTACTAAGACTCACACATCTGCTCGATTTCGTTTCTTGCTTGACAAACTCTCGATGCTCTCTGCGCTTGCATCATGAGTTTGAGGGGGGGTGTGAGTTGTACATAATATTTAGTATTATTTTGTAGAGTTGACTTACCATAATTTATTAATTTCCATGTATTAAGAGTTTCTATGTTTCCTAGGTTTCTATATTTTGTAGAGTTGACTTTCCATAATTTTGCAATAGCTTCTCTATAAATTCTAGGTTCGTAATCATAATGAATACACTTTTTGAATAAGAGATTGTTTTTCTCCTAAAGATAGTTTTCAGCATCACCATCCATTAGGATTTTTCTCCCCAAAGTTCAAGTCAATTAACTCCTCCCCGTATCTCCGTCTCCTCGTGACAAAAATAATAAAAAAATAAAAAAACTAACCCTAGATTTCAAGTTATAGAGACCTTCAAATTCTTTCTTCCAGAGGTTTTAATCAAACGATTAGGTCTCTTATTTCCCAAATCTATAATTTGTTGCAGAGACCTTCTGTTTATACCCAGTGTGTTGAACATTCCAATATATTTGGCAAGAACTTGCTTAACATCTTGATATGTTCAGTTAGGGCCTATTGAATATCACAAGACGTTCGACCAAGTCCTGCTGAACATCATGGATGGTTCGGTTAGACCATTCTGAACAATATAAAGATGTTCGATAGTCCATGTTCGAACAAAACAACAACTTGAAAAAATAAATGTACTTATTCATTGTTGAAATCCTCCAACACAACCAATCCATTATCCATTGATCAACTAACACCTTCTTTCGCTAAAGTTTTTAGGAGGTGATTACGAGAGTATAAGAGTTTGAGAGAATAGAGTTTATGCAAGGGTTACGAAGTGGAGAAGGAGTTGGTGGGTGACGCAAGCCAGCACCTAAGTGTGATGGTTGCGGCTCATTTAGTGACGAACAAAATGAGGGATAATTCTGGGAATCAATCACCGCAGGTAACGGAACCTAAAAAGATCGCGAATGTCAAGGTTGCTAATCGCGAATGTCAATCGACACGACCAAGCCACAAACTTGATTAAGAGGAGGAATCAATCCACTCCAAGCAAAATAACTTGCTAGAATGTTTTTTTTTTAATCAAAATTCTATATATCTCCTTTTCTTCATTCCAATAACAGCTTATATAGATTACATGGTGTCATAAATGAAAGCACTTTCCTAGATAACTAACTAATACAACTCCCAAGAGACACTACATATTCCTAGGTAGTCAACCATCCTTTCCTAGATACATTAAACAAGACAATAATCTTCTTTGCCTAGATAGATTAATTAGGACACAACCTACTAACATCATTAATAACTAGAACATTGAATGCTTAACATTTTTTCACTTCATTAAATATTATTCTAAATGTGCCACATAGACGCCTAGTTGGATGATACCTTAGTGACTGCATCAGTGGGCATAGGAAGAAATTTGGTTTTGTTTATTTATGTAACATTATCCTTAATAATAATTTTGCAAGTGGGTAAAATAGTAATTAAAAATTTCATTAAGGGTGGGGCTATTTACAGCTCACCTTTTACTAAAGGCAGCTCATTTTCTAAATACAACCTACCCATTTATATTTTTACTAAAGGCAGCACAATAAAATTTTAATTAATATACCCATTTTACCCTTTACTAAATACAACCCATTACATAACAGAAATACTATAAGCAGCCCATATTACCCCCAACACCATATTACTCTAACACCAAACCTAAAACATATTACCCCTTTTGTCTTAGGTTTGTTAGTATTCGGTGTTGGATTACCGAATACTAAAGCTTAATATTTGGACTTACCAGGCCAAATGCGAACACGAACACAGTTTTTTTTTTTTTTTTTTTTTTTTTGTTCCCGATCGAATTATGGGTTTTTTCGTAACACCGTCACACCATAATGGTTATATAGTGCTAATTTTCATGTTTTGAAGCATGTTTAATCCAAATATAATGTTTACCAATAATATACAAACAAACCTAAAATAAAAGCTTTGGGGTAATATGTTTTAGTTTGGGGTATTGGGGGCTGAGGTTTTTTTTTGCGTTTGTCGATGTGGTTGCCGCAGTCTTTTGTTGTCATGGCTGCGGTGGTAGTGTTTGATGGCGGTGGAAGAAGAAGAAGAAGAAGTAGTTGTTGTTTGAAGAGCTTGGTGATTGAAAGGATTGTGAGTAATGGGTTGTATTTAGACTTGAGGCATTTATGGTATATTAAAACTTTTGTTTTGTATCGTAATGGGTTGCCTAAAGATTAGTGGGCTGTAGTTAGAAAATGGTAAAATAGACCCAATTAAAATTTTAAATGGGTTGCCTTTAGTCAAATGGTGGGCTGTAAATAGCCTCACCCTTTCATTAATTGGTGGGTATTGCTAGCAATTTGTGTGGTGCAAATAGAATCACCCTTTACATTAAACTAAAAAGAGGGTTAAAAGTACATAAATACCCCTACCACTAACACACTATTACAAGTATGTAACATTCAACACTCACCCTCAAGCTGGAGCAAATATGTCACACATGACTAGTTTGTACAAACTAGCAAGGAAGTTCCTATTTGGCACTCCTTTAATCAATATATCTACAAGTTGATCCTAAGTCTGCACAAAAGGCATACATATAAGTCCAATACTTAGTTTCTCCTCAAAGAAATGCTTATCTACCTCAACATGTTTAGTCATTTTATGTTGTACCTAGGGATGGCAATAGGGTAGCGTAAACGGGTTACCCACTCTTCCCACCCCTATTGGGACGGTTTTGGGACGTAGATAAATGGGATTTGGACCGAGTTGAGAATAAATTTTGAAACCCGTTAGGCTTTGGAACGGGTTTGCAAAATTGTTTTAAAACCCGCCCCAATATATATATATATATATATATATATATATATATATAATGCTATTGTGAACCATTCGGTTGTTATTATAGTTGATTTATGAAAATTTATTTACGTGTCATGTATTTCCAAATTATATTATAGTAGATATATGAATTCGATGAATATTATACTAATGAATGTAGTTATTTAGGTTGTAAATTATACTTATATATACATGTAAATGGGACAGGAATGGAATTCAAAAATTTAATTGGGATGGGAATGGGAACTTGAGATAGATCCAATAGGGTTTTGGGACGAGAATGGGACGGGATATTTCCAAATGGGATGGGGTTAGGATAGGCCCTCCCCATCCCAAACCAGGCCCGTTGCCATCCCTAGTTGTACCGGATTATGTTCAATGTTAATAGCTGTCTTATTACACATTACAGTCTCATAGGATCTTTAAAGTCAAAACCTAACTCTTCCATCATAATTTTAACCAAAGTTCATAAACTCCATGTGCCACTGCCCTGAATATTTCTGTGCTAAACCTGGCAACCACCGACTGCTTTTTTACTTCTCCAAGTCACTAGATTGCTAGTCATAAAGGTGCAGTAACCTGAGCAGGATATCCTGTCAACAATAGAACATGTTTAGTCCGCATCAGTATATAACTCTATCTCCAAGTGACCATGATTAGTAAATAAAAGTCACTTTCCCGAAGCAAATTTGGACACTGGCGATGTTTTAGTGAATACATAATAAAATAGGTAACATAATACATTAAGGGTATAGAAGAATAGAATCCACTCTACCCGACATCGCCTAAATAAAAGGCTTACTATAACTTCATATACCTGTATTGGGCCCTCCACCTACAAGCTTAGGCTTTTAGGTTGGAAACTTAACATGGTATCAGAGCATTGGTTATCCACGTGACAAGCTCCAAATGAGCCTGCACATGAGGGCGAGTGTAGAAGAATAGAATCCACTCTATCCCACATCGCTTAAATAAAAGGCTTTATATAGCTTCATATACCTGTATTAAGCCCTCCACCTATGCTTTTAGGTTGGAAACTTAACAAAGGGTTCATGATAGAGCCAAATTAAACTATAACTAAATTTGGACCTTGCAATACTAATGCATATCAACTGACACTTCTAGGCTACAGTTGATGCTTTTATTGTAGGGGGAATTTGCCACAAGTCTTGGATCTAGGAAATTTGGCTCATAAAGTCCAATTGACTTTTCTTTCTTGCCAAAAGTCCTTTTCGCAATTAGTGGACTAAAATGCCCCTGAACTAAAAATAACCTAAATCTCTCTCATATAAATCCCTAACTATTCGACCTATTCATAATTCAAAATTCAAAATTCATATCCTCACCTTCATTATGTTCATTCAAATTTCAAAACCTATCATCATAAAATTCTAATCTCACCGAAATATTCAAATTTTGCAAGAAAACTCTAATCTCGCTGGAAAATTTCAATGAAGTAAAAAAAAAAAAAAATCCTGAAAAAAGAAAAGTAGAAGAAACAAATAAAAAAATGAGACAGAGAAATCAACACGGGACACCACCACCAACCCAAAACGAAAGCGCAACCAAATTTCACTATGCAACCAGACAGTGAAATTCACTATGCTGCGGGAGTAGTGAACTTTCCCATCTCAGACAAGAAGTTGCCTTGAGAGAGACCGCCCTTCATCAGATACACCAAAAGTCCAGCCAGCACAACACCAAAAAAATTCACTATGTAAGTTCACTGTGCAACTGGCGTAGTGAACTTCTCTCGCATTTTCACCTTGAGATAAAAAGAAGGGGAGAGAGAGAGATCGACCGAACGTCATCAGATACGCCAAAAGCCTAGCAAACACCGCCATAGAAATTCACTACGAAAGTTCATTGCGCTGAGAGAGAGAGAGAGAGAGAGAGAGAGCAACACACTCACTAGTATTGGTAGGTGGATGTCCAATTCAACATGTTCGTGGATCCATTTGGTTATAGATCTAAATCCTCTCCCCCAACTCAGTTCAACATTAACATCAAACTGTAAAATTAATGGATCATTGCGTATCTTGCAACAGTTCATTACGTATCTTACTTGCAGTTATTTGAGCACTTTTGTTTAAAGTGCACTAAAAGAATGGAAACTTTGCTACATTTATCAAAGTTCACTATCATTCCTTATCACTAATAGCGATGTTTCACACAGAATATACCACACAACTTCCACATTTTTCGTTGACACAAATTGGGTTGAATTCAATTGTATTAAAGTCACAATGAAATTACACTGATATATATACACTTCAGAGGATCTAAATTAGGAAACTCTAAAACTAGGAAACTGTCTAATCCTAGAGATATTGACCAAAAACTAATTCCCTACAATCAGGGATTACAATAACTAATATATTACAAAATCTCCTAGCTAATAACAGCTATACACACACGGTTTCCTTATTTATAGAACCGACTTTTCCACACTCCCCCCCTCAAGCTGGTGAATGGATATCATCCATTCCAAGCTTGCATGCTAGTCTCTGAAAAGACGTCCCAGACAATCCTTTGGTGAGTATGTCTACAAGTTGATCGCCAGTGGAAATGAATGGAGTGCAAATTAGGCCACTGTCAAGCTTCTCCTTTATAAAGTGCCTGTCAACTTCAATGTGCTTCGTACGGTCGTGTTACACTAGATTATGTGCAATATTAATGGCTAACTTATTGTCACAATAAAGCTTCATTGGACCTTCCCACTTGACTCTTAGATCTTCTAAAACAATTTTCAGCCATAATAACTCTCAAATCCCAAGTGCCATTGCTCTAAACTCGGCTTCTGCACTGGACCTGGCCACAACATTCTAGTTTTTACTCCTCCAAGTCACAAGGTTGCCTCCTAGAAAAGTGCAATAACCTGAGGTAGATCTCCTGTCAATTACAGACCCTGCATAACCTGCATCAGTGTAGGCTTCAAGAGTTAGCTCCTCCCCCTTCTTAAATAATTGCCCGGTGTGCCTTTCAAGTACCGTAGGATTCGATACACAGCCCTAAGATGTGACTCTTTGGGATTGTGCATGAATTGACTTACAACACTAGCTGCATAGGCTATGTCTGGAGGTGGAGTGAAGATTTGTGGAGAACATTCTTCTCCCATCTATGACCTTGAAAGTATAGGCTTCATTTTCAATTATAGTTTTGATGAATTTTTTGAGCGCCACATAATTGAGCTTGTAGTAAATAAATGGATTCATCTCTTCAGAAGCCTTGATTTTCTTGATTTCATTTTCTAGTAAACAGTTATTTTGCATATCTTCCTCAAGAAAATCTTCTAGTCTGGCTAGGTCTAGAAACCAAATTTGATAAGGATGATAAAATCTTCCTTTTTGTCTCCGACCTGCCAAACTAAAAATTTAAAATTTAAAATATCTGCACCATTGGTAGTTTTTTGCTATATAATAAATCATGGCTTTTATCATTGCTAGAAATTCTACTAATTGGTAAATGGAAGGGGTTTGAAAAGTATTTCACTAACAGCTCCCCAATAAATCCCTTAGGAGTCCTAAGTGATCTTGATGCAATAATATAAAGTTGTTTTAGTACTTATGCTTTTACCTATGAAGTTTATCTATTTATGTTTCATGTAAAATATTTTTTATTATTCCGTTTTGCGCTGTAATCTTGTTTACATAACGCGTTTGATCCTGTATTTCTGTAAATGGTATCAAAGCTTAGGTTAGTAAATTTCTTTTAAAATTTAGCTAAATCGTTTTATAATACTAATTTGGTGACTCTAATCAACTACAAACTTAAAAGAAAACTTGAGTAGGGATTATTGAGGCCTTGACTCTTCACTGAAGGTAGCTTGAGTCTGCGTAAATCCTTTTATATTGAGTCGGCAACTATGTAGAGAAACTTACTCATGGAAGAATTTGGGTGTGTAGGAGATTTAGTGAATCAAACTAGAGATTATAGACATTTAGCTCAAATTCCAGATAAAGATGCTAATTTGGGTAATGTTAGTGGGACTTTGGATTGAATTCGGAGCTGTTAGTGATATACTTTTCAAACCCATTTCATCTAACCAATTGGTAGAATTTCCAACAATGAGAAAAACCATGATTTATTATCTAGCAAAAAACTACTAATGGAGCATATATTTTAATTTTAAAATTTTTAGTTTGGCAGGTTAAAGACAAAAATATAAAATAAAATATAAAAAGATTTTATCAACATTATCAAATTTGGTTTCTTGACTTATCCAGACCAGAAGATTTTCTTGACAAAGATATGCACAGTAATCATTTACCAGAAGATGAAATCAAGAAAATCAAGGCTTCTAAAGAGATGAATCCATTTATCTACTACAAGCTCAATTATGTGGTGCTTAAAAAATTCGTCAAAAATATAATTGAAAATGAAGCCTATACTTTCAAGGTCACGGATGGGAAAGAATGTTGTGCACAAATCTTCTCTCCACCTTCATCACTTCTCAAGAAGAAGATCAAGAAGTTGATGCATTTTTAAAGGCAATTGCAGAAGGAGAAATTGATGGCCCAATGGAATTACTGATTGATGCAAAAGAAATGTTTGTTGGAGAAGACATGGTGGACCTCAACTCTTCCTTTGACGCCGAGCTTGATTTTCTTAATTCTCTAGACAATGTCGCCATTGCCATCCTCAACAACACATTGGAGCCCTAATCTCTACAGGGCTGTTTGAAGATTTTTTCTAGACTGTTCGACTCCAAAATTATCCAGGACACGTGTGCCAAAAAATCCAAAGTGCATGATGCAACCCCTTACATCAGCAAAATAAGAGCCAACCAAGTGGTGCCCGAAGAGATTTTAAGCCATCTGTCAACTAAAGCCTATAATAGTCAAAAAGTAATTGTACTTTAAAAGTACAAACTTGAATATATGATAGCTAACAAAAGCTACGTGGCTCTTCTTTAGTCCATTAGCAATAAGTAAAGTTGTTTTATATTAATGAGTCATGTATTTATTCAACTACTCATCTGTCCTTTTCTTATTGTTTTTTGTATGAGTCATGTAAGGTCTTTTATTGTCTCATCGTTACTCTTTAAGTCATGAAGACTAATTTCCTCTATAAAAAGAAGCAGCCTTTCATTCTAAGGACAAGGTTTAAAGAGTGGTGAGATAATTTGTAAGAGTCCTAGAGAGAGAAGGTCAGAATCTTGAAGGAGTGTGAATGGTAGTAAGAAGTCTGTAATTATTCAAGCTATCTGAAGGTTATATATGCAAGTTCTCTTACTTTATTTTATTTTCGGTTCGGTATACTCGGTTCTGTTCTAACCAAGTTGCACCTTTACTTTACATATTTGTTTCCTCATTTTTATGCTAATTGGGCGGGTTGTGTGCTTTATTGTTATAAAAAGTCTAAATAGACGCAAATCGGAGAGTTCATGCATCAATGGAGACTGGGAAAACAAAATAGAGGAACTCAAGATGAAGTTTTGGTGCATTGGGATATTTCCAAACTGGTTTGGAAATTACTCAAAGCCATTTTGAAGAAGCGAACCAGTCCCCCCTTCATTAGAACCAGTTTAGGCCATCAAAGTTATCAAAAATAAGTCCAGTAGCTAAGTGAACCGATCCAAGACCAGTCCAAGCCTTTAAAAGACCCAAAAATTCAAGTCCAAAATGAAAGTGGACCAGTCCAGATCATGGCAGTTTAGGCAGTCTCAGTATTTTGGCCATAACTTTTTGCTTAGATATCGGATTGAGGTGAAATTTGGTGTGTTGGAAAGAAGACTGAAAGATATACAGTTTTGTATTTCACAAATATTTCCTAATTCTGACATTTTCTGGGTCAAAAACGTGCTCAAATTTTACTCAAATTTGGAAATCTGGGATTTGACAGATTTATTCTTTTATTTTGTTTTAGTTTTCTTGTTTGGTTAAGACTAAGGTTTTTACAAATATTCCTTAATGTATAACTCTTGTAATTCTAAGAGGGGGAAATTATTCATTCTAATTGAGATTTTTTTATTCTTGCATTCTTCCAATTCTCATGGCTTGCTAAACTCCTAGCTAGGGCATGAAGTTTTGATACTTGATCTTCATCTTCCATTGTTTTTCATTGCTATTATCTTTTCAATTGATTGTTTCATGTATTTTTAAGGAGTTTTCTATTCTGTGTAAGTCCTTGATTCATTGTTGACTATGGGCACGATGAATGCTTGGATTTCCCTGCGAATTAGAAAACTGATCTTGCAAAGCTTTGATCAGTCAATTAAAAGGTAAATCTTTTGACAATACCTCAGTACAATAACCGCTCCATCTTCCGATAGGGACCATCCTTTGTGTGGTTTTCAATTGAGTAATAAAAAGGGGATGAAGGATAAGTATCATGAGTTTATGAAAAGTGGATCCTAGATGGCTTCGTTTTCATTAGTATTGTTATTTTCAATCTCTATTTTCTGCTATGTTTTTCAAAATTCATTCAATCAACTCAATTTCTAGTATTTTCCCTTCTTTATTTCGGACGTGCTGGTCTCCCAATACCTGTGGTTCAATACTCGGATTCACCGAGCTAATATTACTTCACAACATCCTGCACTTGGGAGCAATATAAAAGTCGCAGCAAAATTGATTTTGGTTGGCTCTTGGTGGGTGTTTGCATGAGTTCCAATTTGTTAATTATGGGACTAGACTTTGAACCTTGAAAACCATGCCATTTTGCGAGAATTTTTCTGCAAATATTATACTGATATGTAGAGCTTTAAATTCTGAGAATGTTGGCTTTTAAATCACTCAATTTGGCCAAGAAATGAAAATGATATAAAGGTTTGAAGTTTTCATGTCAAAGTGTAACAAGACGGGTCAAATCCGGTCCAGGTCATCCCAACTAAAGGAAGGGGACACATGTGGACACCCACATGTAGCCCACTTCCCTAGGTGCGTAAGTGGGTCTCTTGGGCTTCACTTTGGCCCAGTGCTCATCTTGATGGGCCCTACCTTGTGCCCTTGTTGATCATGTTTGACTTTTTTACCATTTTTATATTTTTCAAAAATTATAAAAATCACTTAAAATTAGAAAAAATTCCAAAACAAAATACCAAAACATAAGGGAAACTTCTAGAAAAACTGGGAATGCTTTTGGGGCCATGTACGACCCCTTGAGACCTAGTTTGACCAACGGGTTGTTCCGGATAGAATTGACCAAGCTTATTACTTTACTCTAAAATCAATAAACACTAATAGCGTGAATTTATCATTGTCAGATCTTGTGGGTTCTCTAGAAGACCCTAGCATGCATTAACATGTGACACATTACAAATTGGTTGGCACTTGGATTGCTAGGGTTTGGTCTAGAGCGCGGTGTTGATGTAGGAAATGTGATTATCTACTAATAATATGACGCTACTTTTCTAAACTGTTTCATAAATTATCCTTGATTTTGAATAAAAAAAATGCAATACAATATGTGGAATATAGCATGATGTTTGGTTAAAATGATACATACAAAAAACAGCTAAATATCCAGTACTAACCATCTGGTTTGTTGATTCCCATACCAAAAGCTACCTGTTACACAGGTTGATATAGGAATGGTAAGTCAGCACTGATACAATCATACAAATATGGAAATGATAACTGCATTTTACATACCGTACCGACAATGACCTGCAACTTGCCCTTGCTCCACCTGTGTCATAAAATATACATAATAGATTCCACAAAGTTAATGTATGCAAGAAATTGGATAAACAGCTAGTAATAGAAATAAGCATGTGACATGTAATTTTAGAAATATTATCCTTTTAGATACTTTCTTTCATTGTGGAAATGCCAAAAACAATTCTTGATCAATAAAAGCATTTACAATCATAAGAGATATCATTCCCCAAATCCCTCTTTGGATCACCATGTAACTTTTAGCAGAGTACAAAAGGGTACTTAAGTAATATTTTCTGCCCTTCTATATGAAATTCCTCTCAATTTATATAATGAAAGAATGACTGGACCAGATAGAACTCATAATTTACAGTCAAACATGTAAAACATTATTTTATACTAGATTTATTTCATGCAGGGTATGCTAAAAAAATTCCAAATTGTAAAGAACAAACAACAGAACCCTTGTGAATCTTGTAAGTTGTAACATTTACATAAGCATACTTCGGTAACTGCAGTATCTGTGCGGCTTGGGCACTTCTGAAACAAAGAAAATTGGTAATGGATATCGCAATAACATGCATAATTGATTTCATTAGGATAATGAATTTACCTCATATGAACTTTCTCACGAGCATTTACATCCATATCTGCATGATAGTAATCAGCTGAAATTCCCCTCTCACGTAATTCCCTTGAAACCTAAATTCTTAACAGTACATGGAAACCATAACTACTTATCATTGGTTGTAAAGCTAGAGGACTAATTTCTAATACATTAGAAAAATAACGCAGAAAACATGTTGTATATGCAATAAAAGCAATAAAAAGGAACCCTCACATTCAAATTTTCGTACATAAAGATTAAAGCAATTAAAGTAGAGTAATAATAAATTTTCAAAGAAATACTGGTCACTAAAGGGTGAACCCTTCTCAATTCACTGTCATGCTCAAACCTAAAATTGAGGTCCAGAGTTCAATTAACTCAACTCAACTACACAAAGTCTTAATCTCAACTACATGAGGTCAGCTAAATGAATCATGTTTTCCATCCAGCTCTATCTAGAGTCACATCCTCTGTTAAATCCTCGACACTTGTGTCTTTTCTCACCACCTCCAAGGCTACAACCACATTGGTTTAGTCTTCCTCTTGTCCTTTGTTTCTTCTTTTAATCAAGTAAAAGTATATTTCATTAAAAGATAAAGTAAGGGCGAAAAGCCCCTGTACACCCATGGTATTCAAAGCAAAAACACAACTCCATGAAAACTAAGAAGCTAAAGAATCAAGAAAGTAATGAAATGAGATCTGTCGCGCAAAGAGCCCACTCCTCTTGTCCTTTTGGAACCTTCAACCTGAATTAAATCACTCCTCAGTATTGATATACTCGTGAGTCTTTGGTGCACATGGTCAAACCATCTTAGACAACTTTTCCGGATATTGTCCTCAATTGCTACCAACTCTACCTTCTTATGTGTAGATTCATTTCTTATTCTATTTCCTCATATTGCCAATCCAATATGGGATATCCAAGTCACATCTTACAAATCACAACTTCCATAAAACTTCCTCAATTTGTAGTGGTATAAAAGTTGCTTTTTAGGTTAATAATGAGAAGAAAGATGGAGAGAAGAGAGAATAAAGAGAGAAGATGGAAGAAAATAGAGGGTAGAACATTACGTTCTCTCCCTTGGACCCAATTACTTATATTACTTGAAATAATTAAATTACACTGATACCTCTTATAATAATAGAATACTAATAAAGCTGCCGAAAAGATGAAGAGAATGAATAACTTATTGTTATACAATTAGAATAAATTGTACACTGCAATATATAGACTATTCTAGGAGAAAAAAAAAAAGGTAACTGATTTTGTAAATCCCATGTTTCAAGGGATCAGAATAATTTTTTCTAACTAATTACATGATGATTTGATTCCTAAAAATCAGGCTACAATAACTATACAATTCAACACTCCCCCTCAAGCTGGAGAATAAATGTCTTCCATTCCCAGCTTGGAAATAGTTCCATGAAAAGTGGCGCTGTTGAGTCCTTTGGTTAAAACATCTGCCAGTTGACTTTCCGAAGGCACATAAGGTGTGCAGATCAAACCTCCTTCCAACTTTTCCTTGATGAAGTGTCTGTCGATCTCGATATGCTTCGTCTTGTCGTGTTGTACTGGATTATGAGCAATGTTTATTGCTGATTTGTTGTCACGGTACAGCTTCATAGGACCTTCCCACTTAATTCTCAAATCATCCAGGATGATCTTATGTCACAATAATTCGCACACTCCTTGGGCCATTGCCCTGAATTCTGATTCAGCACTAGACCTTGCCACCACGTTCTGTTTTTTACTCCTCCATGTTACCAAATTTCCACCAAGAAACGTGCAGTAACCGGATGTCGATCTCCTATCCACTAATGATCCTGCATAGTCTGCATCCGTATAGGCTTCCAATGTGAGTTCATTATTTCTTTTGAATAGAACTCCTTTTCCCAGACTACCCTCAAGTAGTGTAACATCCAGTGCAGCTTGTAGATGTGTCTCGCTTGGATCATGCATGAACTGACTAATCATACTTACTGAATATGCTATATCTGGTCGAGTATGAGCAAGATAGATGAGTTTCCCTACCAATCTCTGATACATTTCCTTATCAACGACTGGTTCTTCCTTTGCTTCCCCTATTTTCTGGTTTGCTTCAATTGGTGTAGCTGCTGGTTTACAACCAAGTTTTCCAGTTTCCTTTAAGTGATCTGTCACATACTTTTGCTGTGAAATGAAAATTCCCTGTCTTGAGTATGAAACCTCAATTCCAAGGAAATACTTCAGTCTTCCAAGCTCATTTATCTCAAATTCCCTGATCAAACATTGTTTCAGTTCTTCTTTCTCCTTTTCATCATTTCCTGTGATAATAATATCATCAACATATACAAGGAGGGCTGTTACTCCCCCTGTGGTTGAATGTTTGATGAAAAGAGTATGATGATCTCCTTGACTCTGTCTATATCCTGTTGATTTCATCACTCTAGCAAATCGCCCAAACCAGGCTCTAGATGATTGCTTAAGCCCGTAGAGTGCCTTTTGAAGTCTACACACCTTATTAGCTGCCTCTACTCCTTCAAAGCCCGGTGGAATGCTCATATAAATTTCTTCTTCTAGGTCGCCGTGCAGGAAGGCATTTTTCACATCATATTGTTGAAGTTGCCAATCAAAATGAGCTGCCAAAGATAACAAGATTCTTACCGTGTTCATCTTTGCCACAGGAGCAAATGTCTCCTGATAATCAACTCCATATGTCCGAGTATAACCCTTAGCAACCAATCTTGCTTTATATTTTTCAAGAGAACCGTCTGCCTTGTATTTTAAAGTGAAAACCCATTTGCAACCTTCCAGATTTTTTCCTTCTGGCTTATCAACAATCTCCCACGTGCTGTTCTTTTCCAAAGCATCCATTTCTTCCCTCATAGCATTTCTCCATTCTCTTTTTGATAATGCCTCAGATAAAGTGTTTGGGATAGAAGTAGTGTTTAGACTCACAATAAAATTTCTATGGAGTGGTGACAAACGTTTTAGTGACACATAGTGGGATAATGGATATAAGGGTCGCTTTGTGCATTCTCTAGTACCTTTTCTAACAGCAATAGGAAGATCAGAATCAGTTTTTTGTGCTTCAGAAGGTTGTATATGCAAAGGGAAATCAAAGCTTACCGTGTGTTCATTAGCAGGACTTGGGTTGGTATTTTGGACTTGTGTCAGGCCTGGAGCAGCTAGTTTTCTAGAATACACCTGAGGAAATCTTATAAAGTCATAAATTCGGACCGACGCTGGAGTAGTTGGAGTGGCTACAGGATCTGGGACTGACACGAATTCTAGAACTGGAGCTGAAATAGATTCTGGGACTGGAGCTAAGACAGACTCGGTGGATGGGGATTCTGTTTCTGAGTGGGCATAGGATCTGGGACCGAAGAAGTAGAAGAAGATGGAAGGTCAAGAAACCCAAAAAAAACCGGGATCACCACCAAAGTCTTTTTCTTCCATAAGTGAAATCTCCCCCTGAAGATAAGGCTGCGTGAAGTATGGTTTGTTCTCAGCAAAGGTGACATCTGCAGATATGTAGAATTTTCTAGAAGGAGGATGATAACACTTATACCCTTTTTGTGTAGATGAATAGCCAAGAAACACACTCTTAATTGCTCTAGGGTCTAATTTTCCTCTATTTTGGCTATGAATATGCACAAAGGAAGTACAACCAAAGACTCTAGGTGTGAGACCATTTGACGTTCTGAAATGTGGGTAAAATTGGGCAAGGATTTCCATGAGAGTTTTGTAATCCAGTACTCGTGAGGGTAGTCTATTGATCATATATGTGAAAGTAAGAACAGCCTCCCCCCAATAGGATTTAGGAACATTTCCTTGAAATAACAATGCCCGAGTAGTGTTAAGTAAATGGCCATTTTTTCTTTCAGCGATCCCATTTTGTTGAGGTGTGTTAACACATGAGGATTCATGAATAATACCTTCCTTTTGAAAATAGGGTGACAGAATTTGGTTGAAATAATCCCTTGCATTGTCAGACCTAAAGCTTTTAATTTTTACCCAAACAGATTTTGAACCATGGAATGGAAATTAGGGACAACATTACTCACATCATATTTTTGTTTGATTAAGAATATCCATGTAACCCTAGTGCAATCATCAATTAGAGAAACAAACCATCGAGATCCCAAAATATTTGGAATTGTGGACGGTCCCCAAATGTCACTGTGAATCAAATCAAAAGGATGATAACTTCTTTTATTACTAATAGGAAAGGATACACGAGTATGCTTTGCAAGCTCACAAACATCACAATGAAAATCTGTAATATCCAATCCTTTAAACAACAAGGGAAACATAATCTTTAAGACTCGAAAAGATGGATGACCAAGATGAAAATGGTGAAGCCAAATGGCATCTTTATTGGAAGAACTAAGAAGTGACGAGGATAAATTATTCATGACTTTATTTGAGGTACTCGGTGTTTCAAGATAGTAAAGCCCGTTCCTTTCCTTAGCAAGTCCAATCTTCCTCCCCAAACCCTGGTCCTAAAAAAACACAGTAAGAAGGATGAAAAATTGCATAACATTTTAGGTCCTCTGTAAGTTTTTTGATCGAGACAAGATTTGCTGACAATTTTGGTACATGAAGAACATTTTTAAGAATGAGGGATGATGTCGCATAGATATCTCCTAACCCTGCAACAGTAGCAAGAGAGCCATTTGCTACAACAATTTTTCTATTGCTTGGACACGGAGTATAAGTGCTAAAATATTGTGAGGTGTGGGTCAAATGATGAGTGGCCCCTGAGTCAACTATCCAGGGGTTGGCAAAACACTTTTCTGAGACATGTAATCCAAAAAAAAAAATGGAGAATGACCTGAGAGTGCCAATGAACATGCACCCAGAGGGCTTCTCAAGAGATCCTATCTCTCGAAGTTTTTCGATCTCCTTACTATTGAAGCCTTCTTTGTCCTGTCCTTCAGGTTGATTGGTTTGTTTTGTTAGATGGGCCTGAGATCGCTGCTGTCCTCCTCGGTTGCCCCACTCTCCTCGGTTGCTCCATTCTCGGCTTGAGGTTGGTGGTTTGCCATTCAATTTCCAGCAACGCTCTTTAGTATGCTTAAGTTTCTTACAGAAGGTACACCACAAGTTGTCCTTGTTGTCTCTCCCCAAGAATCTTGACACATCTGTTCTTCCTCTTTCTTGTGTCTAGGGTTGTTCAGTTTTAGTCACCAAGGCTGAATCTTCTAAAGCTTGAGGCTCTAGCATTACACCCCTTCGGCTTTCTTTTGCCCGAATTAGAGAAATAGTCTCCTCCAGTGAAGGTGTCTCTTCCTTACCGAGTATCTGAACCATAACCTGATCGAACTCAGGATTGAGTCAAGCCAATAAATCATAGACTCAGTCCTTCTTGATGAAATTCTTTAGAATGACAGCGTCTTCAGGACATTTTATCTCAAATACCAGATAGTGATCGAGTTCCTGCCACAGATTCTTCAGTAAATTGGCATACTCTGTCACAGTTTTGCCCCCCTGTTTGGTTGCACTTGTCTTCACCTTAATCTCATATACTTGGGCTGCATCACGAGCTTTTGAATACGTGCGGCGAATGGAGTCCCAAATCTCCTTTGCAGTTGTCAGAAACATATAGGCATCACTAATGGCAGGATCCATGGAGTCCCACAGCCATGACATAACCTTCATGAATCCGCATTCTACCACCATTCTGCGATCTGCATTTAATAATCCATTCCGCAATCTACCATAATTCCTTCTTGGTCACTATTTCACTGTATACTTTTCACTGATCAATTTGCATCTTCACTGTATCCATTCCACTGTATTTGCATTTTGCATTAATTCTAATGGCCGGAAACAGGTATAATCTCAATTCATTTTGACCATATAACACAAGCTTATCAAGGATTTTATGAAACACTTTACTTGACACCCCCTTTGTCCGAATATCAACAAGTTGATCCTCAATCTTCATGTATGGTGTACAAATCTCTCCTGAATTCAACTTCTACTAAATGAAGTGTCTGTCAATCTCAATATGCTTAGTTCGGTTATGTTGAACAAGATTTTGAGCAATATCGATGGTCGCTTTGTTATTACAGTATAATCGCATTGGACCTTTACAATCAACTCCCAATTCCTACAACATAATCTTTATCCAAAGTAACTCACACACTCCTTGAGCCATAGAACGGAATTCAGTCTCTGCACTAGATCTAGCTACTACTGATTGCTTTTTACTATGCCATTTCACAAGATTTTCCCCCACAAAAGTACAGTAGCCCGAAGTAGATCTTCTATCAGTGATAGATCTTGCCCAATTAGTCAGTATCTATGTATGACTCTATCCTCAAATGAACATGTGTCAAAAACAATATTCCTTTTCCAAGAGCAAATTTCAAGTATCTAAGAATCCGATAAACTGCCTCCAAATGAGTTTCTCGAGGGGAGTGCATAAACTGACTCACAACACTCACAACATACGCAATGTCTGGACGAATGTAAGATAAATAAATCAGTTTTCCAACTACTCGCTGATATCTCCCCTTGTCGACTAAGACTGCATCTGTGTCTTCTCATAGTTTGTGATTTTGCTCAATAAGAATATCACAAGCCTTGCATCCAAGAATGCGAGTCTCACTAAGAAGATCAAGGATGTATTTTCTTTGGGAAATAAAGATACTTTTCTGAGACCTTGCAACTTCAATACCTAGAAAGTATTTTAAATTCCCTAGATCCTTAATTTCAAACTCCCTAGCTAAATGAGATTTTAGGTTTCGAATTTCTCCATGTCATTTCCGGTTATGACAATGTCATCAACAGATACAATTAGAGCAGTTACCTTGCCATGAGAAGAATGGCAGATAAACAGGATATGATCACCTTGGCTCTACCTATAGCCACAACTTAGCATAACTTGGGTAAACCTCTCAAACCATGCCCTAGGAGACTGTTTCAGGCCATACAAAGATTTCTTCAACCTACATACTTTCCCATTTGTAGAGGAACCAGCAAAACCAGGGGGCACATCCATGTACACTTCCTCCTTTAAGTCCCCATGAAGGAATGCATTATTCACATCTAGCTGAAGTGATCAACCCAAGTTTGCAGCTAAGGACAATAGCACGCGAATGGAATTCATTTTTGCAACCAGTGCAAAGGTCTCCTGATAGTCAATTCTATGTGTATGTGTATAGCCTTTTGCCACCAGTCTTGCCTTATACGTCTCTATTAACCCATCTATGTTGTGTTTCACGGTGAATACCCACTTGCACCCCATTGATTTCTTTCTACTAGGTAGCTCAACTAATTCCCATGTATGATACTTTTGAAGAGCTTTCATTTCTTCATTCATTGCTTCCTTCCATTTCTGATCACTAAGTGCATCCTGCAGACTTTAGGAATAGAGACAGAAATCAACTGTGAAACAAAAGCACGATAAGATGGAGAAAGATTATGATAGGAGACGAAGTTAGATATCGAATGTTGGGTATATGACCTAACTCCTTTGCGAAGAGCGATAGGGACATCAGAATCATCAACAGGAGCTTTAGAAATGTTAGTAGGAATGATGGGAGCTAAGGAATTACTTGAGTTTGGGTCTAATGGAAGGCATAATGGAGGAGCATTGATCTTATCTTTTTGTCGCCTCGAGTAAACCTGAAATTGTTTCTCACCAATAGGAGCTAGACAAGAATCACTACTTTCAAGAACATAATTAGGGGCAGAATCAAGAACAACAGTAGGTAACATCGAATGACACATCCATAGACACAAACCTTTTCCCAGAAGGAGGATGATAACATTTATACCATTTTGAGTTGGAAAGTAACTAAGAAAGATACACCGAATGGCTCGTGGATCCAATTTACTCCGAGCTAGACCTGGAATATAAACAAAATAAACACATCCAAAAACACAAGGAGGAACAATAAATGATGGAGAGGAGGAACTCAACTGAGGAATCAACTCAATCGAAGACTTGAAGGTAAGGATACAGGAAGGCATTCGATTTATAAGATTGGCTGCAGTAAAGATAGCATCTCCCCAATAAGGCTTTGGAACATTCATAGAAAACATTAATGCCCTCACAACCTCAAGATGATGATGATTCTTTTGTTCAGCAACCCCATTTTGTTGGGGCGTTCCAATACAGGTAGTTTGATGAACTATCCAATTTTCCTAGAAATAAGACCCAAAGCCACCATAAATGTATTCATCTCCATTGTCAAATCAAACAATCTTATGTTTTTTTATCAAACTAAGTCATTACCATCTTATGAAAATTCTGGAACCAAAAAAAAACTTTTTTTAAGTAGTGCGAGAAAAGTCATCAATAAATGAAACAAACCAACGACAACCAGATAAGGAGACAATACATGAAGGGCCCAAACAACAGTATGAACAATGGCAAGAGGAACCAAACTTTTATTAATGCTTAAAGGATAAGAAACATGATGGTGTTTAGCAAGTTCACACATTTCACAATGAAACTTGGAAACATTATTATGCAAAAACAAGGAAGGAATAATTCTCTGTAACAGATAAAAAGAAGAGTGTCCCAAACGACGATGCCAAAGCCAAATCTTGTCAACTGAAACACTTTCTGAATGATAGGCTTGTTGCAAAAGGCCCGATGCCCCAGAAAGAGATTCTAGAAGATAAAGACCTTTGCTCTCTCTACCACTACCAATCATCTTCCCCGTGACTAGGTCCTGAAAAACACAATTAGATGGGAAAAAGGTTACTTTCAATTTAAATCTTTGGTGAGATGACTAATAGAGAGAAGATTTGTGGAAAAATTAGGAACATGCAACATAAATGAAAGAGACATAGATGATGTGACAGGAATAGAACCCTTCCCTGAAATTGAGGATAAGGAACCATCCGCTGCTCTAACGTTTTCCATGCCTGAATGAGTTTTGGAAGATGAAAATAAAGTAAAAATACCAATCATATGATCAGAAGCACCAGAATCTATGATCCAAGGCCGTGATGTAGAATTACATGATGCATTTAGAGAACTAGCTAAGTGACCTGAGTGAGCAAAGGGAGTAAAAGCACTATTAGTGGAGTCCAACTTTGACATAAACGCCTAAGAGTCTCAAGCTCTTCTCAGGATAGGCTCACTTTATCAGAATCATATGAAACGCCCACCAAATGTGAGGATGAAGTAGCAGAAGTGTCAACCTCAACAGTGGTAGTATGATGGGCACGGGATCGATTGTTATTCCCTGAACGGACACCTTTAATCTTAGGAGAACCACGACCTGTAAGCTTCCAACAAGTCTCTCTGGTGTGTTGCCCATCTATGGCAGTGATCACAAAACAACTTGTTATTCTCATCCTGAACAAGCTCACTGGACCTATTTCCATCTCGGCTCCGCTGAGTCCTTCGACTATCTCTCTGTTGATAAAGGAAATCGATCGTGCGACCTAGGTCGCCTATTTCCTCGAGGGAGGGCTAACATCCCCTCGATCCCGACCTCGTCAAGAAGGGTCGCGGTCCTAGGAGTCCTACCTCCCCTAAGATTGTTGCACTTGCACTCTCTCCTCGTCTGAGGAAGGCAAGGGGGGACGTCGAGGAGGGCTTCACGACGCTGGTGCATCAGCGACCCTACCCCATGACGGGGCAAAAGGCAAAGAGGTCTCCATTGATATAATTCCCTTAGCCTGGCTAAGGATGCTCACCCGAGGGAGCGAAAGCCCCCTGAGGCTCGCTTATAGGGTAAAAACGATGAGAGGTTGGTAGCCCTCACCTCCCCACAGTACGGACAGTAAAAGGCTAGTCGCCCTTACCCCCCCC
>JAESVK010000669.1:1541445-1560291 GCA_017140935.1 Hamamelis virginiana | reverse complement strand
GCTCAATCGAATTGGCAACCCGAGGCATGACACGTGGCGATGCAACATATCCCCCTCACTGCAGCTATTGACCCATCTCTTTGGGAGGTGTGCATGCCTGCAACACTGGCTTAAGTTAGGGTTGCAACTACCAGGTCGAACATTTTAATGATAAGACCTAGGATGGCATCACCTGCCGCACAAGACAGTTTAGATGGTATGCTCATTTTTTAGAATAGAAAATAGCAGAGAGCCAGGGCGACCTCATTGGCAGCGCCCTGGCCTCAATGTTGACCATCTAGATATTTTACACCCACAATTCTCCCCTATAAAAGGAGGAAGAGAAAGTCATTTAAAGGGATCCAACAATCAGGGTGAGGGGACTTAACTGCGCATTGCCCACAACACCTCTACAATCCTAAGATAGAGTCGACAGAGGCTTCCCTCGACGGGTCGTGCCTTAAGGGTTGCCATCACAACCTGCTCTGTTCCCCCTTTCCCCTTACCCAATCCTATACCCAAGCTACTTGGTAAATACTGCGACGGCACCTCTTGGTCGCCCTCATACGGCACACCTCGCGATCGATAGAACCTCTCCATCTATGGCAGTGATCACAAAACAACTTGTCATTCTCATCCTGGACAAGCTCACTCAGCCTATTTCCATCTCGACTCTGCTAAGTCCCTCGACTATCTCTCGAAGAGGCAACAACCATAGCCGATTTTTCCTGAACACTGGGATGCATCATGACTCCCCTTCTACTCTCCTCTTGCTGAACATAAGCAAAACCTCCCAAAGAGAAGGAAGAGGCTCTTTGCCCAACACCTGAACACGCATTTGATTATACTCGGAGTTAAGGCCAGCCAGAAAACCCATAATAAACTCTTGTTCCACAAGTTGATGGAATTTAATGGCATCTGTGGGACATGCTACCTGAAAATTCTTATAGTGATCTAGTTCCTACCAAAGACCGCGAAGGGTATGAAAATAGGTAGTAAGTGACATATCACGTTGAGTAATACATGGATTTTCCGCCTCAACTCAAAAATCTGGGCAATATTCCCAATCTTAGAATAGGTTTGCGATACAACATCCCAAATCTCCTTAGCATTCCTAAGAAACAAGTATCCACAGCTAATCTTCAGTGTCCTGGAGTGCAATAGTCAAGACATAATGGTAGAGAAGAAAGATGGAAAGGAGAGAAAATAGAGAGAGAAGATGAAAGAAAATAGAGGGTAGAACATTACGTTCTCTCCCTTCGACCTAGTTATTTATATTACTTAAAATAATTAAATTACACTGATACCCCTTATAATAATAGAATACTAATAAAGCCTCTAATTATAAAATAAATATCTTCCAACAATAAACACTTTGTACAAAGTACAATCATGTCAGCCACTAATTAGTTAATCCAACTAGACGAACTCCTAACAAGTAACAAGTTTAAGTTGGGCACATGACGTTATGTATACAAATACATGTAACAAAACTAGCACCAGATTACAGCACAAAAATAGAACGTGACAATTTAATTTTGACTTTTTGGCTGTCCAATTCAACTCTTGAGTCATAAACATCAGATCCCTATATGAGTAGATCAACAAATTACTAAACCTTTAAGGCACAACTGGACAAGCAACGAAAAATAATCGTCCAACTATGTCTTACAGAGCACTAAAAAAGGGACAGTTTAATTTTTAAATCTTTTTTTTTTTTATCAAGTAAAAATTTTATTGAGGAATGCAAAGGGCTAGGAAGCCCCTATACACAGATTATATAGAAAACATAAAGAATTTGATTTTAAAGCATTTTTTTATCAAGTAAATATTTTATTAAGGAACTGCAAAGGGCTGGAAACCCCTATACACGTAGAGTATATAGATAACCTAAATATATAGATAACCTAACCAAAAACAAAAACAAGAAGCAAGTTACAGCTTCAAAGAATTAACAAAATATAAAAAGGTCATCCGGTCACCAAAAACATCTAGGCCCTTTCAAGAAAAAAGACAACCAACTACTCTCCTTTTTAAATTTTCCAAAGAAAGCTCAACTTCATAAAAAATTCTTCAATCCTCTTACTCCAAATCATCCAAAAAATTGCACGCGGAACCATAATACCTTTATTGCCAAACCTATACCACCAACCTTTTCCACCCTAGCAAAGACAAAATGAGACACAACCCAAGACATGCCAAAAATGTCAAAGCAAGACACCCACAAATACCGAGCCACTTTACGATTGAAGAGAAGAAAATCCACTGACTCAGCCCCTCCTCTACAAATAATGCACCAGTTTGGCAATGCGAAACTCCTATTAATAAGGTTACGAACAATCAACCATATATCCCACATTTTTCGTCCAAGTGAAAAAAACCCCTTTAGTTGGAACCAACAATAACCAAATCCTCGGTACTGGGAACCTAACTCCCTAAACTTTGGACAACAATTTTTTTAGAAGTAACAAAAGATTTTATTAAATAAAAAGATGAATACAAATGAGGATAAGATGTCCTAAAAGAGAGGAAAAAAGAAAACAAAAAATAATGATAGAAAAAGAATCCAACTCAAGCCTCACACACCGCAATCCAATTTCCCTTAAGAGCAAACAAATGCACCCTAGAAAACTCCTTATAGACTAAAGCACGTAAAAAAGCAAAGTGAGAAACCATATCCCAAATTAGGACAACAATTTAAAACATGACTTCACGGGAAAGCATTCATTAGCCTCACTCTTCCAAATCAAGCTATCCTCCAAACCCTTCAACATCCTCACCAAGTAGAAATTATCAAAAAATTCCATCGCGCCTTCCAACTTCCAATCATGGAAGTTCCTAAAGAAATTAAGTTCCAAGATATCACCTCCCCCACCCAATATAAACATTCCTTCAATCAAACTTCTTTGTGCACCACAATATCAAATAAATCCAGGACCTTAAGCACCTCCTTCCCATACCATGCATCTTCCCAATATCTAATACGAGCATCGTCAACCACTTTGAACCTCACTTCTTTTTCAAAACAATCAAGCTAGCTCATAATAGCTTTCCAAACTCCAAAGCCTTACCCCATAACCATGTCGACCCACTTTAGCCCACCACTTCCCTTCTTCGTTTCAATATTTCTATTGAACTACTACCCTCCACAAAAAGGCCCTCTCCACCGCAAATCTCTATCACCATTTACCAAACAGAGCTTTATTCATCAAAGATAGTTCCTAATATCCAAACCCCCTACCTCCTTCAAGGGGAAAACCGTATGCCAATAAATAAGATGGAACTTGAACTCATTGCTTATGCACTCCCATAGATAGTCCCTTTGCAATTTTTCTTAACTCTTTGCCACCAAACCTAGAATCTTGAAAAGAGACATGAAATAAGTAGGTAAACTTGCTAGAGTGCTTCTAATTAAAGTAAGTTTTCCCCTTGGACAGACACCCCTATTCCAACCACTTCCTTCTCAATCCTCTCCACTCGAAAGTCCCAAACCGCTTTACTCTTTAAAGCATTTTAAAGAGTCCATTTGCTTATTATGCATTCAATACTTCAATATACAATTGTCTTTGACTCTTTGGATTTCAACAATCACTTTTATTTTGGTGATTCAGGTGACAACATTCTCCATGCCCACTTTAAGTACTCAAATGCTATGTGAAACACAATGGATGATTCTAATTTTATGATTATCCAAACACCTTTTAACACGACACAAATTAAATGTCAAGCATGATAAATTACTCAAGAACTGATCCCTAATGAATATAAAATGTGCACATTATTCTTTAACCCTTTAAATTAGGGAACCTGAATTGAAGACATTTAAGCTAGGCCACATCAGCAGAACAGACCTGTTCACATTCCTTTCTAGAGAAGCAATAAATTATTCCAGATTCATAATTTGGATATGACCCTTGGATAAATCCAGCTATATCATCAATAACCACCTTTCCAACCGATGACTTTTCTCGTACCTGTAATGTCAGGAATTATAGTGCTGGCTCTTAAAATGTTCAAATAGAAACCATTAAGATTTTAGCATAACTTACAAATTACCATACCATATAATAAAGATTCGGCCTGTTCACTGTGCTGGTAAATTTAACACATCTTGGAATATGTAGCATCTCCATCAGATCAGCTTGGACTTTTTTAGTAGCAGTTGCCTGAAAAATTAATAACAAATCTAAGTCATCAAATTACCCTAAAATTATAGATCATAACAAAGCAAATGCATTATATTGTTCTTATTTAAAAAAAAAAAAAAATGAAAAAGAAAAGACATGTTGAAGCCATACAGTCAAAGCAACCACAGGAACATCAGGAAACTGAGTCTTAAGGATACCAAGGTTCTTGTAGTCAGGACGAAAGTCATGGCCCCACTGACTACAGCAATGTGCCTCCTGAAAAGTCAAACCCAAAAATCTACATTAAAGGATCATGCAACTTTTTATATAAATCTCCAAAGATAGCCATAGTAATGGCTTAACAACATGAAAAAGAAGATCAGTTACAAATGATGTTGCATAATGTGGGATACTGGGATGTATCTTTATTTATGTATATTTATTTTTCTTAAAAGGGTAGTTTAGTATTTTTCTTGTTTTATTATAAGGGCAGTCTAGTATTTTTCCCGTTTTAGCGTTATTAGTTTATCTCCTACATATAGGCTTGTAATCTCTTGTTTTTTAGTATGAATAATATTTTCTTCTCTCCAAAAAGTCCCACGCATGGTATCAGACCATTAAGGTGGGGCAGTGGGGCAGTATCTCCCAGCACTCTAGAATTCAGACAAACCATTCTACTGTAATGCAGCACCAAAGTAACCTCTTTTATTCAGCAGTCGAACCGCTACTGCAGTGCAGCAAGTCGCAACTTCTTATTCTTCTTCCTCTCGCACCAGAACCAAACCAGCAGTCCTCATCACACAGCACCAGACCACTTGCTACTTGTTCTCCTTATTCTCTCTCGCACCAGAACCAGACCAAAACACCAGACCAATCCTATCTTCTTCTCTCATTCTCAGCACAGGAGCACAGCAGCTGTGATGGAATGGCCATAAAGGCACTTTGTCCTGACTCTTGATTATCTCAAAATAATAAACTTTTAATTGGGCATGGTTCATATACTTATCAATTTATCATCTAACTAGCAGGTATTATTAAATAATTAATTCAATCCAGGTATATTGCCAACCGGGCAATCTTATCATTTTCTTAATTAATATAAATAACTTAAGTAGCACTGAAACTTTTTTAAATAGGACCGTGTTCGCATCAGGCACGTGTAAGAGATTAAACAGTCCTTGGACACATGTCCAACACGCTCTGGATGTGCCCACAATTTTAAAATAAGTATTTTCTAATAAAAAATTTGAAAATGTGGGATATGAATCATATGACAATGGTTTCAATCAAAGGACTCTCTCTCTCTCTCTCTCTCACACACACACACACACACAAGTAATACAATGTTGTACATAATGAAACATATTTATTGCACACATGTGCATGTTTATCAAATCTATTAGCAATAAACCAATAAGCATAGTGAGGCAGATCTATACTCTAGATAACAATAACCCCAAATTATGACAGATCACCTCTCTAGAAACTGTTGCCAACCCTACCTAACCATCTATAGTGTCCAGCCCATCACAAAAGGAGCAAAGGATAACCTATATAACATATCCCAAGCCATCCACGAAAATGATGAGTATAGAACACCAAATTGATGATGAAACGTTTCTCCATAGCTCCAAATCAAGTCAAAAGAACATGTTAAAAACCAGATACTCACATCAATTGAAATTAGACAGAGACGACCAGCATGATGGCACTTTTCAAGCTTTGACATAAATCTCTTGCTCTTTGATATCTTTTCTGGTGTGACATACAATATTTTAAGCTCTCCTTCACCCTTTTCAAGGGCCTTGTATATGAACTTCTCATCTTCTTTACTAGTAGTTGATGTCAACATGGATGCAGGAATACCTAAAGAAGCCAAACCCATCACCTGACACAGTGGTTGTGAGAAAAGTTGTTTCATTTGGTAAATTGGTACAAAAGGTTTGCATATGGCAAATTGTGATAACATTAAGACTTAAGAGCACCTGATCCTGAATTAGAGAAAGCAAAGGACTGACAACAAGAGAAACTCCATCACTAAGGATAGCTGGAAGCTGGTAACAGAGGCTCTTGCCACCACCTGCAGCCATAATCACAAGAACGTCTCTTCTGCTCATGACCGCATTTATGATCTGCTAAGAATTGACTTTAAATTAGTAAGTCTATACATATAACATAAGAGGCAGAATATTAACAATCAATACCATGTTAACAAACTCAAGTCTTAAACGTAAATGCACAAATATTCCTCTACCTAGAAAAATGATGACCTTATATTACTGTTATGAAATATGAATCATACAGAAAAACAATGAAGAATTTGTAATACTGTTATGAAAAACATACTATACATTATTCAGATCTTCAAAATCAGATAACAACCCATTTAAAAAATAAACAAACATTAGACAACTTCAAAATGCCAAGATTCATAGTGAAGCACTTTGGTGTTCCAAGGTGGGGTGCTTCCAGATGCCATGCAACCATTAATATTTCAAACTGAAATTTTTTAAAATTTTAAATTGAATTAGTTTAGCAACAAGTAGAAATTTAAGGAAATGCATTGAAAAATTTAACTATTCTAGTCCAGGTCCATTTGAAAGGAATCCCTAACATATCGCCAATTGGCTTGGACATACACCACACCAGATCTATTACCTTTACCCATTTCCCTTTTTTCAAATTTTAACAGTATAACATTCCAACCCAAAGGACCATTTGTCCAAATAGAGAGAAGCATCACCTGACTTTGTCGCCTACCTTGAGTATCCTCACAACCTTAGAATCCAACATTAATCTAATTAATATGAGCAAAGCAGGTAACAAAATGAATGCAACTGATGTCGGATGGGCACTGATACCAAACACACTTAAAAATCCAGCACTGTGTCCACAAATGATGTGAACCTTCAGTGCTAAGGCCTAAGGTGTACTTGTCAGGAGGTCACGTGGCATGGTAATAGCAATATCTCCCTTATAAAAGACTTAGTGCCCGTTTGGCGCAGCTTCTAGGAGGCTCCAAATGGACTTTTGAGCCCTAAAAGTCATTTTAGAAAGAAAAAAAATGGGTGTTTGGTGAAATCTTCAAAATGTACTTTTAGCAAAAGTCAGATCTTGAGAAGTCCATTTCGAAAAATTAAAAAAAGATTGCCTTTGGAAACTCAAGTTTGTGAAAAGCTCATTTGCACTTACAAAAGGACTTTTAACCCATGTACTTGCCAAACACTATTTTTTCTAAAATGACTTTTTGAAAAGTCCATCCCAAAAATGACCTTTCAAAATGAACTTCCTGTTGTAGGAAGCTAAGCCAAACAGGCACTTAACCTGTAGGAGGCTTGAGATGACAGGAAAGTAGCTAGCTTGAGGAGGAAGAGCAAGACAACTGTGGGAAAATGCCTCTAGGGGAGACACTAGCAAATATTCAAGTGCTAGACCATTTTTCAGGTCTCTAACAGAGAAAGTTTTGGACCAATCTTTCAGGCCTCAAGCTTAGGAAAACATAAATAGGTAATTTAACATAGGATAGGATACTGGGAGTGGGATAGTGTAATGTTAGATCACTTAGAATACGATGCATGAATAAGATATTTATGGTAGTGATTTTCTCTATTCTTCCCTCTTGCCAGAACTTCTGACAGAAAAGGTTATTTATAGTAGAAAGGTAATTGAATGGTTGAATATGGTTGTGACGCATGTGATCAAGATGTCACAATTTCATTGGGCCAAAAATTGGTCCAATGAATACATAATACGTGTTGTGAATAAGAGGTTGACACTTGTCTAGATTTGGACACATCATCAAAGGTTTAACAAAACTTGAGACATATGAGAACAGGTGTTAGCAACTGTTTGGCAATTTGAGGGTCCAATAAGAGTTTGATACATCGCCAATAGGTGGCACAAAAAGGTTTTGATACATGTTCAAATTTGTACATATCTCGCCAAGTTGTTTTCTTGTCATTTTCCCTACAGAAGACTAAGGTAGAAAGCAAATCACCCCAACTATAGGGGTAATGTATGCAGCTACCTTGGTTAGCCCTTGCCGCAGCCACCATGCCAAGACCTCTCAAACCATCCCAAAGGTACAATCAAAACAACTCAACGTGGTGTCTTGACAGTACAAACCAACACCAAGCACTAGGTTACTTTTTAACTCTTCCCGGTCCAGTCACAGACCCAGGCAAGCATCAAGCATCAGGGTGTCTGCCAATTACAGAAAAAGGGCACGTACTAATCTTGGAGGAGGAAAAATAACCTCCCTTAGGAAAGGCATCCTTAACACATACTGATTACTAAGTACCTTGCAATATAGCAATGTCGTAAGTGAAACTGGGTTTATACGCATCTCAGGGTATGTTGTCCTCGATGGGAGAAATCACAACCATTGGAAATAAGTATCATTATGATGGGAGATACCTCAATTGCTAAGATACACGCAGTGGGAGGAATCACAAAAATTTGAGTTAGTTTCTTTTGTTTCTCTCTCTCTCTCTCTCTCTTTTTTTTTTTCTTTTTTTTTTTTTTTTTTTTTGTCAGTATTATGAAGGTTTTCTCAACATTTTCTTCCCCGTACTGCACTCTTAACATCTTTAGACGGCAAAAGAGTAGATGGATATTTGAAAGAACTTGTACATTGCGAATTGGATATGGCAAGAACATTATAATGACTAAGCACCAAAATATAGCTTCAAAACAGAACGTGTGAGAGCATAGAAAAGGATATGTGGCAGCCAATAGGCCTGCAATACAGTAGTTGGATATTTGAAAGAACTTGTAAATTGCGAAAAGGCGATGTTTTTTCCATGGATATGGCAAGAACATAATAATGACTAAGCACCAAAATATAGCTTCAAAAGGCAATGTCAGAGAGAATAGAAAAGGATATGCCCTAGGCTCCTTCGGCTCCATGACTTTGTTTTTATTTCATGCTTGTAAGAGCCCTGGGTAACTTCTTCATGACTTATTTTTTCTAAGATGATTGTAAGAATCCTAGGCTAGATGCCATCGACTAGGAGCTCTAGGCTACCTTTGCTTCATAACTTAGGTTTTATTTCATATTTAGGAGCCCCAAGCAAGGAGCTCCAAGCTAGGAGCCTTGCGGCAAAAGCCTTAGGATATTGCTACTGATGTTTTATGACTTTGTTTATCTTCAATGTTTATAGGAGCCCTAGGCAAGGGAACTTAAGAATTGGAGTCCTGGGCAAAGAGCCCTAGGATAAGTGCCCTGGGCTACCTCTACTTAATGATTTAGTTTTTCTTCCACGTTTATAGAAGCCCTAAGCTAGGAACCCTAGGCTACCTCAGCTTCACAACTTAATTTTTCTTCTATGCTTGTAAGAACCCTAAGAGTTCTTGGAGCCCTAGGTTTCTTCTCCTCCATGACTAAGTTTTTTCTTCCATGCTTGTAGGAATCCTAGGCTAGGAGTCCTTGGCTCTTTCTGGTCCATGAATTAGTTTCTTTTCCATACCTATTTGTTGGAGTGACACTTTGTACCCTACACGTCATAATAATTGCAAGCTTATATTTGAACGTGATACATGGCTTTTTCTTATTCCATTGCATTACACACATGGTTCAAAGTATCGACCGTTCCCGAGTCAACTCGTCCGTGTCAACCAAGAATCGGTGCACACCTAAACGATATCTCATCCCGAGTCATGTATTACGGTAAATAAGCTCAAACTCGTTCATCTTGGCCAAGACGAGATGAAAAGCTGAGATCTCGGCAATTTGTCTCGTCTCGACCGATATCAACAATATAGTGGAAAAAAAATGGGCAGCAGTAGCGGCAAACCATCCTAACCGAGAAAGGAAGAAAAATCCATTATGGACTTTGCAGTAGTATACTGTAGAACATAAAAAGCCACGAAAAAAGGTAGAGGAAGCAATGATTAACGGAAGAGCAGCCAGTAGATTATAGCTTTCTCTTCAATTCCTCGTCTTTTTCTTCTTTTATTTTTTGGTATCGGGGTTTTTTGTTTTTCCTTTTTGCTTTGGGAGGTGCACTGCTTTTTCTTCTTCTTTACTTTTCCTCTCTCTGTGCATGTTTGGATTAAGTAGAACAAGCACTTTTAAGTACTTTTTTGGCCACTTATGCTTTTTGTGGGGTGTTTGGCAAAAATAGAAGAAGTAGAATTAAGCAAGTAAAGTGCTTAATTCTGCTTATACCCTTTAAGGACATAGCCACCTACTTCTCAAATAAGTAGAAGTTTGACCAATAATATATAAATACCAATATTGCCCAATGCACTTCAACAAAAAATATTACACCCATGTCCCAACTTTAATATATTATTTATTTATATTATTTATTAAATATAAATTTGATATTTATAATTGTATTATTTATTATTTATAAATTTAAAATATATTATTTATTATTTATATTTATATTATTTATTATTAATTATTTATAATTATCCTACAAGGGTAATAGTGTAAATTAAGGATTATAAGTAGCTTTTTCAAACAATATCTAAACATACGGAAAAGCACTTTTAAATACAGTTTCCAAACACATCTGACTTCTGCTTCTGCTTAAATAGACTTCTGCTTCTCTTTTTTTTCTACTTCATAAGCATAAGTAGAAGATATCTCAAACGGGCCCTCTGCATCTACAAACTCTCTCTACCAGTACTTGTAGGAAGAGATGACGATTCTTGAAATGTATAAACTTATTTTATTATATTTTATTAGGTTTTATTTTCATGTATTGGCTAATTTCGGTTTCCAAAATGAGTTGTATTGGTTTAGGTCTTTAGTTAATCTACAAGTCACCTAGCATCGAAGAGCGTCAAGATCAAGTCTACTTGAAGATTGCTTGAAGATCGTGATCGGAGCTTGCTTGATACATTCTTCAAACTCTCTTGATTTTATAAGATGGTAAGTGGACTTAGCACCGAAGTTTTCATGGACTTTAGGTGATTGTAGAACGACTTTAACCTAGGTTTTTATATGAATTTAGGTGGTTTAACATGTCCAAAGTTCACAAAAATGGTCCACAAGTGAAAATTGGTCAAATAGAGTTGAAAATATTTTATTTTTTTTTAAATCCCGAAAATCCTGTCAAATAGGATCGATCCGGGTTTTTTAGTAGGATCAATCCAAGGTCTAGGAAAGTCTAGATTGATCCAACTTATTTTGCAAGATCGATCCAACTCGAGGACAGCTCGGAAAAACTTTATTTTTGCAAATTTTTTATAGGATTTGACCTATACCAACTCCTACACGACTAGGGAACTTTATTAGGCTTATAAATAGGTTGTTTTAGCCTATTTTGCATGTGTGGAGAATTATTGATTCATCTTTAACTAGAATTGAGAAACCCTAGCCTCCATAGCATGCAACACCTTCTCCATGGTGCTTAGCTTCTAGTTGCATGTTTTTATTCTCTTTTTCATCTTCGATCTAAAAAGGTTATAAACCATACCCAGTTTCGTTTAGAGGGATTCAAGGGACCGAATCTCGCATTGTATTAGCATTGGTGGATCTCCAAGATGGTTGGATTTAGCCGGTGCAATTCCGATGGTTGCTGTCGGTTACAGTTTAACGTATTGTTAGTACGTTGTGGGTTGTTAAGACGTATTGTGGAACTCGATACAAGGTGAAGACTGTGCTCGTTTGTGGACTCGTTTGAGAAGAAGCTTAAAGACGGCGTGAGCTGCTTGGCTTGTGGACTCAAGCATTTGGCCATTTTGTCAAAGTCTTGTAAGTTGTTTTTTCATAGTTCTTCCATTCTTCCCGAGGTTTTTTACCCTGTTAGGGTTTTCCTCGTTAAATCTTTGTGTTCTTATTTTTGCTTTAATTTTTTGCTGTGTATAGTTGCTAATTGAACACATAGATTAATTAGGGCTAATTGGTTAATTAAGTCTATCTGGGTAATTCTAAGTCACCCTAATTTCAAGAGACTCGCATCCTCAAAATTTCAATAACATATATAAAATTTACAATTCTACCCTTATTTTTATTACTTTTATTAAGAAGGGCTCTCTCACTATTTATTTGTTTTATTTATTGTTCAGCCCCTCTTATTATTATTAAGAAGGGATCTCTCCCTCTATTTAGTTGTTTTATTTATAAAAAATCACAATATACTGTTTACTAAATAAAAATTATGTCTTTTATTAACAATTATGCCCTTTATGCTAAGGACCTAAACATATACATTTTATACCACTAGCTTCAAAAAAAATTTAACATAATAAATAGGCAAAGGAATCTGAAAATCTTAGGGACCTTATGGCATAAAATTAGATACCACTAGGTCCATAAGTTCCTAACATAAGCATTTTATACTACTAGATCCAAACTCTAAAGTTTTTTTTTTTTTAATATAACAAATAGGCAAAGGAATTTGGAAATCTTAGAGACCTTATGGCATAAAATTGGCGCGCCTTTTTTTATGTTTTTGGTCATATCATGCACTCTAAGCCATTTATTTTGCTTGTTTGATGGTTTCAATGTAATTGCCTAATTATTATTTTTTTTAGTTTTCTACGATTTTAAAAAAAAAAAAAAAAATGAACATTATTTCATGCCTAAAGTTGTGTCTCGCCCCATACACAACGAGACGTCCACAACCGTGACTTTGAACCATGATTACACATGCCTACATGAAGTGTCAAGCATTAGATGTCATCAAGCACAAGGTGTTATCAAACATATAGCAATTTCTTAGTGCTGTCACAAGATAAAGGTTAGGAAAGTGGGAAGGATTCCTTAGTTTATCAAAATTTGAAATGGAGAAAGTTGTTTCAAAGTAGTTGTTTTTTAGGAAAGGATGCTAGAAATGCAATTTATCCCATGGAGAAAGTGAAGAGAGGTGGTGGAGGGATATAGATGAAAGTGGTGGTATCTAAGAAAGACCGCCGGACCAGGCATGTGTGCTCAACGTTGATGGGCTATGTGATTAAGTTTGTTTTTCGGCTTCTTTTTGGGCTTCAGTTTCTAAGGAATTTAAGGAAGTGCCTGTGTTTGTTATTAGGGGTGGTTGGGTTTCAGTTTGCGGGATTGATTTGTTCTTTTTCTTGTTTAGTTTTCATTTTTCTTTGTAAGTAGGACACCTTGTCCTCATCCTTTTCTTTTTATTTAAAAAAATTGTTGTTGCTTATCAAAAAAAAAAAATCTTAGATCATTACTAAATAAAAAAATAAAAATAAAAAAAACACCCACAATGCAAGAGAGAAGTCTCACATTATCTGTAACCTCTTAAATATTGATAAAGTTTTCAAATAGACATGTATATGATTAAACTTTTTCCTAAACAAGTCAAGAGTTTGTCTCACATCTGTGTTCTGAGAAGAAATGAAATTCACAAAATAAGAAGGTGCTACCAAGGAGGAAGGGCTGAAAAAGGATTACAATATAACAGTAGACAAATTGATTGAGAGGGAACTGACCTCCCGCTGATTCGCACGATATGCAGATATGCCAAAAACATTGAACCTAACATCATCAGCTTGAGAATCCCACTCAAATGGCCCTGACCAGTTCTCAACTGCAACCGAAGCACCGTTGTCAACAGGGCTTCCTGATGCTTTACAGTCTTCTAAGAGAGACTTCAGTTCACATTGTCTTTCATACAACTTCTCTTGCCGATCAAGCAATATCTTTATCTGGTCTGGGCAAGGAGATATAAAGGCAACAACATACTGTAATACTACGATACTAGAAAAGAATATTTAAATTCCAGTAGATTGATCTGTTTTATATAGCAGACAATGGTCAAAAAATAGAAATTCATTTAGAGAAGAAAAAGAACAAGAACAATAAGAAAAGAAGATAAATGGTAACAGGGACTAGATATTTTTAAACTATGTTACACAGACTCTTCGCTTCACCCCAAAGTAGCCGCACTCGATACTTGGACAAGGATAAGGGTACTCTAAACGGACACTTCAAAATAGTGGAAAATCTTTGAAAAATATATGAATCCAACACTTGGACACATACCCGCACCCGACACTCGTACATGAGTCCATGTAACATAGTTTTTAAATTTCAACATTGAAATAGCACGCAGGATTTCCACACAACCAAAAAGGAAACCCGCTTCAAAGATCACCGTCAAAAAGTCAGTCTAATCAAAATGAACCAAATCACATAATCAGATCATTGTCATTTTTTAAAATTTGTGAAATTGTGGACAACAAATAACAAAATACCTATTAAAGAAATGTTAATTGTTTGCTCATTTTATGCTACATGATTCCCACATATTGAAAATTGGTTGTGATAGCTGCTTGTAAGAATATCTCTAAATTGTCCAAGGTTTACAACTAATATGCTATGTTATTTACTAAATAAAAATATAAGGATATTTATGAATAACAAAAGGTATAAGAATATAATTTTACATATTAGTTACTCTTGTTGAAATTACTATACTTGTTGTCTATCATATGATATATACTTTCTGATCAAGAAAAATTATGGAAACATTAACTGTTAGATTACAAATAAACAATTGCTGGACCATTTTCCTTTTCTTTTCTTTTGTTTTCCTTTTTTTTTTTTTTGTTTTTTTGATAAGCAATAGCTAAGTTTTTCTCTTTAGTTTTGAAAACCCACTCATAAGTCACAAGAAAGCCAAAGGACTATTTTTTGTCAAGTTTCATATCATCAAAATTGATTTTAAATTTTGTCAAGTTTCATATCATCACAATTGATTTTAACCACCAATTTCATCAAGACTTTGTTTTGACAAAACGAGATCTATCAAAAGTATGTGGTGAAAAAATCAATTTAAGACTCCATTTACCTCAATGGGCATTTTACTGAGAAGCTTGGGAAATTTATCATGTTTCTTTAATTAGCTTCACAGGAAAATATCTTTCCCCACACCTTAAACATATATTTTTCTCAAGAAAACTGTTCGGACCTAAGTTTTTGTCACCATGACCCATTTGGTCATAATGATCTTTTCTTCTTTCAAAATGTCTACCAAGAAGAAAGAACCGCCCGTTTCATACTTGTTTTCTCTCTCCATTCCTTTTTGTTGTTTTGTATCATTTGAAGCTTGGCTTTCTTTAATTACAATAGAAATTTTTAAAGCTTCAATTTTAATCGGTTATTCCACTTTGAAGTTGAAAAATGTTGCCTTGGTAATAGTATAAAAACACTTCCATATGACAATATGAGGGACCTTCAACCATCTTGGAGATGGATTTAATAAGTTATTTCGATGTAGCATTGTTAATTTCTTCAACATAAGCACCACTTTCTTTTACACTTCTTGTAACATAGCAATTGATTAATGGTGTAGGAATTTTGGGGTTTCAATTTAGGAGCTTTAAAAAAAAAATAATAATAATAATAATAATAAAATAATGTTTAATGCTCAAAGAATCGATCTATATAAAGAACAAGTAATGCATGCTGAAAAGGACATATTAACCCCACTTTTTGAAAGTGGGCTCCTCTCTACCCCATTCTCCCCACAAATTTTGCAGAAATGTTGGGCAAGAAACGTATCGGAAAAATATATTCTTCGAAATGCATATTAGCTAACTCTACTAAAAATAAAAATAAAAAATAAAAAAGAGGGCATTAGCTACTTACAGATAATATATCACAAAATATTTTTGCAGCGAGATTATTACTAATTGTTATGTCTACTTTATAGCATAGAATGCAATAATCAACCGAACACTAGACTTCCAAGAATCAAATTTTAAAGAGAGAGAGAGAGAGAGATTTAGGATTAAAGTGAGATTAATTACATGAATTGAAGAGGAAGTATGTTTTAATGTAGTATTTTGGGTGATTTTGAAAAAAAATCAAAGGAAAAGAAGAAAAGTGAGATTGGTTTGAAAGAAACCTTGAACGTCTTGAAGCTCAACCTCAACGTTGAGCAGCTCCTCTAAGACATCACCGGTTTCCATCCTCAAAAACGCTCACCGATGGCAATGGAAACTACTTCTGTCCGTAACCCATGCTTCTGTCAAGAGTATTGCAGCACACAGGGACAGCTCTGCTCACTCTTGTTGGGCCCAAACAAATCCATCTAAATTATTGAGTAGATTCAGCCCAAACCCAAACTCCTTTTAAGACAGCATAGGAAACCCTAAGCCAAGCTGGGTACTTTGGACCAAAACTAAACTCTCCGGACACGGGGGGGAGTGGGGGAAAACCTACAAATTATGTCCATCTTATAGCTATGATATCAAGATTATCAATTACAAGACTTCCATTCCATGAGACATGGTCCTTAACCAATTACATTATCCTACCTGGTTGACCAACTCTAACTTTTACAAACACTTACAATTGTTCGAAAGTTATTCTCACTCTGTGCTGTTGTTTGAATTTTGAGTATATGGAAGTACATTAGAATTGAAAATTTGAATTTTGAGTATATGGAAGTACATTAGAATTGGAAATTTGATAACCCATTTAATGGAATTGGAAATTTGGGAAAAATTCGCAATTTTCTACAAAAAAAAAAAACTGACTTTAAAAGATATGATTTTTTTTTTCTCTACTTTGAAGGCATATAACTTTTTCATTTCAAAGTCAAATTAAGTGATTGAAGTTGCAATTGAAAGTATGCCATAAAGACTTTCCATAACAACTTGAATCACTCAAATTGGAATTTATATGCAGAAAATATAATCCTTCAAAATAGGCTTGCCGAACAAAAGACATTGAACATAAATCATTATTTTCTCAACTTTGAAGGCTTATAACTTTTTCATTTCAAAGCCAATTTAAATTATTCAAGTTGCAATTGAAAGTATGCCATAAAGACTTTACATAGCAACTTGAATCACTCAAATTGGAGTTCATATACAGAAGATATAATCCTTCAAAATAGGCTTGCCGAACGAAAGACGTGGAACTTAAATCATTATTTTCTCAACTTTGATGGCGTATATCTTTTTCATTTCAAGCCAAATTAAGTGATTCAAGTTGCAATTGAAAATATGGCATAAAGACTTTCAATTTTAACGGACGGAGTCACGGCATGGCTCAAATTGAAATTATTAGTTTTAATTTGGTACTAAATCGAGTCAAAAAAAAAAATTATGGCATGGATTGAAAATCAATATTAAGTTCGTGGTACTAAATCGGAATTAACCCAAAAATAAAAAATAAAAACTTTTAGGGCATGTTTGGGAACGCTACAAGATAGCCCATACGCTCAACATGCTATTGGGCCCTGTTTGGATAAAACACGGAAAAGTGCTTCTTGGGCCAAATTCACAATTGAACCGTAGTTGGGTGACTATCGCTTGCTTTCGAACGTGATTCGGGAAGCCCAAACCGGGTTTGATGAAAATTTTAAAATGCCAAAGATGTCCTTACCATTTCAGCCAATAGAAAATGAAATACCAATATTATCCCGAATCCTGATAGATTACAGTCCAAATTCCACTCCTTCTCCACCTCCAGCCACGTACTCTCAATTTTAACGTCACACAAACCCTCTGCTCTCTTGTCTTTTTAAAAGCACAATCAAATGACCCATCATCACGTGGACATTTTTTTTTGTTGGGTTATTTACTTATTTATCACTTATGAAAAAAAAATTAATTAAATAAACATTATTTTTATGGTAATTAGTAGAATATAAAAGTATTAATTTAGAAGCCTTTAATCTATAGAATTATATGTGACCATGCCAATATTTGAGAAATCAAATTTCAATATAAAAATGAATTAATATTTTTAAATAATTTTAATTTAAGTAAAAAAACTATTATTTTTATGGATAGAATTTTATGAAATTATATTTGTTTGTATGCTTTCACCCTTTAAAATTTAAATGCACCATTTAAAGATAAAATATTGGGTTAATGACCTCTTTTTTATCCTGAATTTTGAGAAAAATACCAACATGATCCCTAAATTTTAGATTTACTTATTTTAATATATGAATTTTAAAAGTTGAACCAATGTAAGACATTGATTGACGAAACCAACATTTCGTTAATTAAATATTACGTGCAGTCATGTAGCTATTTACGTGGCAACCACGTGGATTTGACATGGTAATCAATTGGATCTGACGTGGCTTAAGTTGGCTGAATAATAAAATATTAGTACCTTAAGTTGGTTTATTAATGGCAACTTAAGTCACGTCAAATCCATGTGGTTGCCATGTGACATTTGATCGACAAAATATTAGTTCTGTCAGCCAATGTCCTACATTAGACAACTTTTAAAATTTGTAAACTAAATCGAGCAAAACTAAAGTTTAGGGATTAGATTAGTATTTCCCTCAACGTTCAGGGTACAAAAAGGTAGTTAACCCTAAAATAATCAAAAGAAAGTGTATTTATTTTCTTAGGTTATATACACATAAATTCCTGGCAATAGCATTTTATGCCATTAGCCCAATTAATTTTTTAACATAAGGGCATTCCTAATGGTAATATCCATTTTTTATGATCCATTTCCATTTTTTTGGATCAAAAAGTGAAAATGAATAATGATAGGGATTGCCATATTCATTTTTGGGGTCAACTATATTTTCTTACATTTCGATCAGGGTCGATTCAAAAGGCAAGCAAGCAATGCTACCGTTTTAGGCCCCCAAATTTTTTGTCAAAAAATAGGGCCCCTAATGACCTCTATTTTCTTGACAACCAAACAATTCAAAGTCAATTAAGGGCATGTTCACATTACCTTTTCCTAAAATCATTTTTAGAGCTCAAAATTTCACTTGTTCTAAGGGCCCATTAATGTTAGCTTTTTTCTAAAATCACTTTTGGAGAATTATCTCTTCACATATCACTT
>JAESVK010000669.1:1491186-1541435 GCA_017140935.1 Hamamelis virginiana | reverse complement strand
TTTTTTCTAAAATCACTTTTGGAGAATTATCTCTTCACATATCACTTTATAATTATGTTCAAAATATGCCTTCATATTCAAAATGTTTATAGTAATAGTGATTGTGGCATAAGTTGAGATCCTTGACTTTAATTTGCTACAATAACTTTTGGTATTAAAATTTTACCAACCATTATATCACTACTCAAGTTGTCGAGAACTGATTATCATCACATTCCCTTAAATCAAGTGGAATTTTAGGTTCTAAAAGCGATTTTAAGAAAAACTTATGCAAACAGAGCCTGATTGTGACAACTTGAGAGATAATAGGATAATTGGCAAACTTTTCAATTTTCAATATAGAAGTAGTTGGGGCTCTTAACTTTTGAAACGATCCCCAAACTTTTCACATCTTTTAGCTTTCAAACATCTAAAACTCAAAAAATCATACCATAATTAAAAATTAAAGATCTAAATTTCTAATCTATTTTCTTATCCACATTTTCTCAATAACCAAACGATCCAAAAGCAAGAATATGAAAAGGAAGAAGAAAAAAAAACAACTTTATTATTGTTATTGCATTTTCTTGTAGTATATATTTTGGTAATGAAATATGCCACTTTTGTGCAAGTATTAGTAAAAACAAAAAAATGTACTTAATATTTATGTACCATTTTTTGTGTCAAAATATCAATATATATCAAGGCCCCATTTTAGGAGCTTGCTTGGCCCCCCCAAGATCTCAGGCCGACCATGATTTCAATTCCCATTTTTCCTTACAAACTACCCCTTTTTTTTCACCAATCAATCACCATTCCTCCATCTTAAACACCATTTACAAAAATAATAATAATATTAATTATTAAAATAATAAAAGATAAAAATATTAATCTAGTTGAAGCTCATTGTTGCTTTAATGAGAAAATAGGGGGAAATGATGACGTGGCAGAGAAAATAATGACATGGTAATGAAAATGGCAACGTGGCATATCTATTTTTTTTTTATGGGTGGCACTTTTGGTGCTCTAATAGTGATCCATATCCATATCCAAAAATGAATATATTCAAATTGATATGTTCGAATGGTGATTTATATCCATATTCAAAAATAAACACATATATCTAAATTGATATCAATTTGGATATATTCATTTTTTGATATGGATATGAATCATCATTAGAGCACCAAAAACGCTATATATATTCAAAAAATAAATATAGATATGGCTATACCATTGGAGATGGCCTAACAAATACATAAAAAATTTTGAAATTTTGAAAAATCTCATGGTATAAAATTGAATGTTATGATATAAAGGTCTAAATGTAAGGATTTTTTAATATATTTTTTTTTTTATAAAAATAGAATGTAATTTTTTTAAAAAAATTAATGAAAAAGATGGCAATAAATTTGTTAAATAATAAAAAGGGGTGCATCTAATTTTTTATTTTTTATTTTTTATTTTAAATAAACAAACGAATAAAAGAACCAATGAAAGATGACTATAAAGCAAATGAATGATCTATAAATTCAGATATCCTGAATTCGAAATCAGTCAAATATTTTTGTCTTGCCACCAATTTAATATTAGCCCGAATATTATTCGAATTCATGAGGCGGAGGCGGTGGTGGTGATTCCGTATAAAGAACGGAAATTAGTTGGAATAACCCATTGCTAGGGGGGGGGAAAAAAAAAAAAGTAACGATCAGAAGGAGAAAGCCAGAGATTCCTGACAAAAAAATTAGCGAGGCAGAAGAAATATCTGCGGAGTCCTGTGATAAGTGACAACCCGGAAGGGCCAAAGGAAGGCTTGAATCAGAGACTGCGTGCCCAAGAAGCTACTTTTACGAACCACTCATGACTCATCAACCGAATCGTCTTCCATCTTTTCTCATTTATTCCTCTTCTTCTTTACTTCTTTACTCTCTCTCATGAATTCATTCATTGATTGCTAAAGTCCAACGGAACCTTTTCGCTTCTCTTCTGGCATGTTTCCCTTTGAATTTACATGATTACCCACATTATTTTTGTGATCCTCGAGCATGCCACGTCCCAGCTTTTTCAAAAATGGAACATTATCCTTTTCTTCAAAAATTCCTTTTAAGTGTAAATGATGAAACTTTTAAGTACAAAAATATTTTATAGTTATTTTAAAAAATTGAAGTAGCAAGAAATTATTCAGTGAAATTGTTTATTGTTTTATCCTATGGTACGTGAATAATTTTCCCTTAATAACCTCTTGCTCTATACATATTCAAATTTAAAGGGGACCAAAGCCTTAACTTGTCTTGATTAATGGTTAAGCTTGGCATAGCGCCGTAATTTCTAGGGTTACATTTGGGGGGTCAAAATATATCAGTCCAATTTCAATCTAATTCTATTGACTATGGATTAAGGTGTTGTGCAACACAACCAATCCATGCCTAAATTCTTTTATATAAATGATTATTATACACGGTAATGTCATGTGATACATTTCCAAGTTATATATTATGAGTGCAAATCCGCGTAATGTGCGGGACTTATCAATAAGATTTTATCTAATAAATTGTAATTGTATAAAATAAGTATTTTGATTAGGTGATTTTGATCGTTTGATTTTAATTATATTTATAGGGTTAGAATATATATTTTAATAAATAATAATGATTAAAACTATTAAATAGATTGGAAAAAATTAATTTGGATGTATTATTAAAAAAACTAAAAATTTTAAAATACCACAAAAAAGTAAAAAGTAAAGTGGAACCAATTTTTAAATAAAAATAAAGTATAATTAAGAAGAGAGAGGGGGAGAAGTAAATGGGATCCACAATAAATAAAAAGAAAAAAAAAATCAAGGAAAATACTACTTCACCCATCTTTAGTTGGCATTTGATGTGTAATTCACATCAATAAATGTAATATTTTCATTTTTTTCAAGATCATAAAAACCATTAGTCCATGTGAGGTGATTGAAAAAAGATGGTAACACAGCATTACTAAAAAATTAATTATGGAAAGAGAAATAAAATTTAAATGGGACTCACCTCAATAAAGAACATCAAAAGTTTAAATTTTATTTAATTAATTTAATCAATGATATAATACCATATCATTTTAAAGTGGGACCAAAACCAATAAAAATGAAGGAAGGGATTGAATTAAGGATATAAGAGAATGTAAGAGGGAATGAATTCTAAGGCCGCCACATCAACGTATTGCTCTTTATATAATAGTAAGATTATTGGCTTTAAGTGGTTATTGCAAACTTAACAAACTAAGCAGCTCTTAACTCACACTATATAATATATATATATATATATATAAGTCAAAAAAACCAAAAAGAGATAGGTCTCGTGTTAAAAGGTACCATGTCTCGTGTTAATTAAATTTCAATTGACCAAAGCACTAGAAGTAGCTTAGATAGTGAGAGATTGTAGATGAAAGAGATAGAATTAGGGTCCGTTTGGAATAGTTTCTCTTAAAATCACTTTTGCAATTTAAAATTCTACTTGATCTAAGAGATGAAATGATATACTTCTAGATAACTCAAAGAGTGATAGCACTGTTGGCAAAAATTTCACAGTAAAAGTAATTGAGGCAAAGGCAAAGGGGCCCAACTTTTGCCACAGTCATTTCTAATATATGAAGATATGACGATAATTCTAAAGAGATGTGTAAAGAAATAGTTTTCTAAAAATAATTTTAGGCCCTTAGACTAATTCAAGGGTGTCATTCTCATCCATTGTATAAATAAATAAAACTTTAGTTGACCTCCAACCTGCCCAACCCACTTGATTACAACCTTAATGTAATTATCAAGAAATGTTAGAAACATAACAATTAGGGTAACAAATGAAGAAGATGAATTGGAGATTAAGGTTTCCTCAAGAGGGAGTTAATAGATACATGAATGGAGTCTGTATTTGGATGTAAAGTCAATTTCCCACCCAACATGAAGGCCAAATATTTAAGAATGAGGGACCTTTCTAGTTTCAAGTGGGCACACTCTTAAATTACAAAAGAGAGAAAGGGTAACAGATCAATTTCACCAGCTTTTCATTTTTAAAGTTTTGGTCTCACATTTTTATTACACCATCCCCTGTACTTCTCCTCCAATCCACCATCTTTTTAGCCATTAAAGAAAGTCTAGCCATAAAAAACACAAGGATTACTCCATTCCAAGCCACCACCTGCTCCTCCGTCGCCGCCGCATGGCCAATCCCACCACCGAATACGCCACAAAACGCAGAAAAATCTTCAACCACCAACAGCAACAGCAACAGCCTCTTATACCACAACTCCCAGACCATATTGCCCAACTCTGCCTCTCCTTTCTTCACCCTTCTATTCTCTACTCAGTATGCCGTTCATGGCGTCGCCTTATCTATTCTCCTTCTTTCCCTCCTTTTCTCTCTCTTTACGCCCTCTTATCATCATCAAATACAGATGAGCAAATTCAATTTTCTTCTTTTGATCCCATATCCTCCACGTGGCACCACCTTCCTCCGCCACCGATCCGCCTCCTCCTCCGCCACCCATCCTTCATATCCCGCAGCCTTTCAATCCAAACCGTCGCCGTTTCCGGCAACCTCATAATCCTCGCCGCCACCACCCACCACTTCCTCCCAGCCCTCTCATCCGGCCCACTCATCTTCAACCCACGTGCGAAAAACTGGTCCATTGGTTGCCCACTCGCCGCACCACGCCGGTGGTGCGCTGCAGGAGCAGCACGCGGATCAGTCTACGTGGCGAGTGGGATCGGATCCCAATACAGCATCGACGTGGCTCGATCTGTTGAGAAGTGGGACTTGAAAAATGAGTGGGAAAAGAAGAAAAGGCTTAGAGATGTGAGATTTAGCAGAGAAGCTGTAGAAGCAGTGGGGTGTAGAGGGAAGCTTTATATGGTGAATGTGAAAGGGAATGGAGCAAAAGGAGTTGTTTATGATGTGGAAAAGGATGAATGGGAGGAGATGAAAGAAGGGATGAGAGGAGGATGGAGAGGGCCGGTGGCTGCTATGGATGAACAAGTGATGTATGTAGTGGATGAAGGTAAAGGGGTTTTAAGAAGATATGATGAGGAGAGAGATGGGTGGGATGAGATAATGGAGTCTGAGAGGTTGAAAGGGGCGGAGCAAATGGCTGCTGGTGGCGGCAGAGTGTGTGTTGTATGCGGTGGTGGTGGTGGGATTGTGGTGGTTGACGTGGTGGCGTCGCCGGCTAGATTTTGGGTTGTGGATACGCCTCCCGGGTTTAGTGCGGTGGCCGTTCATATCTTGCCCAGGATGGACCGGCCGGATCAAGGTGAGAACCAAGATCTCCTGAATCTGATCCATTACGCATAGCTCTCTCCTCCCCACGCTTTTCTCTTTTTCTTTCTGTAATTTTTATTATTTTTTCTTCAATGGAAAAGAATTATATATATATATATATATTATAATTTGATTATTCATTCATTCATTCATTCATTGAAAATGTGTGTATTATTTTTGAACCATATAGATGCGATACTCTTTCTCTTTTTATTTTTTTTATTTTTTTCTTCAATGGGAGATATAACATTAATGTATTAAAATTTGACATTGATTCCATTTGGTATCATTTTGAATATCAAATTTTAACATTAACACATCAAATGACATGAATGTGCTAAAAATACTCTAATAAATTAATAAAATTTTCATGGATCACCACAAAGCACTTTTAAGTAGCGGAAAATGTTACATTTTCCATAATGTATTCCAAATGATAGGGCGGTTAATCTAATCATTCTCTTTTTTAGTAAATTTTTTAATTAATAATAAATGAATGATAGAATTGATTTGAGATTTTTTTTAAAATAATTTTTTTTGGAATACATAACATTACACGTAAGTAATTAAGGCGGTCCTGAGAATATGTGGGGAAGATATAGCCGTGTACTAAAAACTAGAAAGCACTCAACCCAGAAAAATGAAGGATAGTATTGACATATAGTTAGAACAGTGGGAGGGATTATATTGCTATTGGTGTGAGTTCACAGTGAAGCAGAATATTTATATGGAGACCAAATTAAAGTCCTTTATCCAATTGCTGGATATTATTATCACAACATACTGAAATGTGAAGAAAAAAAACAGAAAAAGAAAAATCAAGTGAAAAGTCAGAGGATCTATGATCAGATGATTGGGAGGAAAATTCCACTTTGTCTTGCTAATCCAATATGCCGAGAGAGAGAGAGAGAGAGAGAGAGAGTCAACAATATGAAAGGTGGGATAGCCACTCCTTTTGCTCTTCACCATCTCACTCAAAACTAGACAGATTCTTGATTCTTGATTTTCAACTCCCCCTAATATAGCCACAACTTTTGAGAAAGTTCCACCGCCCAACGAGATACTATGCCAATTCATGGCGGTTAATCATACCACCTGTCAATCTAGTGGAACCCACCCTTTCCCCTTGCTTCTCTCTACACACGAACCTACCGAATGGGCAACTAAGCAACCGTGCTTGCTGGTCGACTCACCCAACAGAACTTGAGTGCTTTCCCTATGTTTGAATTGAAAGAATTGGAGAGAATAGAGAAGAAGAGAATCTCATTTTCTTTTCCGGTTTGGATAGTTTTCTTGGAAGAAGAAAAGAAAATTTTAAGGTATAGTTTTTAACATTATTCTTATTCCTCTAATATTTCAAATAATATATGTGGGTAAAAGAGTTAAATGTACATACTTTAGCATTATCTTTCTCTTCTTTTCTTTTCAAATCTCGCCAATTTGGAAAAAAAAAAAAAAACAAACAAAAATACTCCACTTTCTCTTCTCCCATTTTTCTTTTATTTCCCGATTTGGTTTCCCAAATAAGAGAAAAAGTGGAGAGAAAACTAAACATAATATTCAAGATTTTGCCATATATTGCTAATGGGTGAGGAGGAGTGGGATAACCTATAAGCCATTTCTAATTTTCTATGCACCATAGAATTGATTGACAAATATTAAAATTTAATTTAACTGAAAATAAATTTAACTTATTTTATTTGACCACTATTTAATAACTTTTTTGATAAATCAATTTAGTCTTGTATAAAAAATAATATATAAATATTTTTTAAAATCAATTCTACCATATAGATCTTTTTTAAAAAAAAAAAGAAAAAAAAAGGGATAAATTACAGTTGTATTCCCTCTAGTTTCTCACAATTAGAGTGACATTAAATGGATTTATGAAACAACTATATATGCCTAAGATTAGGTCTAATTTTTGGCAATTACAAAGATAACTTTTCTAACAGTCATATCAAAGAACGTCAAAAATAAATAAATAGAAATCAATATCAGTTTCATGAAGGAAATTTTACTGTAATTTATTTTCCAAAGCAAAGGATTGCTCTGTAATTTATTTATTTATTTATTTTGGAGAAACACTGAGAAAAACAAAAGAAAGCAAAGATAACAAAATGGCTAAAACATTTACATGGGTCTAGGAACCTTAATAAAAGAACATACATTGAAAGATTTATGTATTGAATATCAGAAACAAAAGGAATTTTGAGTTTTCTTAGGTGGCGTTTGGATAAGCTACTATTTTTTTGCTTTTTTAATTTTAGAAGTAGAAGCAACTTTTTGCTTCAACTATCAATTTTTTGGAAGTAGAAAGTACGTTTGGATAACCAAAATAGCTACTTATTTTAAAAAGCAAAAAACAAAAAGCATGTTTGGATAACCAAAATTGCTACCTGTTTTAAAAAGCAAGAACTAGAAATTAATGTTTGGATACAACAAAACAGGAGATGCTATAAAAACATTAAAAATCATTCATCCACTAAAAAGGTCCATCCCAAGATTAAAAATACATATATGTCAACCGTGCAATAAATAAGAACTACAAATAACACTAAACAGAAAAATCCCAACATGTATTGATCGATTTAATTAATTGTATATAGACAAATAGTTCACATGCATATACGTTGTTAATAGTTATTGTCTTAGTTTAGGATGACAACCGTCTTTAGGGATGAGGTATGTTTAAGGTATTCACATACATATGTTTAAGGTATTTCCCCTGTGATAGAAATGTGGCTTGTGGCATGGACATTTTTCTGCATGTGGCTATCTGTTCCCAGTAAGAACTTCAACTCATCAAAATGCTTCTGTGTCACACCATAAAGTCCACCAATTCTGAGGTTCTTTATCCCTTGGGCCCCCATAGACTTGAAATACTTCAAGCTATTCAGTCTTGTACATCCAGGCACACTCAGCTGCATGAAGGAAGGGAACATTTAGTAGCTTATCACATCAGATAGCAATGTAGCATATAAAATAGAGCTTAGATAAAGTACTCCATTCCCATAGCAATAAATACAATGGAAAGTTGGGCTCAAAATAAGGGCAAGCTTTCACCGTGGAAAACTGAATCTAAGTGCCCAGTCTAAGCACACATACACATGCACTTTAGTAAGCGGATACATTCATATTTATAAAATCAGTTCGTGCGAATCCAACTAGCAGACAAATAAAGTATTTCCCAGCTTTTCAAGACAAATTGCGTACCATGTTTTTTAGTCATCCTTATACCAGGAAATGTGCAAAAATAACTTCCACATCTCAAACTACACATCCAACCTTTTGAAGCAAAACTCATTGGCTCTCAACGTACCAAAGCAAATTTTTTTTTTTTGGGAGAGCGAGAGAGGCACAATCAATTAGCTATAGATGCTAGAAAAATAAACTGTGTTTGTTGGTATATAGAAGCCCTATGCATTGGAAGAAACCTTAAACATGTGATTAAGGACTTTACATAAACCAAAAGTGATGGGATGATCATAAACATTCAAGCTATTGAATCAGTCAAGGATGAAATCATTGCTTTAAAATCATGCTGAGAAATCATTGCTTTTTAAAAAAAAATTGCTAATTTGCCCCATTTCTGTTCCTATTTAATGCAGGATATGCTAAGAAATCACTGCTTTAAAAACATTCTGCACCAAATTATTCTCAGAAATATGCACGAAAGACTCAACAAATCCCCAAGTACAACCGAGAAAAGCATGATATATTGCATTCCCCTGCAACTTAATCCTGAATTATATATAGCTAATTAACTCTACCCCAGCACCAAAGAAAAAAAATAATTTCCTTCTTATCCACACATAATCCCATTTCTTTTGATGTGTCAAGCCAGCTCACATCACCAAACAACCACTCAAAAATAAAAGTGTCAGCCAAATCCAATGGTTCAAACTTCTAAATGCTTTACTGTACAAAGGGTTTAATCATATTGACTTTAATAAGTACTCGTCCATGATATTTTTTCTTCTTTCTTTTGGTATCAAATCTAGCTTGCATCCTACCCAGAGGTAGGTCCCCCTCCTCAAACCTAACTTTTAATTTGCTTCTTAAAAGGGGTCTGAGTTTCCAACCCCAATTCACCTCTGTTCTGAGAGAGGAGAGAGATAAATTAGGATACAAGATTGGTGATATGATGAGGATGATTTGTTCATTTCTTGGTTCTAAATCTTTTTCCTTTTTTGCCCTGTTAATAAGTTTCTTCAATTCACTCCAGGTCACCAAAATCACTCCAGGTCACCAAATTGTCAAACAAAAAAACAAATAAGAGACTAGAAAGAAGTAAATCCCAAACAATTCCCTAAAATGGAAGCATCTCCAAATCTGACATATGGTCAATAATTCAATACACACACACAAATATACAATGTATTTTGATAATAGGGTATTAACACAAAATTACATTCATATACCATGCATTTTGAGAAAAGGATACAGGCACAAAATTACATACACCTACTATGCATTCCGAGAAAGAAACAGGGCATTGCCACAAAATCACAAACACCTAGCATGCATCCAAAAAAAACCCTGAATTCATTGTGACTGAAGCCTTATCAGATTAGACAAACTCGGTGTACAAATTTTGACTATAAAAAGTAGTTTAGATATGTTCATAGGAGGAAAAATTTCAGTAGAAGATAGGTGAAGACCATATTGTCTACAAGGGCCAGCAACTTATGCAGATAGGTGAAGACCATACTGCAATTTGTTTAGCTGAGTAAGAAATTGAACATGGTGTACAAATTTTTTTTCCTCCTATTACACAAACTCGGTGTACAAATTTTTTTTTCAGATTACACAAACTTGGTGTACAGATCTGAATCGATCTGAACCAATCGGAACAAATGAGAGAGAGAGAGAGAGAACCTGCGTCTTCGGTGAGGACTGCGGCAAGCTGAGAGGCCGGCGAGATAACCAATTGGAACAAGCTAACGACGGCGATCCCTGGTGTGAGGCGCAGAGGCGAGATGGGTGTTGGTAGGGTAGTGACAGAGAGAGAGAGAGAGAGAGAGAGAGAGAGAGAGAGGGAGAGGGAGGAAGAAAGAGTGGATCGTGGAGAGATGGGTGCTGGCTGAGTCTCAATTGTTTGTTTTTGCCTATCCGGGGATTCGAAGAGTGGGCTGGTCATCAAATGACTTCCGCTTTCTACTTTAAATAGTAGTGAAAGCAACTTTTTTTTACTTCCACAAATTTTCAAAGTTTAGGTAGTTACGTTCATGTAGTAAAAAGCAAAGGGGTTTACCAAACGTACTTTGCTACTAAAACTTCCATTTTTTTACTTTTTTAAGCAAAAAATAGGAAGTTGTAGCTTTGCCAAACGCAGCCTTAATATCCCTTAGCTCATCAATCAACGACTGTCGAATCCGTGTAGACTGCCCACTGGACTGCAAGCAAGACAGAGCAGCACTTTTATTGGCTTTAGCATCAAAAGCCACCCACTCATCTCCTTGTTTCCATGCACCATCCACAAACAAAAAAACTAAAGAAACAACAGTCAAGGTGAGAGGGTAACCCCACTTATAATAATAGCTCCATGGCTATTGCAAAAAATATCCTCAGCAAAGCAGAGGATTCCTTCTGGATACTCAACACCACCTTCAAACACCAATTTATTTCTGCCCAGAGGAGACCTGCTATATAGTGAATTGGTTGAAATTCCTGATCCATAACCTTGGATATGCTCTGTAATTTTTGAAACTATATGAAAGTGCAACTATAATTTACCCTAAAAAAAAAAATGCAAAATCAATCCCATTATTAACATTGGTGGTAAAATAATTTTTGAAGAATTTCTTCACCTCTCTCTTTGAAATCACATCTAAACCATCTAATCACGTGTTAATATTTTTAAATTAGAAATGATTATGGCAAAAGTTAAAAATCTAAATTTGATAAACTATTCTATCATCAATCGAGTAGGAACCTCATCTCCTTAGATGTAGTGATAATGTAAAAGTAATTTTAGACAAAACTAATCTAGAGTCTCATCAAACAATACAAAACCAAAGGAAACCATCTCCCTCTACGATCAATAGCCCAAAACACAAAAGATAAATTCTCACCAACCATAGCCATAGGATACGATTCTCTAATTTCATGAAATCGAGCAAATAAATTAAAACTTTTTTAATCCTAATAAACGTTGAACAGAAGCCATCTGCGAAGTGATAATGCACGCAGGCTGCAAATGAATAGATGAAGACAAAAAAAATGAATTATCTTCCCATCGCTTGCTTGCCCAAGAATTTGACAGTATACCGCACATGAACCAAAGAGAGGCGAGAGGATGTTAAGCTTGTCTAACAATGAAATGAAAAACAGAACACAGAACACAGCATACCATTACAACAAGAAGCATTCTAAAGACATCGAACCAATTTCTTCCAAACATAAAACAAAACATGCAACACAAGGAAATGTAGTGTGAGAACTACTTGTTCACTTTACATATGTAAGTCCAACATCAACATCAATAAGATATGGCGGCAAGGTTTTGGAGTGTGGGGATATTTATTTTAGCTTTCAGAGCTGTATGAAGTCTCGCCTGCAGATGAGGTGTCTTGTTGAAGACGCTTCATTTCCTCATAGGCCCATTCAAGACCAGGACAGTAATGAAGTGGGGGATTAAATCTGGTATCATTCATGTCAGATGGCATGAATGCCCCATTTTCTATCAGATATTTGACCGCACCCTTCTTTCTCTCTTTTGCTGCGTTGTGAAGTGGTGTCCCTGGGTTTTACAACAAATAAATAAACAAAGAACAGAAAATATAAGTTAACAGCTTGTGTGGTAAAAAATGAAAAGAGAAAAAACCAAAAGTCATAACCAAAATCAACCACTGCTTATTTATTTATTTCTTTAGGCCCTGTTTGGATTAGCTTTGCCTAAAATCACTTTTGCGGCTCAAAATTCATCTCGATCTAAGAGATAATGATTTCTAAACGATTTAAAGGGTGATAGGACAGTTGGCCTAAGCTAGTTCCCCCCTAGCTTTTGCTACAATCACTTCTAGTATGAAAATTTTAATATGTGATGAGATGGTTTGGACATAACTCTAAAGAAATATGAGAAGATATAGATTTCAAAAAGTGATTTTAGGTAAAACTAACCCAAAAGGGGCGTTAGTTTTTGGGTGTGAAATGACGATACTTACAGCCACAAACACCCTTAGTTCTGGCATCAATGTCGGCACCATGCTCAAGCAATACGTTCATAACTTTGAGATGGCCACCCTGTGCAGCAAGGTGAAGAGGGGTCACTCCATGTGATTTAGGGCCCCATGCAGCCACATTTGCATCTATTCCTTCATCAAGAAGTCGCCTCACCTGTAAAAGAAACGTGTAAAAATAATAATTGAAGTAATCAACAAGTAAGATTGTAGCATATACAAGGGTAAAGTAAGCATAATAAAGATATTCAAACATAAAAAGTAGCCATTCTTTCTTTTTAAAAATAATCAAAACAAAGTTAAACAAGGTAACACATGAGTTGCTACTACTGATAAGGAAAAGAAAAAGAAATGAACTCATTAAACATATAATTGCTTTATTACATAGCGATATTGCAAACATTCTACAGGACGGAATTGCAGAATTGAAGATTGCATCCACCAAATAGAATCAGAAGTTTTGGTATAAAGATGTTTCCAGTCAAAGCTCATAGCAAGGAAAATTCATCAAATAGTGGAAGCCCATCAAATATATAAACGAACTATGACACAATGGAAAAATTAAAAGAAAAGGAATAACTAGAAAATAATAATGATTGAAAGAAAATCTAAACAAATAATAATATAATTGATAAAAAAAATCTTACAGTATACTTGACAATAAAATAGATAGTTTATAAATCACTCAGCCCATAATTAGGTAGTTTTTAAATCACTACTCAGAGTCTGGCTTCAAGGCAAGGCAGTCCGTACATCAGTACATGCCTCAAGGTTTAAAGAATTGAGCAGGACTCTCTCAATTAGCAAGTGACCATGTTCCTTTGTTATTTGGTTGTGTTTTCTTGTAATAATTCTGGGTGTCTCAATTTTTTATTTTTTTATTATTAATGTAAGCTGCTTGATTGAATTATGCTTTGCTATTTTGGTATGTGTTTGTCTAATCCACACATGATTTTATCAATGATTTTGTTTAACTATGTTAGGTAGATATAGTTTACAATTTATACATTATTCAATATTTTTTTACCAGATAAAGGTGTAAATATTTGTTAAAAAAGAATACACTCAAAAGCCACTATACACACGAGGTATGCAAAGCTGCAAAAACAAAAGTAAAAGAACAACTGTGACAGAAATAACAAACTACAAAATAAGGGACTCTACAAAGCTATGGAAAGTCCTTTCAGATATTTTTGTTAGTTTGGTCATTGGTGACATATATTAAAAGTATTTCCAAGAAAAGCCAATCATCTAGAAGTCCGTTTTCAAGAAGTAGGTTGGGGTAGCTTTCGAAATTAAATTCTCAAAAAGCTGTGCTCACTTTAAATATATTTTTTTTGGATTTTCAACTTTATCCTTGTAAGTTTATCCAAAATACCCCCCTTACCCTCGTCTTCTTCCTAGCAACTGAACAAGCAAAATAATCAGAGACCCCAAAGCCCAACTTCACATTCACAAATATGGGATGCAAATTCATCCTTCTCCATCACACTGTTAACCTCAGAGATCTTGCACAGTTGCAAAGCAGATTTTTCCAGGAATTCATGTCATGTTGTGGCTTGATTGCCGTTAAATTTGTAGTCTTATTCAACTGTGTCGGGTCCCCAAGCTTTGCACCTGTCAACTCACCCGTTGGACCACATTGTGCAGCCTCTTCAGAGGGCAGCTTCTGTTCATGTCAACAAAGCCACCTTTCATTCCTCCAACTAGGGAGGACCAACGCTTCTCCTCTGCCGCACATCGAAGCACGATCAGAAAGTTGAGGCTTTTGTCGTAAGATCTACTGTGAGTTTGTTTGTTTGCGTGTGTGTGAGTAAATATAAATGGGCTTTACTAGGATTGTGTTTTGGGCTTTGGTTTTGTGGATTTCTAATTTCAGGACTTATGTCCAGATCATGGAATTTCATGTTACTTTCTGTAATTTTAGTTTATTTAGGGAGTATGATGACTTCAAATTTAGAAAATTTATCTTAATTGTTGTATCAAGGCCTTTACCCAGGAAGAGGCGGCACTAGGGAGCTTCTCTCCTCCACGCTGGCTTTGTAGGAGCAGATTCAAGAGAAGAGGAAGGAGATGATAACATGTAAAAAAAAATTAAGGGAAGTATCGTCTTTTGGCATGAGATAGTGGTACTTTATTTTATTTTTAATTTTTTAGGCACTCCATTCACCAAACACTTTTTTTTTTTTCTAAATGACCTCTTAGTTCTTAAGAAGTCTATCTTAGGAATCACTACTTGACAAAGGACTTTCTATCTTAGGAAGTTTTGCCAAATGTTACATGAGTAAGAAATATATATATATTGAAACACTAACAAAATTTATCCGTACTAATACATGAAGGGGAAGTCACGTCTTGAAAAAAATCCACTTTAATTTCTGTGCAATCAAATTGTTTCCAACGGTAAATTGGTAAATTTATTTCACTCTGCCTTATCTCTTTCATATTCTCACGAATTTGAATTTGAATTTGAAGTAGTTTCTCCATGAATTCAAAGGAAGAGGGAATCTAATAACAAACATTAAAAGTCATTAGTACAAAAGTCAACGATGAGGTCCTTCAAAACCCAAGGAAACAAAGGCAAGCAACCAGCATAAAGCCTTAAAGAAAAAAAAAGTGTACACAAACAAAGAGATAGCATGCCAAAGAAGTACACTCATGATTTCTAAAAATACAAACCACAGCCCAGATTTCAAAGAGAACACCCCTCAAAGTTCAACTCCACCTTACACCAAGGTGACGTCCAAACACCTCTCTTCCTAATTCTCAAAGGTTTAGATAAACAAATTGCCTCCCAATCGCTCAAGATGAAGGAAGGAGTGATGCCATTAAATTCCTTAGAAGTGGAAGCTCAGAGAGGACAAGATTGCAATGTTTATACCTCAATCTTAGATTTATTCATTCTTCTCAATTTGTTTAACTCGTACATCCTTCCCTTTTCTTCAAAATTCCATGAAGCAGTTCCATTGCAAAATGAACACAAATTTTCCCAAATGACATTATAAACTGTGATGTTCACAATCAAAACCATGACTTCAGGAAAGTTATGGCATACCCTCTAACTTAAATCCTGAATTAAACTACATGTCAAATATCAAATTGATGATGCCTTCAAGAACTCAAACGTAATGGAGCCCAAAATGAGACATAAAGGGATTCATAAAAAGAAGCACCTTGATTGCATTGTGATTAAAGATGTAAATATTTCAAGGAGCAAACTGAGAACAGAGTGAACTTCCATGCACTTGACTAAACATCTAGAAATAAAATCAAGTAAAGTTCATTTAGTTTTACTGGAAAATGAAACTGGACAAAGAAATATGTTCATGCTAGCAGATAAGGTGACTTGTCATTGAAATTGAAACATTCTAAGCCATAGCTCAAAAAATGACTTGTCGCTTGTCATTGAAATTGAAACATTCTAAGCCATGGCTCAAAAAATTATACACAAAGAACAGTGACTTGGGGTAATCCTATATTTCTTTCCAGAACGTAATTTTTCCAATTGCCAAATAGAGCATAAGTTTTAAACAAGTCTGCACGCAAACATTCAAGTAAAGAAAGCCCTATTCAAAGGTATATAACAAAACATTATAGAATACAGTCCGCAAATTGAGAACAATTCCAAAACTAATTCAAAGGATACATCAGAATAATAGATCCACGAACACAATTAACCAAAAAAGAAAAAAGAAAAAAAAAGGTGACAATTAGATATCAAAAACAATTTGAAATTCAATCATAGGCTAACTATTATTATGGAGAAAACGAAAAAAATTACCAACGAAAAGCTTAACAGACTAATCTTATGGGCAAAAGAGCAAGAAAATTCTACCTCCTTGAGATCACCTTTCCGAGCACCGACGTGAAGCAGAGTCCAACCTCTATCATCCCTATCAACAGAAGACCTAAACGAGCGCCTGCTTGACAAGGTCCGCCGTGGCAAACCCAACTCGTATTGGGGCATATTTTTTCTTTTTTATAATCTAATAATATATATGGACAACTCCAACACTAATAGCGAAAAAGAAACCCTCAAATTAATTACAACAAGATTGATCGCTGTAATTATCTCAGAACAGACCTTACAGATGTCGTGGGATAAGATCTAACAAGACCGAAGATTATTAAGAATCTCAGGGTTTTACATGATCTGTAGAAAACTAACCCTAAATCCAAAAGATTGATATAAGGTGTGTGAAGAATTAGCGGGAAGCAAAAGAATGATTACCCATACCGTAGGGAGCAAACGGATTCAAACCAGGACCAAAGACACGAAGATTACCGGAAGCAACGAGCGATGATGAGAATCGACAGAGGAAAGAGATAATCATAGTTTTCATGTAACGAAATCCTAGCACCCAAACTACCAATGCAAATATATTATATAGCGCTTTGAGGGTTTTGTGTAAAGAATTAAAAGAGCGACCAAAAGAATCCGAGTTTGATTTGGAGCGGGAACATAGCAGAGATTGAAGAGAGAGAGAGAGAGAGAGAGTCACCAACACAAAAACCCTAGAGAGCAGAGAGGGAGAAAGAGTGAAGGATATTTCGCGTGAAGAATCGTTAATAATAAGTGACTGGGGAAAAGATAGAGAGCGCTCGGATTACTGAGTTTTCATGAGACCGGGTTTATCTCTTGACACGTATTAGCTATGTTTTTAAACCCCAGATTCATTGAACCAGACAAGTGACCGGGATAAAGTTCAATCGGTTCGTTGAACCGTGACATCATCATGACATAATAAATATATTAATTTTTATTTATTAAAAAATTTAAAAATATAGAAAAAAAATCCTATAAAACGTCTAATTTTTTTTTTCCAGAAGTATCTCTATTCTTTATAATCACACAATAAATATCACAACAATACATAATACTAAAAGCATATTTCTATCATATGTAATTTAAAAGTTCACAAAGACATCAAGTTTAAAATTTCAATGCTATGAACTATGAAGCACTGTGGAATAATCATATACCACTAATCTAATATACCATAACAAATCACATCATAAAGCATATTCACATATCAACAAGTTTTAATATATCAATCAAATTCTTCAAAGATTAAGTTATAAAACTTAAAAGAATAAAATAATGAAATTGTTTTGATAAGATTATAAATTTATAATAACATACCTTACTAATGCTTTAAACTTTGAAGCCCACTCTTTAGAAATTCCGAACCTTCCAAGCTCCAATCCTTTTAACCTCTACTCTCATCAATGTATTAAACCTATAAAATAATAGAATATAAAGTGTAAACATTGAATTCAAAGCCCCATAAGCCTAAAAGAAAAAAAAAATAAAGAGAAAAAAACTCAAACAATAAAAAAGCCTAAAGCCTTAAACCATTTTTATTAATCAATCAATCATCCTTTTATTAATTTATAACTAGTACTCCATAAGAGTCAAATTTAAATATGAAGAAAACATCAAAACATTACATAAATTTAAAGTTCAAAACATCCACACATAAACTTCAAGAAACCACCATTGTCCAAACTTTAAACCACAACACATATGAATTTAAAAATAAAGGCAATATCTTTATCATCTTATGATAATTTTTGGGCTATAGTCTTGGTTTTGGCAGGTCTCGAGTAAGCCAATCATCACCTTCATTTTCTTCATTGTTGTCACTTCCATCATTAAGTACAATACCAAAACTATCATCACCAAAGGCTCCAAAATCTATCCCCTCTTGAATCTCGAATGCCTCAGTTTCAACAACACAATCCAAATAATAAAAAAAATCATAACAAGAATTGGTAAGTTACACTTCTACAAGTATGTAGCCAAACTACTATTTTAAGGTTTTTAAATACCAAGGAAGTAGATTTTTGAATTTTTCACCAACCTTCTCATGGACGGCAGCATTGCAGCTCACTTCTTGGGATAGATTAGAAAATGAGGTTTTATTTTTTGGAATGATCCGGATATATATTAGAGAAAAAGCTCATAAAGTTTCATGACAATACAAAAGCTCACAGCAGATAACATAACACTAAAAAAAATTATTTTTTTCTTTCATTTCATTTGCAACCAAACATAGGGAAATGGCTAATACAAAAGCTTCAAGACATATTTTATATATATGTGAATGAGGTTTAAATGTTTAATTACCAGGTGAGTGGAGAGAAATGTAAACCCATCACTTACCTTTGAGGGTAATATTTTATCAAAATAAATCACTCAGCAATTTTATAGTTATTTTTCCATTCTTTCAATCCAAGATTTTTATTAAACTGAATAATCATGATTGAGGTTTCAACAATTATGAGCATCATAAAATTTCGTTCCCAGATTTTTATTAAACTAAATAATCATGACTGAGGTTTCAAGTTTCAGCAATTATGAGCATTATAAATTCAAAAGCTATTGGACATAGCAGAATTATTAAGAAAAAAGGGAATAACCATGAACTGAATTTAGCAGAATGTCATAACGATAATATTAGATAAATGTCAACCCTCTGTTTTTCAGTTTTCACACACACACACACACACACACACACACACACACTAGATAAATATCATAAAATAAGGTTTAATATTTGAATTTTGCAAAATTATTAAGCAAAATAACGAAATATAAGGTTTAATATTTGAATTTACTAATTTAGCAGAATTATTAAGCAAAAGATTTAAACTATAAGACATGATACCATGAACTGAAGAATTTCAAAGTGCCCTAGAGCAAATAGCCACCGTCAGCTGAAGAAGATTTAAACGATTAGTAATTTAGTATACCTTTGAAGATTGAATGAGAGAAGAATTGAAGAAGATTGAAGTGGTGTGAGGGGATTACAGTGAAGAAGCCACCGCCACCGTGAAGTGCGAACTGTAAAGTGCAAATTTGTGAAGTGGCTTGAAGGGGAAGTGTGGAGCTGCTGTGAAGATGAAGACTGAAGAGGAGTTCGTGAGGCCGGAGGGTAGTGCTCACTGCTCACACAGTCTGTGAGGATTCAGGATTGAGGAATGGCCGTTGGCCAAAGTCTAAAGGGAATCGGGGGAATTGATGGAATTTAGAAATCAGAATTGGGTAGATTGTTTTAGAGTTTTAAATTTATACTTTTATAGATATATTTACTGTTTTAGCCTTCTAGGCTTAACAGTATATCAAAAAATTATGGGAGCATGTGTCTTTTTGACTGAAATTTTATTTTTTCACAAAACCAGCCGGTTCACCTAATAACCTAATAAAACTAGAAAACTGCCGGTTCAACCGCCGGGTTGAACGGGTTTCACAAAATAATCTAGCTTTTAGGGTGACTAGGTTTTTGTGGGTTTAACCAACCGGAGAGGGACCGGTTCCCGGTTCAACTTGTTGAACCAGCCGGTCGTGTGAAAACCTAAGCTTTTATTTTGACTTTATTGATTATTTTAATGATATTAAAAAAAAAAACTTTTCAAAATTACAATTTTGTCCCTCTCAGATAAAAACCCTTAACCCCACCCCATTCTATCATTTTCAGGAGAGAGGGAGCAAGATCGAGAGAGAGAGAGAGTGCACGGCCGGGGGAAAGAGAAGGAGGATGAGGTTTTCGCTGGAGTTCGTCGCTGCCGTTGCGTCACCGGTGGAGGTAGACTTGCTTTTCCTTTTTGTTTCTTTTATTTTCTTTATGTTTTGCTCAAACCCATTTTGTGGGCTTTAGGTTAGAAAGGTTGGGTGTTTGAGGATTTGTTGGTTGTAGAATGTTTTAGGAGGTTGGTTAGTGTAGACAAATTGGGTTTGAAGGTTTTGTTAAGAGATTTGGAGTGATTTTAAAGTTATACCTTGTTTTGAGTTTATGTGGGTTTTATGCCTAAAACTTTGTGGATCTCATGATCGTACCATTGGATCTTTGATTTTTCTGTGGATTTATGTTTGTTTAGGCTTATTTGGGTTGGATCTAAAGTTTTATGGTTGATTTTTGGGTTTGATGAAGTTGTTGGCCCAAAATATATTCCTAGAAGGGGGGTGAATATAGGTTTTGCAAACTTTTTAGGAAATTACCAAATAAAAATTATGGTTCAATTAAATTTAGCGGAAGCAAGTTTGAATCACAACTCAACAATTAATATAGCAAGTATATAAATTGAAATGCAAGAGATAGATAGAGTTAGAGAAATTCAAACACAGCGATTTAACGTGGTTCAGTCCCCGCCTACATCCACGCCTCAAGATCTCCGTCTTGAGGATTCCACAATCTATTATAGGATTACTCCTTCATGGTAGAGAAACCTTTACAACAGCCTTCTTTCTAAGGTGGAAGACCCTCACCCACAATCTTCTTTAACGATGGAAGATTCTCACCCAATCTCACCAAGAGATCACAAATGCTCACAAAAAGACTTTTCACAAGCTTGAATTTGAACACCAAACTTCAAGCTTCACAAGCTTCACAAGGGTTACAACCCAACCCTTCTTCACACAAGATTACAAATGAATAAAGTGAATAAATACAATAAGTGCTTCAACAAGCTGATTTGTAATAGATAAAGCTCATACAAAAAATTAAGTGTGGCTAACCTAGGTCATAAAAAGTCATGGGAACTCTTCCTAAAATTTTTTAAGACCTTATATTAATGAAGTCAATAGGTGGTGAGCTTTGAAATCCTTAGAAAACATTTTTCATGGATTTTACAAAAGCTACATGGTTGCTGCCTAGAAAAACAGCAACCTTGTTTTAACTTTAAAACGATTTCAAAATTAATCCAAGCAATATATAATCATGCCAAAACACTTTTAACATGCTAATATATCATTAAACAACAACCCTAAATGTTTTTAAACAATTAAAACATTAATTCATCACATGAATTACTCAATCTCTCAAGAACACCAAAAGTGTTTTTACAAAACATATTTCACAAAACTAACTTGTTCTTCATTTTTATATTCCAAAAACAATAAAACCAGTTTTGAAAGCTTTATCAATGATTCAAAATCATTTGAAGAACATAAGGAATGTGAGAATAAATAAAACAAGTGTCATTAGGGTTTCACAAAACCCCATGGCCGTGACTTAGTGAGAGAGAGAGAAAAAGTTAGGGTTTAGGGTTTAGGGTTAGGGTTAGGGTTAGCCAACCTTACCTAATCCATCATTTAGGGTTTCCATAAACACTAAATTAGTTGCCTTAATTTCCTAAATTCCAAATCATTCAAAATAAGGAAGAATAAAAAACAAAAAAAAAAAACTTTCCTAACTTGAATAATTTCAGAGAGGAAATTGGAGATTTCAAGATTTGACAATTAGGGGTTTCCTATTTCAAATCAAGAAAGTTCCATATTTTGATTTAGGGTTTCCTAAACCTAAAACCAGCCATCATTGAATATCAATTAGGGTTTTGTAAGAACCCTAATCACCATTGTTAACAACTTAACAAAAACTCCATTAAAGCACAAGTTTAAACAAATTAAGACATGTAATTTGCAAATATCAAGATTCAACATTTAAACAAATTTAAATCAATAAAGTATTATGCAAACATATATTCTAGGGTTTGTAAACTCTAGTAGCCTAATGCTAGAGGGTGGAATTCCCTCTTGGCCGTGAATCCCATTGGGGTTTCCTAAAACCCCAAATCACCATTGTTGATATTTTTCTTTAAAAACAAGCTTTTTGTTCTTATTTCTCAAATCAAGAACTTCATCCATATGAACCTAGGGTTTCTCAAACTTCAAGATTCATCCATGGATGATCATGATAGGGTTTCATAAACCTAAATCATGAATAAAATTATAAAAGAACCAAATAGGGTCATACAAACCCTAAGTGGTTGTAAATGAAGAGAGAGGAGAGAGAGAGGGCCGCCACCTTCAATGGGGATTTGAAGATCATCCAAGCATCTATGCATGGTGGGAAACAAACCCCAATCATCAAAACAACAAGGGGAGAAGTCCTATGTGGTCCGAAATTCATGAGAGAGAATTAAGAGAAAAAGGCCAAATAATTCTAGGGATTTGACATAGATCAAAACCAAACATCAAGGGGATTAAACCCCACATTGCCGAACCCTACATGGGTCTTCCCCACTATGGCCGAACATCCTAGAGTGTATTAAATAATCCCTAACATGCCATTGAATCAAAACAATAAACAAAACACAAGAGGTTCATGGAGAATCTCTCATGGCGCCATGAATCCTATATGGTTTCACAAACCATTTATTTTGATTTTAATTAATTAAATCCATTGTTTGCCATCATCAAACACATGACCATGCTTGATTTGGCTCTGATGCCACTGAAAGAATGTGACGTACATGGATTCACAGCGGAAGTCATACGATAAAAAATTTGTAATAATGAATCCATTCATCACAAACAATCAAGAATCGTTATAAGCATTAGGTTATGAGTTTATATCAATACAAGAATATATTTAAACACTTTAAAGTATACTTACTTGATTTTCTTAGCGTAGCTTTCGTCGCGAGTTTCAAAGTATATGAAGCCTCTAAGGTATCCACACAAGCACAAAACCTTGAGAACCTTTGCACTTGATCAACACTTGAAAAAGTCACAAACTAGAGAGAGAGGAGAACGGCTACAAGGGAGAGAGAGGCTATGGTGTATGGCCCTAGGGTTCTCTCACTTATTTTTGTCTTCTCTAATGTGATGAGCTAGGTTACTTAGTGTTAGCTTGACCTAGGTGCTCATTTTATAGAAAATATTCTCTTTATTTGCAATTTAATCCCTCTCTTATTAACCATTTAATAATGGGGATTAAATCACTATTAAATATGAATATTCCCCTCTCTTTAATTCACAAGACTCACTTATGCTCTTGATGTGTGTGACCTTTTGGGTTCACTCCAACCTAGTAGTGGTTCGGGACATCTCATGTTCCCTAAAATAGAAACTTTCTATTTTTGGTTCGATTGGAACAATTCCAATTTTGCCCTCAATGATAACACTTACCACTAGTCATGAGTGACATCTAGCAACATATCATGACGTACTCTAGGTTTGGGTGAATAGCAGAACTATGCGAACCCTTCATGTTACTCAATCCTTCATCCCCTAATGTCACTGTTAAGATAATAGGTATGGTTATCTGTCAAACCCTATCTTAACATCTTGATATATGTTTCACAAAATATAATCTCAATAAAGTAAATGCAGTGAAACTCCTTTCACTGTTTACCTATCACTCTAGCCAGAGATTCACCTTGAGAATTATCTTTGTGAACTGATCCTGACATTCTCTCTCATCAAATGAGAGTGATGATTCCTTATTGCACACTCATATATCTTCATACACAACTTATTAGAGCCAATAAGTACCGACTACATCATTATGGTTGAGGCTGTACGAGATACTATCAAACCCTAGTAACCTATGCATAAGATAGCTATGGCGTCTCAGGTCTAAGGACTACCAATTAAATGGACATAACAAATGAATATTCCTTTTGATTTGATCTCCATAGGAACATTCTAGTAGATTATGTTCAGTGTACATATTCTCTAATATGCGCCCACAGATTAACAAAAGTGTCACTACACTGATAGAAAAGACTACCTATCCTCCCATTGGAGTTAGTTTAAATCTTGTGCTACTCTTAGTGGTTTATAAAAGGTCTTCTTTAATAAACCTATGAGCAGGAACTGTTTAGAATAACTGTTTATGATAAATATCAGTCTCTCTATCTCAACAACTTGAGATGTATATTTCTCTTATCATTTCTTCATGGACTTTATCACATATATAATTAAATATACAAGACAATTTATACCTTCTAATTAATATAATATGAAATAGATATGCTCTTTAGGATTGGTTTTAGGGCATATCTCTAACAAATCCTTTCTCCAAACCCTAACACTAACCGTTCAAAACCCTTTTAAAGTGTTTTCAAACTTTTATTCACATCATTTCACTTGTGTATTTCTTCCGGTAAGCTTCAATGGCACCCAAGAAGTTCGTACCCATCGATCGTTCATATGGCGAAGGCTCCTCTAGGGCTCCAAGAGGATCCAAAGGAAATGGAAAGGCCAATGAAGATGCTCCAAGTCAACCTCCTTCATTTCAACCTTATTCGGATCTATTTTTCTCAAAGGAATGCTAGAAGGTCTTCATCAAACACATCGCTACACGAACCGTAGTCACGGGTAAAAGCGTTCCACAATACTTTCTCAAAACTTATTTTCTATTTGTATATGCTAAATTCAGAGATTTAGGATGGTTGAACTTGATTGAACTAGCAAGGCCTACTTGTAGAACCTTAGTTAGACATTTCTATGCTAATTTGAGTGTTGGGAAAGAGTCATTTAATTCCTATGTTAAAGGGGTTCACATCGTTTGTGACAAAGAAAATCTTACCAACCTTTTTGGTTTTCCTACAGGTGATATGAAATGATTTACAAATGAATTTCACCCCATTAAGAGTGTCAATTTTCCATTTTTGGATGTCATTAGGCTCATTTGTGAGAACCCCGACATGGAATTGCATCAATTCATTCTAACCTCCACTTCCCAACTCGCTCTTGATTGCAAAATCATTCATTCTATTATAGCCCACAATATCATGCCTAAATCTGCTAGTTACTCATACGTTTATTATTGACATATATTTCTTATTTGAGTTGTATTGAATAATGTACAAATTGATCTTGCTTTTTTAATCATTGATCAAATTCATACTTGTGCAACCATCCATACCTCTGCTTTACCATATGGAATGCTTTTGTCTAAATTATTCTCTATGTTTGGTGTGGATGTTATTACGGAAGCGGACATTATGGTGAACAACCCTTCCAAGGATTCAAGCACTTTCTGTGAGACCACATTAGTGAAAATGGGTTTCAAATGGCTTGAAGATGAAAATATATGGATTGAGGATGCTACAAAAGTGAGCAAAAGAAGAAGAAAAACCGTTGCCCCTCCTCAAGATGAAGAAGAAGAGCCTCAAGACCCCTGCGAGCATTTATTGCTTCGGTTCGATTCATTTTCTGTGGGGGTTCGTGACCGAATTAATTCTATTGTGCAGCGAATGATAAATGAGTTTCATGACATTCGAGGGAGGCTACACATTGAACCTTATGTGGAGGAAGCACCGGTTGATGATGCATCCATATATCCTAACCTTGACCCGCCTTTTGATCTGGCTTTTGAACCCAACAACTATGTTTAGTTGTTTTCTTTGGTTACTTGTTTTAAACAATATCTCTTGGGTTCTAATTTGGTTTATATTTTGATGATACATTTTGTTAAACTTTGACAAGTCTTTAGTTTAAATATTTTAGTTTAACTTTGTGACTTAAACTCTCGCTTTTGTTATCTTGTTAAATATTTGTTGGGAATGTTTATCATATGCCTCTTATTTAGTGCTTTATTTGTTGACATGACAAATTATCTTCCCTCATATCTTTAATGGATACTTTGCCATTTGATTGTTTGCTTTAGTCTCAATTACTCTTATTGGCAAATAATTGAATCTCTTTGTATCCTATATTGATATGTTGAAAAGATGACATTTTGTTTATCCTTAAAAATCTTGTTATGACAAGTTAAAAAATTTCTTGGTTCATTAAATGTTTGAATAAAATGCTATAACTTGTCTAGCTTGATTATTTTTAAGAAGAAGGTACTCTACTATGCAAATCTTATTAAAATGAGTTAAACCTTTTTGGAAACTTGTGAGTTTATAAATTATGGTTTAAACTTGCTCTTTGGGTACTTTATAATTCTACCTTGTGATATTTGGATAGCATTAAATTAGTTTATCTTACAAAAATATTTTGGGATTGTAAAATGCCTTGGGAATGATTGCTACAAGTTAGTAAGCACATTTTCTACCTCTTAACATATTTTAAATGTTGATTTATGCTAATCAAATATCACACTTTGGGATAAACTTGTGTAATGATTTGCAATGATTGCACTTTGTAATGATTTATGTGTTAGTAATATGCCCTAATAGCCAATCTCACTGGTGTAATTTAGGACATAAAGTTGATTCATGTATTATTATTATTCATTAATAAAATGGGCTTTTGGTTATCATGTATTCTTCTGTTATTATATTCATGATAAGTCCTTAGAAAGAATGTCAATATAAGATCTCAAGAGTTGAGATTAGGAGACTTATATTGTTAAAGATTTCTTTCTTAGATATTCCTAGTCATAGGATTATTTATTGGGCATTAATAATCCGGATAGACTAGCACAGGTTATGTCTGCTCAATATGGAGAATGACTAGTTTCAAGTCATTTGTGTAATGACACTAGGACAAACCTGTGGGTGCTTGTTTGAGAACAAGTACAGTGAATGTGATCATTGATTGAGTTTGTTGAATGGAGTTTTACTTACATGTCAAACAACAACTCAGGGTTATAATGATGCAAGTGATCCTTAGACCTGAGGCACCATAGATGTCCTGTGTTAGGGTATTAGGGTTTGATAGTACAATGTACATATCCTAACCATGGGATTTGTGTATGTACTCATTGGCCCTAGTATACCTGTCATGGGGACATATGAATGTACAACAAGGAATCTATCACTCTCAGTAAAGAGAGGGAATGCCTCGTATTATTCTCAAAGATATAATTCATATAAGTCTTTGGCTAAAGCAGTTGAGAATAAGAAAACTATTTCTTGAGTATCCCAATGTTGAATTTATATTTTGAGTATCACATACAAAATGTTAAATTAGGGTTTGACATATTATCCAATACCCAAGTAATTTAACTAAGGCATTGTTTGATGGAGGGATCGAATTGTATCTTAATTGTAACTGAAGGGTTCACTGTGTTATGATTAACCTTCACACAACCTAGGGTGTGTCTTGACATATTACTAGATGTCACTCAGGACTAGTAGAGGCCAAAGAGAAATTGATTTCTCAAAAAGGAAATTAGAAGAGTTCTAATTTGAACCTTAAATAAAAGTAGTTTTATTTGAAGGATAATTTATTATCCTAATTCCTACTACTAGGTTGTTGTGAACCTAAGAGGTCACACACATATAGTTGGTAGCTTCATTTAAAGAAGAAGAGAGAATAATATGCAAATATCAATTAACTAGAATTTCAAGTTTTTGAAATTTGAAATTTGAATTTTTTGAAATTTGAAATTTGAATTTTGAAATTTGAAATTTGAATTTTGAAATTGTCATGAGATGACAAGATAATTAAAAATTTCAAATAGTTAATTGAATTTCAAGTTAGTTGAAATTTAAATTTGAAATGGTTTCAAATTATAGATAAGATAATTAATTCTCTATCATTGCATTTATATTTTGAATTTGATTTATTTCAAATTTGAAATATGGTTATCATCTATCTAAGAGAGCTAGCACTCATCTATAGATAGACACATGAGGGGGCCGGCCATACCAAGGGAAGATAGGATCAAAGTGTTTTGTGAAAAATTCCATAGCCATCTCCTCTCTCTCTCTCTCTCTCATCTCTTGGAGCTTGCAACTAGTGTGGATCAATCTTGGAGGCCTTCATCTACTTGGGGCTGATCTACAATCATTTAATCCTACTCTTAAGGCTATCAATGTAAGTTGTTTACATTATTTAAGTATTGATTTATAGCTTATACAATCATAATGTGATCTTGGTTTATATTCCATGGAAGAAAAATTTTTATTCCTCACATTTCCATGGGATTCTTTCAGTGGTATTAGAGCCGATCATGATTTGGTATTGTATAAGCTATTCTATGGTGGATTTAATATTGTTTAAACCTAAGTGGCTGGGATTTTTAATCCCAAGACCCTAACCATAGGTTCGGCCATGTTGGTGGTTGCTATGGTTTTGGTTTCCTCATCTCTATTTTTTATTTTCTATTGTTTTAATCAAGAGTTGATTACATGTTTGAATATAATGGTTTAAATACTGATTTAGCATTATAATACATGTGTTTAAGAAACAAAATAATCAAAATAAAAGAGGAGGCCGAAATTCCCAATGGTGAGGGAGTGGTGGCTACATGGGTTTTGCAGAAAATGGGTTTTCAGGTTTTGTTAAATCTGAAACAATAGGGGCTGGTTTTGGATGATCCATGACCATAGATGTTTAGTACATTGTATAAGCATCTTGCAAATTTAATTTCATGAATTTTGGAGATGATTTGATGGCTCAAATAATTTTTTAAAGTTGATACAAGTTGCTGCCCAGATTTTCTAGCAACACTGTGTTTTCAAAATAAATATTGAAAAACGTTTTCGAATGATTTTCTTTGAGCCATCATGCTTCAATTCATTAATATATTGATTTTAATCATGTTAGAATAGTTCTTTCATGAAAAATCGTTCATATGTGGTCACACTAAGATTTTTGGGATTAACTAGCCTATTATCATATGTGCTGGAATTTTTCAATATGTTGAAAAATTGTAATCTTTTTAATACTTAGTGTTTTGAATTAATTAGCCCCATGTTACCACTGTTTTAGGGACTTAATAAGGTTGTTATTAAAATCCTAAAATGGTCATGAAAGCCTCTTTAAGGGCTGTTCATAAAACCCAAAGTTTTGGTAACCCAGAAATTGTTTTAGGCAAAAGTTTAGAACTTGTTTCCTATTCCAATTTTGTCAAATATTAATTTTGATATTCCCATGATTCTATTATTTTTATTATTGATAAAAACATGTTTTAAAGAGTTTAAAACAGTAGGGGATGATTTAAAAATTAATTTTGATGATTTAATCAAATTAGGTTTCTATTTTAGTCTCTTGACTATAATAGTTTTCTATTTTGATTTTTTCAAAGTTGTTTGAATTTTAAATAAGATTTAAAATGATGATGCCACTGTTTTAATATGATTAAAACAATATAAGATTCATGAGATGAATATTTAAAGGTTTATTGATTAATATTAATTACCATATATACATTGCTTATGCCTTATATTCTTGCAATTTGATTGTTTATCAATGTGATTGTTAAAATGGGTTGATTATGGACTTAAGACCAAACTAATTGGATGTGATTGGCCGCATATGGATGTGATTTAGGGGCTGTTATTTATTTATTTAAATGGGTTGTAATTTAATTGGGGCTTGCATGCCTCTTTGGTAATTGTAAATTTAAATGGGGCTTGCATGCCTCTTCACTCTATGTATTCTTTTTAATTTAAATGTAATTATCAAGAATGGAGGCTTGGAGCATGGAGAGGCACAAAAGGAGCATGGAGGACTATGGAGCTTATGGAAGACTTCATAGATGCATGTTTAGGGGTTTTCCATTTATTTTGCGATCACCATATTACCTCCCTATAGCCTTATATAAAGTCCATAATCAATTCAAGAGCCTATTTATGTGATGAATGTTAAAGGCTCACTATGTTAATTATTATTTCACGTCTATGGATTAAATGTAATACATGAGACTCCTCACTACTCATGACTTTAAAAGTTAAATGTTTTAAAAAGAGATAGTGGGAGCTTCTACTATTACATTTATAAGACTAAAAATAATAATAACATATTTATGTATGTGATGCATGTTTAATTTAATATGATGAGACCTTAAATCCCCTCAAAGATTAATATTAAGTTGTTATGAAGGAATATTAAAAATATTCTATCATAGCCTTCCATCATTGTAGATTAATTAGAACTCCTTGTTTGGATATGATGGCTGCAGATATGTAGGGGATTATTCACACATTTGGGTTCTAATTAACCTATTTAAATATGGGATATTATGAGATGACAAACTAATATAGACCAAGAAACTATTATGTGAGGTTTATATTAGTTTAACCATACTTATAAGGAATGATGGGTATGACTTAATTAGTTTAAATAAGTCAAGAAACTATTATGTGAGATTTATTAAAACTAAAGGCAAAAGGATGATTGGGACTTGCTTAAAAAGCATTAGATGAAGAGTCATCTACTCATTAGGAATTAATGGACCAAGAAACTATTATGTGAGGTACCATTAATTCACAATGGGACTCCAATCCCCACTAGGAATTTATTAGATAAATTCGCAAATCCTATTATGAGAGAGTATGGGATTTGATGAAAAAGTGGGAGGTATCATTATACTTAAGACCCAGTAATAATGGTCATATATTTGAATCAACTGATTTTCTGTTTTTTATTTGTAGATCACCAATGGCTCACCTTAATCCCTTAACCAGAATTCTTGATAGCAACAGACTGACTGGACCTAATTTTATGGATTGGCTGAGGAATTTGAGAATAGTTCTCAATTCCGATAAGATTGCCTATGTGCTTGATGAACTTATGCCAGCATTCCTTCCTGATGGTGCATCAGAGGAAGAAAGAGACACTTTTAGAAAGTGGGGGGAGGATGACATGCAGGTTGGATGCTACATGCTAGCATCAATGACCAATGAGCTTCAGAAGCAGCATGACACAATGGATAGTGCTAAAGCAATTCTGATTCGTCTGCAAGAGTTGTATGGTGAACAGAGTCGTTTGGCAAAGTATCAAGCCGCCAAAGATCTCTTTCGTTCCAAGATGCAAGAAGGGACTTCTGTTAACGATCATGTGCTCAAGATGATCGGTCATATTGAGCAGCTTGCGAAGCTAGATATCATTTTAGATGCATATTTCTCCACTGATATTATATTGCAATCTCTTCCTGACTCTTTTGGCAATGTAGTTATGAACTACTATATGAATGACTTGGTGAACTCTCTCTCTGATTTATTAAAATTACTTATTACTTCTGAGGGAACCATGAAGAAAGGCAAATGAACCGTCATGGCTATAGATGGGGCTTCTACTTCTTCTAAATCTAAGCCTAAGGGCAAGGATAACAAGAAGAAGGGGAAGAAGAACAATCTAAAAGCAAAGGGAGGGATTCAGAAAGGCAAGGGAAAATCTGATAAGACCAATTCAAAAGGAAAATGCTTCCATTGTGGCAAGACTGGGCATTGGAAGAGGAACTGCAGGGAGTACCTGGTTTCCATAAAGAACCAACCTTCAGAAGGTATGGCTGATGCTCTATTTATTGAAACTAACTTATCTGTTAGTTCCACCTCTACTTGGGTTTTAGATTCTGGTGTAAGTTCACATATTTGTAACTCTATGCAGGATCTAAAGAGAAGCAGAAGGCTGAGTAAAGGAGAAGTTACCCTTCGAGTGGGAAATGGAGCAAGAGTTGCTGCATTAGCTATAGAGACTTGCTTCTTGACATTACCATCCGGAGATATTTTAGAATTAGCTGATTGTTTATTTATGCCTAAGGTAATAAGGAACGTTATTTCTATTTTTGCATTATGTAGAACTGGTTATAGTATTGTTTTTGGGAAAAACATTTGTTCCATTTCTCTAAGTAATGATTTAGTAGCTACTGGCATTTATTTAAACGGTCTTTACTTCTTAAATATTAATGGTAATATTAATTATATAGAGCAAAATGATAAGAATGTAAGAAATCTTAAGAGACCTAGAGATGATGAAATTCCAACATATATGTGGCATTTAAGACTAGGTCATATTAGTGAAGATAGGATTAACAAGTTGGTTAAGGATGAACAATTGGGTTCATTAGTATTCGTACCCTATCCAACTTGTGAATCTTGTCTCATGGGTAAAATGACCAAGTCACCCTTTACTGGTCACAGTGAAAGGGCTGCAGATATATTGGGTTTAATACATAGTGATGTATGTGGACCAATGAGCAAAGTAGCTAGAGGAGGTTTTTCTTATTTCATTACCTTTACTGATGATCATTCACGTAAAGGATATGTGTACTTAATGAAGTACAAATCTGAAGCTTTTGAAAAGTTCAAAGAATTCAGATATGAAGTAGAAAAACAAACTGGCAAGACTATTAAAGCTCTTCGATCAGATCGAGGAGGTGAATACTTAACTACTGAGTTCTTGGATCATCTCAAGCTAGCTGGCATTCTATCACAGTTAACTCCTCCTAGAACACCACAGTTAAATGGTGTATCTGAAAGAAGGAATCGAACTTTATTAGATATGGTTCGATCCATGATGAGTTATACTGACTTACCTATTTCCTTTTGGGGATATGCCCTTGAAACTGCTGCATATTTATTAAATAGGGTTCCTACCAAGTCTGTCCCCAAAACCCGATATGAGATATGGCATGGGAAGAAACCAAGCCTTAATCATCTTAAGGTTTGGGGTTGTCCAGCATATGTTAAGAAACATAATGTGGATAAACTTAAATCAAGATCAGAAAAATGTTTGTTTGTGAGTTATCCCAAAGAATCATTGGGATATTACTTCTACCAACCTAATGAACAAAAATTATTTGTTAGTAAGTTTGCCATTTTTCTTGAAAAAGAGTTTATTCAAGAAGGAGACAAAGGTAGAAAGATAGAACTTGAAGAGATTTCAGAAATTTCTGACGAGCCACAAACATATCCTGACTCACCACCTGTCCCTGTTGAGACAGACCCTGTCCCTGTTGAAACAGTACCTGAAGATATACAACCTGTTCGTAGATCCACTAGGATATCTGCACCACCTCAAAGATATGGCTATCTTCATGAGGAGGATAAGGAATTGTTCCTAGGTGATAATGAACAGCCAGATGATCCTAATAACTATGAAGAGGCGATGTTAGACATCGATTCTAGAAGATGTCAAGAAGCCATGAAATCCGAAATGGATTCTATGTAGTCCAACCAAGTCTGGACTTTAGTAGATCCACCACAAGGTATAGTACCTATTGGCTGCAAATGGATCTACAAAAGGAAGATAGGCTCGGATGGAAAGGTAGAGACCTACAAGGCAAGACTAGTGGCAAAAGGTTACAAACAAAGACAAGGTGTTGACCATGAAGAAACCTTTTCGCCAGTAGCTATGCTAAAATCCATTCGGATCTTGTTATCTATAGCTGCACACCATGACTATGAAATATGGCAAATGGATGTAAAGACTGCTTTCCTTAATGGAAACATTGAGGAAGACATTTATATGGAGCAGCTTGAAGGCTTTACATCAAGTGGTGATGACCACAAAGTGTGCAAGCTACAGAGGTCCATTTATGGACTTAAACAAGCTTCTAGAAGTTGGAACATCCGGTTTAATGAAGCAATCAAATCGTTTGGATTTCTTCAAAACATGGATGAACCTTGTGTGTACAAGAAGGTTAGTGGGAGTGCAATTTCTTTTCTTATTCTATATGTTGATGATATTCTACTCATTGGGAATGATGTAGGAATGTTATCAACAGTCAAGCTTTAAATTTCACAAAACTTTTCCATGAAAGATTTGGGAGAAGCATCCTTTATACTAGGTATAAAGGTCTATAGAGATAGATCTAGAAGGTTGCTCGGACTCTCTCAATCCATGTACATAGATAAAGTGTTGAAAAGGTTCAACATGGAGAATTCCAAGAGAGGTTTAATTCCTTTCAAACATGGAATTCATCTTTCCAGGGGCATGAGCCCCAAGACACCAGAGAAAAGAGATAGCATGAGTAAGATTCCATATGCTTCAGCTATTGGAAGTCTTATGCATGCTATGCTATGTACACGACCTGATATCAGTCATGCTGTGAGTGTGACTAGTAGATATCAATCTAATCCAGGTTCAGAACACTGGATTGCAGTCAAGAATATCCTTAAGTACTTAAGAAGGACTAAGGATTTCATTCTTGTCTATGGATGAGGAGAGCTAACAGTTGATGGTTATACTGATTCAGATTTTCAATCAGATATTGATGATAGAAAATCTAATTCTGGACATATCTTCACCTTAAATGGTGGAGTAGTTAGTTGGAAGAGCTGTAAGCAAAGTACTACAGCGGATTCCACTACTGAGGCTGAGTACATTGCAGCATCTGAAGCTGCCAAGGAAGCTGTTTGGATTAGGAAGTTCGTCTCCGAACTTGGAGTTGTTCCTACCATTGAGTCACCTATATCTTTATATTGTGACAACAATGGAGCTATTGCGTAAGCAAATGAACCAAGGTCTCATCAGAAGTCCAAACACATCGAGCGGCGATATCACATAATCAGAGAGATTATTGCTAGAGGTGATATCTGCATTCAGAAGATCGCATCTGCGGATAACGTAGCAGACCCATTCACTAAGGCACTGACTCTTCAGAGTCTTGATCGACATCTTGAGAAGTTGGGTATGAGATACATGGGCGATTGGCTTTAGTGCAAGTGGGAGATTGTTAGTAATATGCCCTAATAGCCAATCTCACTGGTGTAATTTAGGACATAAAGTTGATTCATGTATTATTATTATTCATTAATAAAATGGGCTTTTGATTATCATGTATTCTTCTGTTATTATATTCATGATAAGTCCTTAGAAGGAATATCAATATAAGATCTCAAGAGTTGAGATTACGAGACTTATATTGTTAAAGATTTCTTTCTTAGATATTCCTAGTCATAGGATTATTTATTGGGCATTAATAATCCGGATAGACTAGCACAGGTTATGTCTGCTCAATATGGAGAATGACTAGTTTCAAGTCATTTGTGTAATGACACTAGGACAAACCTGTGGGTGCTTGTTTGAGAACAAGTACAGTGAATGTGATCATTGATTGAGTTTGTTGAATGGAGTTTTACTTACATGTCAAACAGCAACTCAGGGTTACAATAACGCAAGTGATCCTTAGACCTGAGGCATCATAGATGTCCTGTGTTAGGGTATTAGGGTTTGATAGTACAATGTACATATCCTAACCATGGGATTTGTGTATGTACTCATTGGCCCTAGTATACCTGTCATGGGGACATATGAGTGTACAACAAGGAATCTATCACTCTCAGTAATAAGAGAGGGAATGCCTCGTATTATTTTCAAAGATATAATTCATATAAGTCTTTGGCCAAAGCAGTTGGGAATAAGAAAACTGTTTCTTGAGTATCCCAAGGTTGAATTTATATTTTGAGAATCACATACAAAATGTTAAATTAGGGTTTGACATATTATCCAATACCCAAGTAATTTAACTAAGGCATTGTTTGATGGAAGGATCGAATTGTATCTTTATTGTAACTGAAGGGTTCACTGTGTTATGATTAACCTTCACACAACCTAGGGTGTGTCTTGATATATTGCTAGATGTCACTCAGGACTAGTAGAGGCCAAAGAGAAATTGATTTCTCAAAAAGGAAATTAGAAGAGTTCTAATTTGAACCTTAAATAAAAGTAGTTTTATTTGAAGGATAATTTATTATCCTAATTCCTACTACTAGGTTGTTGTGAACCTAAGAGGTCACACACATATAGTTGGTAGCTTCATTTAAAGAAGAAGAGAGAATAATATGCAAATATCAATTAACTAGAATTTCAAGTTTTTGAAATTTGAAATTTGAAATTTTGAAATTTGAAATTTGAAATTTGAAATTTGAATTTTTTGAAATTTGAAATTTTGAAATTTGAAATTTGAAATTTGAATTTTGAAATCGTCATGAGATGACAAGATAATTAAAGATTTCAAATAGTTAATTGAATTTCAAGTTAGTTGAAATTTAAATTTGAAATGGTTTCAAATTATAGATAAGATAACTAATTCTCTATCATTGCATTTATATTTTGAATTTGATTTATTTCAAATTTGAAATATGGTTATCATCTATCTAAGAGAGCTAGCACTCATCTATAGATAGACACATGAGGGGGCCGGCCATACCAAGGGAAGATAGGATCAAAGTGTTTTGTGAAAAATTCCATAGCCATCTCCTCTCTCTCTCTCATCTCTTGGAGCTTGCAACTAGTGTGGATCAATCTTGGAGGCCTTCATCTACTTGGGGCTGATCTACAATCATTTAATCCTACTCTTAAGGCTATCAATGTAAGTTGTTTACATTATTAAAGTATTGATTTATAGTTTATACTATCATCATGTGATCTTGGTTTATATTCCATGGAAGAAAAATTTTTATTCCGCACATTTCCATGGGATTTTTTCATTATGCTTCTTTCAAGATTCCTTTGTACTATAAAATTGTTATCTAAAGTTTTTTTTTTTTTTTAAACCCTCCTTAGCATAATTTTTACCATCCTCTTTTATCAAAACTTGGCTACGAGTACTAATTTGTGGGGGAGCTTATGCTATTCTATTTGTTACCCTCAAAATTAGTTTGTTTCTTTTCAAAACAGAGGATAAGTTATTTTCAAAAAACCTTGCACTTTCTAAGGGGAAGATATTTGCCTATTTATGCAAGTGGTTTTGACATCCTTTTGTTGATGCCAAAGGGGGAGATATATGCAAAATGTTCAAGTTTTTGATAGATATATGTATAATATGAGTAAATATGCACAATGACATAAACATGACTCATTTGTGGATTTATTACCCACTATATGCAAATGGTTAAATGGTTTTACTATCCTTACCTATGCATATAGTTAGGGGGAGCTATAAATCCTAGTTAGTAAGTTCATTGTCATATGCAAAGTTTACTCAATGTTTGTCATCAACAAAAAGGAGGAGATTGTTAGCCTTATGGCTTCAATCCATTATTGGTAAATATGTTATCCTACCTTGATTGTATAATTTTTATGATAACAAACATTGAAGTATGATTATGCATACAAATACCTTGTTGAACATATTGCATATATGTCAAACCTGTTTAATTTATCATTGGTTATCTTTTGAGCTTTGGATTCTTATATTTGCTCCAATATCATTCGTTATTATAAGAATCAGGTTTTAAGCCATGAAGATAGCTATTCAAGATGAAGTTTTGCTCAACCTAAAGATGAAGCCATTCACAAAGCAAATCAAGCATAGCACAAGATGAAGACCTCTTGAAGATCTTGTGTGTGAAGACCTTGATTATCTCTATGTATTTTTAGGACTTATATTTGTGAATCTCTCATCTAGGATTAAACTACATTGGCTTAAGTGACCATGACCTCTTAGACCTCATTTTAACTTGGGAAAATCATTTTGATTGGTCAAAATTATTTATAAATAACCTTGGGCTATTTTAAAATAAAAAAGGAGCTTAAAGTTCATGAAATTGTCTTATGGCCTACCCTAGTCGACTAACCATTTATGCCATTAGTCGACTAAGAGCATGGCAATAAGCATAGTTTCATGAACACCTAAACTAGTTGACTAAACCTTGGTTATTAGTCGATTAATAGTTTCCTAGTCGACTAACCCTTAGTCTCTAGTCGACTAATCGTGCCTAGATTTCAAACCCTATGTTTTTTTTTACTACTCTAGTCGACTAATATCTAGTTACTAGTCGACTAATCGATCCCTAGTCGACTAACCCCTTGGTGCCAGTCGACTAATCGATGCCTGACTCCTATCAAAATGTATTTACACACTCTAGTCGACTAACCCCTTGGTGTCAGTCGACTAAGGTTTGCTCTGCAACAAATAACGGCTAGTTTTTGCAAACCAAACGGCTACTTTCTTCTCTCTAACAACCATATTTGATTGAGAGCATTTAAATACCTCTTAAATGAGTCTTGGATGAGTAAGTCAATCACTATAAACATCTTGAAACACACGCATACTCAAATCTTTTATTTGTTCATCATTTGTATGGGAATCATGTATTGAGAATCTCTTTCTCTCTTAAGCCAATATTAGTTTTTGTTCTTGTGAGATATTAGTAAGTTCTCATATTTGTATTTATCTACTCTTGAAGGAGTTTTCTCATTGTACTTAAATCTTCATCTTGTAAACTTGTAAGTTGTAAGGGTTTTGTGAATCCCTTGTGGGTGAGTTGTCCTCCACCTTTGAAAGAAGACAAAGTATAAAGGTTTCTCCACCTTGGAGGAGTGATCCATAGTGGATTGTGGAATCCTCAAGACGGGGGCTCTTGAGGGGTGGATGTAGACGGAGATCGAACCACGTTAATATCTTTGTGTTAGAATCTCTCTAACTTTATCTCTTGCATTCATATTTATTTAATTGCTATTTAAATTGGTTAGTTGTGATTTATACATTTATTCTATTCATCTTCAATTAATTTTAAAAAGGTTTGCTATACTCTATTCATCCCCCCTCTAGAGTATATTTCTGGGCAACAAACCATATTCATAAGTATCATAAACAGGGCATATGTCTCTCTGTGAATCATCGTGGAAGTTCGATGCAATCCACATTAACGGAGTTGGGTTTTTGAAAAAGAAAAAGAGTCGCCACCTTATTTTTAAGGAATAAGGAAACCATAAAAAAATATTTTATTTTAATTAAAAAAAAAACTGCATGTTTTTAGAAAAGACAATATCAACGATCAGGGATGGATTTGGGACTAGGTTATGACATAAAAAGGTTCCAATAAACATTTTGTAGGCACCCACTTCACCTTAATTAAATATCTCTTATTTTACTAGGGTTATTTAATATTCTTATGCACATAACTCTTACTAACTAAAATAAATAATGAAATAAATAAAACAAATTCCTAAAAACCTAAGATACACAGTATCATAGGGTGGACTTGAGCTTTATTAGTGCCTACGTATTTTACTAGTTTTCTAGTAAGTTTTAAAGTCCACGTAGTTTGAACTTACATAGGACTAATCCTATTGTAGGGAACTACATTCATGCAAATCCTTATCTAAAGGGTTTATACTTTAATAATCCAACTCATTTAAAACTCTATTATAGAGTGATTTTGTTTCGTTGTAAAACTCTTTTATTTCAAAAGATATCTTTTATTTAAAATAGGATTCTTATCCAAAAAGCATTTGACTTTGAAGACAACTCTTTCAAAGAGTTCAATTTGATCAACTCTTTTTCAAAGAGTTTTATTTTGATACAAATACTTGAAAACATAATTTTATTTGAAAACAAATTCACTTTAAAAACAATTTTATTTGAGAAATAAGTCTCTCAAGACTAGAACTCTAATTGAATTAAAGAAATTGATCATGATTGTAATTTTTAAAATTAAAGAGTCTTATGGAGGTAGGAAACCTCTCCTAACATAGGGTTTCTAAACTACACTTAACCTAATTGTATTTAGAGGCTAAATAAACCTAAAACTAGGGTTAATTGTGAACCTAAACATATTTCTAAGTTAATATCCAATTCTGGACAGTAATTAAAATATATGAAAACATGATTAAAAAAAATATGCTAATGCATACAAAAATTAAGAAAACTCTATTATATTGACTTCTAAAGGACCTAGAGTGCAATTTCTATTTTAAAAAAAACCCTAAAAATGGATTTAAACCATGTTTTTAATCCATTTAATATTTTGGACAGAATATTAAATGTACTTAAACCCATGTTTTAAATATTCTAATTATCCTAAAAATCCTAAAAATATCTAACTAAGACAATCCTACATGTTAATCTGTAAACTATGTAAGAAAATATGCAAAAAAAGAAAAAGAAAAAAAAAGAAGTGACCTTAAGGGTCTCAAAATTAAGCTATAATACAAGCTATCTATCATGCTTATCAACATGCATATATTTAGAAAAATAAAGCAAACATAGATAATGAAACACAAGGGAAGTGACTTACCGTAAAGCTCCCCCATCCATAAGTTGTATCAAACAATCAATTCTCATGAAAGTAAACATAAGGGAAGAGACTCACATCATGCAATACTCCCTCGTCCATAATTGTATATCAAACCATGCATTTAATCATCTCATATTAACTTTAATATGCAAGGATTTGATCGAAAGGACTCGCAGCGGAAGACGAACAATAAATTTTTTTATAAAATTGAATCATTCAATCAAAACCAAAACAAGATTCGAACACAAGCATTGAATCCTGAATATAAAACAAGAATACAAATTTAAACAATTTAAACATACTTACTTGATTGCCTTTTGTTGAAAACCTTGAATCGAATACAAGCTTCAAAGTGTATGAAGCCTCCAAGGTATCCACACGAACTCAAGACTCCTTAACTTTCTTGCGATTGATCAATGCTTGATCAAAACCAAGCTAGAGAGGGAGAGAATCAAGTTACAGCATTGGGGAGAGCACTTAGCTCACGGCCCCTTTGGTGATGTGATGAGTGCCTCTATTCTATTTTAGGGTTAAATGGACTTTATGCTAGCATGCACTCATCCCTATGTATTTATAGGCAAATACTAGGGTTTATAATTTGCAACTTGGTCCTCCCTAATTAACAATTAATTAAAGAGACCGCATAAGTTACATAAATTAGAAACTTACCCCTCTCAAAAATTAAAGAGCTCTCTTGTGTCCTTTTGTGTGTGACCTTTTGGGTTTACTCTAACCTAGTAGTGGACATGAACATCTCAATGTCTCCAAAAATAAAAACTTTCTATTTATGGTTCAATTGGAACAATTCCAATTTTTCCCTCAATGATAACACTTTATCATTAGGCCTTCACTATTCATGAGTGACATCTAGCAACATATCAAGTCGAACCCTAGGTGTGGGTGAATAGTATAACTAAATGAACCCTTGATGTTACTTAATCCTTCATCCCCTAATGTCACTGTTTAGATAATCAGATAGGGTTATAAGTTAAACCTTTATCTTAACAACTTGTTATATGTTCCACAAAATATAATCTCAATAAGGTGAACCCAATGAAACTCTTTTCACAGTTCACTCTGGCCAAGGATTCAATATGAGCATTATCTTTGTGAACAAACCCTGACATTCTCTCTCATCAAAGTGAAAGTAGCGATTCCTTCTTGCACACTCATTTACCTTCATACATAACTCACTAGAGCTAATGAGTACCGATTACACCCTGATGGTTAAGGATGTACGAGATTCTATTAGACTCTAATAACCTATGCACACGATAACTATGGTACCTCAGGTCTAAGGATTACCAAATAAATGGACGTAACATAAGAATATTCTTTTGACTTAAACTCCATAAGAATGTTCTTGTAGATCATGTTCAGTGTACATATTCTCTAATATGCACCAATAGATTTAACTATAATGTCACTACACAGATAGAAAAGACTATCTATCATCCCATTGGAGCTAGTTTAAATACGTGCTACTCTTAGTGGTTTATAAACGTCCATTTTAATAAACCTATGAGTATGAACTTCTTTAGAATAAATGTGTATGAGAAATATAAGTCTCCATATCTCAACAATTTGAGATATATATTTCTCTTATCATTTATTCATGGACCTTATCATATATATATATATATACAAAACAAGTTATATCTTCTAATTAATATAATATGAAATTGATATGCTCTTTAGGATTGGTTTTAGGGCATATCTCCAACATAATATTCCAAACATAAGTATATATATAAAAAAAAACCCTAATTTCTAACCATGCTTCTAGACTCTATACAAAACAACTACTAACATGCATGCTAAAAACGGAAAATAAAACCTATTGCTGTCATGTTAAAATAAACCCTATTCATGCATACTATTCAAAACATTAAATAAGAAATTATATCATGCTTTCTAACATGCTAACATGCATTCACATAAAATCACATGCTTGCTAACATGAAATACACAATATGCATACTAATTACATAAAATAATATATCCTATCATGCACTACCATGCAAACCCTAATATGCATTCTACATGCAAACCCTAACATGCATTCTATCATTAACCCAAACGTGTTGCTAACATGCAATTAACTAATCCTAACATATGTTCATGCATATCCTAATTCTAAAAGAAAAGAGAAAAAGAAAAAGAAGAAGAAGACGACTAGAATGAACAAATTAAAACCCTAGCATGATTCTTATAATTAAAATAGGAGAAGAGAAGAAGAAACTTACTTTCAAAGTTGCAGGAATTATTCCTTTAGCCTCCTCAAGCAAGCCTCCAAAAGTTCTCCAAAATTTTTCCAATCTTTCAAACCATAAGCTAACGGTCCTATTTATAGATTTTTGGAATGGCCAAGATTTAATTTGATCATAATGATCCTAGGGCTCACTTTAAGTCTTCCAAGGGTCCTATTAATCATATTAGGTCAAACAAAGTGAAAAACTCTGGGAAAAAAAAAAATCCCAAAATCACTCAAACTCGAAATTGGGCGAAGTTGTGAAAAAATGGGAAATCTAAAGAGTAACCGTCCATGGCTTGGATGGCCAACTGTCCACCCTTCGACGGTCATCAGTTTGATTTGCTCAAAAATTCCCAATTTTTCAAGAATCCGAGTTGTTTTGGGATTTTTCAACTTGTTTTGAATGTATCTTCCTCATTTTAAGTCCAAATTCGATGATTCAAAAACCAAAACGTTCAAGAATTAATCTTCAATGTTTCTAGAAGGGTTTAGGTTCAAAAATCATTGACCAAGGTCAAAGGGTTAAGTTAACCAAGCCAGTTTTGTTGTTATAAGTCATTTTAACTCAAATTAGGGTTTTAAAATTGATTAACCGATTGGATTTAGATAAAAAATGTCATTTCATGAAACATGTTTGAAAATCATTTTGAAAACATTTTAAGGTTTGGAAAACATTAATTTTTGAGAAAAACGGTTGACCATGGTCAAATTAGGTCAAAACCCTAGAAATGGTCAATTGACCACTATGAACCATTATGAACCAAATTGCTCTCGCACCATGCCAATCTTGAACCAATTATCTAACTAGACTCTAAATATCCATTCAAATCCAATGAAACATACCGAGATTAATTCGGAGGTCATTCGGAAATTATGCGAGAAAAATGACAATTCTACCATTGAAGTCGCAAATGTTCTTATTACCTATCGAGCTTCGATCGGAATGACATGATATTTGATATGGACATTCCTAGACTCTCTAAAAATATAATGCAAAAGGAATCACTTAATTTCAACTTAAAAACCTACATGTGGTAATAGCCTCTATTTACTTAAGGAAAAAATGATAATTTAGAAAACTAAGGTTTTAAGGCCCAATCCTCCAAAAATACATAGTCATTCTCAACCAATATGTTATGAAATAATGATTTACATTCTATAATTCAAAAATGGGGTGTCTACACTCGCATGTGGAACAGACCCTTACATGTAGGCAGTAGCCAAATCAACGTCCTCATCCATAGTATGGCACATGTGTCATTTCGTTGGGTCCCTAGCATATCCATCACTTTGGAATCAGCTTGCGTGGCATATGCGTCACTTCGTTAGGTCTATTGCATATCCAAAACTTGGATCAAATTATATTATAGGGTTGTTGATTTAGGCTAACAAACCTTTAGCTCAACCGAGCTACTACTATATCAGAGGTCAGAGACCATAGTCACATCCGCACCTATATCATAATCAATTAGGGCTATGGGCCCAACCCTCAATGATATAATTCGATCCACATATATCTATAAAGATATGCATGTTCTAAAAATATAATATCTATCCACCATGTAATGTCCACCGGGATGAGGCTGGGAGAGTACTCACACCTGCCACCTACGTCCTTGCGTGGTATCAAATCCATATCCAATGTCCATCGTAAAGAAGTTAGGGAGCGAACTCACACCTACACCTTTACCATGCATGGTATCCATAATCAAGTAATCCAAAAAACCCTTCAACAAGCGTTTCCATTTCAAAACCAAATATTTCAGAGCCTCATCTCACAATTATATAAAACATATTTTCCAAAATCACTGTTCTTTCCAAAAGAATAGGGAATGGCTCAAAAGTAAGGTCATTTGCTTTCTTTGTTTTATAAAATCATTTAGATGATAGATGTAGCACCCCAACCTGACATCCGTACCGACTCTTCCAGATAGGTCGACACGTGCCAAGATGGAGGTACAACCTATCCTGTTCATTCATATTTTCACACGAGATACAAGGAATATATATATAAAGAAATGAAGTGCCATGCATTATGTCCCAAACTGTTTTATACATAAATAATAAACTGAAATAATAATGCCAACATCCCTAGCAGGTAGGCTGTGCAAGATACAGTAACTGATCCAAATATTTATAATGTTCTAATACATATATACTCAAAATCTAATGCAGATGTCTACCAAAATGCGAGTCAGCAGTCCCAAGGCAACTGGGTCGTGTCAAGCCATACATGCAAACCAAGTCAACCTGCAATCTGCTACATAAAAAGCAAGGGTGAGCCTCGAATCACTCAGTAGGAATAATGTAACCTCTACCAATAACAATAATACAATGATACATGGAATATTCAAATAAACCGAGTTTCCATAGCAATTATAAAACAATATAAAAAGTAGTTTAAAACTTGTGTGGTTTCTCTGTGGAAATGATATCCAATACCATATCATATCGTATCCGTCTTACTATCCCATCATAATCAAATCAATAGCACATGCTTTGCATATCTCTACCATCCATAGCATGTCTATCATAATCAGGCTCACACGCATACTATAGAGTGACTGTATTCAGGCTAACTAGCCCCTAGCTCAGCTAAGCTAAAATATAACCACTATGGGGTTCTTTCTCTGGCAAGTTACCTTTCGCGGTCAACTGCTAAGACACTGCGGGTCTATTCCTTCGGGTTCGCTCTAAGGCTCCACTCAAGACCATGGGCCTTTATATCCCCACTGTGATACAAATCAAGCCACAACATCCATATCCATCAAGGTTAATAGAAAACAATTCACATCGCACTTTACTTCAAATTCAAAACAATTTCTGAGTTATAACTCACACAAACTAGTTTCATTTCCCAAAAACATAATTCAATCCAAAATCGGGGGAAAAACTTGTCAAAATATTCCTTATTCTTTCTCGTATTATATATCTGATCAGAAAATTAGGCATATGAGCATAAAATAAAATACCCCAAGTACATTTGCATAAACAGGGTTAGTATATGCCTTTTTATGTTTCCATAAAACATGTAATAAAAGAGTTCATTCCCAAGTTTATAAACACATCATATCCAATATCAATATAGTTTTCTAAGAGATATAAACAAATTCTTAAAACCTTTCAATACAATGCCTTGGTTTGTTTTGTAAATCAGTATATTCCATGCATCCATTTATCTGATCAATACAGCAATGGAGTTCATAAAACATTTATAAGTCTCATCATTTGTAAATCACTCATCATTATCAATAGTACAATGTTACATATCCCTGTCTCAAATGCAATCACTACAAGGAAAAAGCTTATTAATGACGGTTCTAAACTATCATCATTTTACTTTAATGACGGTTCTAGAAAGCGTCATTGGACGAGGTGTCATCGTTGAGGTAAAAAAAAGATGACGGTTTTTAACCGTCATTAATATGTCCAAACAATGACGGTTTAAAACCGTCAACTTTTTTTTAGCTATGATGATAGTTTTAAACAATCATCTTTCTTCCAAAATCATTATTTTTTGTAACCGAACCATGACGGCATTAATAATTCATCTTCAATGAAGAGGAACCATTTTGGGCAAGCCATGAATTTTTTTTTTTCAATTATAATAAAATAATTTATACTCCTAAACCTGTTAATTGTAACTTGCGCGTGCACAACAAATACATGGAAATTAAGAACTATAATTAAAGATCGAACACCTTAAATGAAAATATAATTTACTATATTACTTTAATTTTTGTTTAACAAGAGTGTTTAAAAAAATTTAGAAAAAAAAAAGCTAACAAAAAAAAGAAAGATCCACTACAGTTTTTTTTACAATGTGGTTGTGATTCTTCATAGCAAGCATTATTAGTTCGATCAAGAAAGAGCTGAGCTATCAGAGACCACCTGTTTCCATCTCAATTTGCTACTTTTCCCTGTAAAGCAAACAACAATAATTTAGAAAACCCATTACTTATAAGCCGTAAGAGAGAGAGACACACACAAAGAGAGAGAGAGTTTACACACACTTGAAGGAAAAAGCTCATTTGGCATGGTTTTTAAGTGTGGTGTTTTCTTAGACTTGAAGACTGATGATGGAGTAGCTTTTGGGGTTTGAGATATCTGCTTGGATTTTCTTTATTATGAAAGTTTGCCTGACTATAGGCAATGTTTTGTATATGATGGTTTGTAATAGATATTTTGGAACTCTAGATTGTATATATTTTTAGTTTATGTTTGTAGTACTTTACGGACGGTACTCGATTCCAGCTAGTACTTTGTGCTTATCCAAATATTTTGAATGCTTTTAATTTTCTCTAAACTTCCGCAAATTTAAATTTTGTTTTCAAAAGATAAGCACCAGGTATTTGTGTATGTGACACCCAGCAGATTGGGGGTAGTCTGTTAGGGGTGTTACATCGAGCTTCTATTGGAATGACATGAAATTTGATATGGACATTACTAGACTCTCTAAAAATATAATGCAAAAGGAATCACTTAATTTCGACTTAAAAACCTACATGTGATAATAGCCTCTATCCACTTAAGGAAAATAGGGTAATTTGGAAAACTAAGGTTTTAAGGCCCAATCTCCAAAATTACTTAGTCATTCTTGACCAATATGTTATGAAATAATGACTTACATTCTATAATTCAAAAATGGGGTGTCTACACTCGCATGTGGAACAGACCTTCACATGTAGGCAATAGCCAAATCACCGTCCTCATCCACAACATGGCATATACGTCATTTCGTTGGGTCCCTAGCATATCCATCACTTTGGAATCAACCTGCGTGGCATATGTGTCACTTTGTTAGGTCTCTAGCATATCCACAACTTGGATCGAATTATATTATAGGGTTGTTGATTTAGGCTAATAAACCTTTAGCTTAACCGGGTTACTACTATATCAGAGGTCGAAGACCAAAGTCACATCCGCACCTATATCATAATTAATTAGGACCATGGGCCCAACCCTCAATGATATAATTCGATCCACATATATCTATTTATATATGCAATTTCTAAAAATATAATAACTATCCATTTTGTAATGTCCACCGGGATGAGGCCGGGAGAGTACTCACACCTACTACCTACATCCTTGTGTGGTATCAAATCCACATCCAAGGTCCATCGTAAAGAGGTCAGGGAGCAAACTCACACCTACACCTATATCATGCATGGTATCCATAACCAAGTAATCCAAAAAACCCTTCAAGTGGCGTTTCCATTTCAAAACCAAATATTTCAGAGCCTCAGCTCACAATTATATAAAACATATTTTCCAAAATCACTGTTCTTTCTATTTATAAAATCATTTAGATGATAGGTGTAGCACCCCAACCTGACATCCGTACTGACTCTTTCGGATAGGTTGACACGTGCCAAGATGGAGGTACAACCCATCCTGTTCATTCATATTTTCACATGAGATACAAGGAATATATATATATATATATATATGCATTATGTCCCAAACCGTCTTATACATAAATAATAAACTGAAATAATAATGCCAACATCCCTAGCCAACTGATCCAAATATTTATAATGTTGTAATACATATATACTTAGACTCTAACGTAGATGTCTACCAAAATGCGAGTTAGTAGTCCCAAGGCAATCGGGTCGTGTCAAGCCATGCATGCAAGCCAAGTCAACCTGCAATCTGCTGCATAAAAAGCAAGGGTGAGCCTCGAATCATTCAGTAGGAATAATGTAACCGCTACCAATAACAATAATACAATGATACATGGAATATTTAAATAAACCGAGTTCCCATAGCAATTATAAAATAGTATAAAAAGTAGTTTAAAATTTGTGTGGTCTCTCTGTGGAAATTATATCCAATACCATATCATGTCGTATTTGTCTTACTGTCTCATCATAATCACATCAATAGCACATGCTTTGCATATCTCTACCATCCATAGCATGTCTATCATAGTCAGGCTTGCGCGCGTACTATAGAGTTACTGTATTTAGGCCAACAAGCCCCTAGCATAGCCAGGCTAAAATATAACCACTATGGGGTTCTTTCTCCGAGAGTAAATGGCAAGTTACCTTGCGCGGTCAATTGCCAAGACACTACGAGTCTATTCCTTCGGGTTCGCTCTAAGGCTCTAACTAGGACCATGGGCGTTTATATCCCCACTGTGATACAAATCAAGCCACAACATCCATATCCATCTCTATTAATAGAAAACAATTCACATGACACTTTACTTTTCAAATTCAAAACAATTTCTGGGTTATAACTCACACAAACTAGTTCCATTTCCCAAAAACATAATTCAATCCAAAATCAAGGGAACAACTTGTCAAAATATTCCTTATTCTTTCTCATCTTATATATCTTATCAGAAAATTAGGCATATGAGCATAAAATCAAATATCCCAAGTACATTTGTATAAACAGGGTCAATATATGCCTTTTTATGTTTCCATAAAACATGTAATAAAAGAGTTCATTCCCAAGTTTATAAACACATCATATCCAATATCAATATGGTTTTCCAAGAGATATAAACAAATTCTCAAAACCTTTCAATACAATGCCTTAGTTCGTTTTGTAAATCAGTATATTCCATGCATCCATTTATCAATACAGCAATGGAATTCATAAAACATTTATAAGTCACATCATTTGTAATTCACCCATCATTATCAATAGTACAAAGTTACATATCCCTATCTCAAATGCAATCACTACAAGGAAAAAGCTTATTAATGATGGTTCTAAACTGTCATCATTTTACTTTAATGACGGTTCTAGAAAACGTCATTGGACGAGGTGTCATTGTTGAGGCAAAAGAAAGATGCTGGTTTTTACTGTCATTAATATGTCCAAACAATGACGGTTTAAAACCGTCAACTTTTTTTTTATCTATGATGATAGTTCTAAACAGTCATCTTCTTCCAAAATCATTATATTTTGTAACTGAACCATGACGGCATTAATAATTCATCTTCAATGAAGAGGAACCATTTTATGCAAGCTGTGAATGGGTTTTTTTTTTCCAATTATAATAAAAAAAAAATTATACTCCTAAACCTGTTAATTGTAACTTGCGCTCACACAACAAATACATGGAAATTAAGAACTATAATTAAAGATCGAACACCTTAAATGAAAATATGATTAACTATGTTACTTTAATTTTCGTTTAACAAGAGTGTTTAGAACAATTTAGAAAAAAAAAAAAAAAAAGCTAAAAAAAAAAAGATCCACTATTGTTTTGTTTACAATATGGTAGTGATTCTTCATAGTAAGCATTATTAGTTCGATCAAGAAAGAGCCGAGATATCAGAGACCACCTGTTTCTATCTCAATTTGCTACTTTTCCCTGTAAAGCAAACAACAATAATTTAGAAAACCCATTACTTAAAAGCTGTAAGAGAGAGAGAGAGACACAAAGAGAGAGAGAGAGAGTTTACACACACTTGAAGGAAAAAGCTCATTTAGCATGGTTTTTAAGTGTGGTGTTTTCTTAGAATTGCTCAAAAAGATTCATTAGACTTAAAAGCACTGTAAGATAATAAAATCAAATAATACTTAATTCAAAGCATATCTAGATGAGAGCCATCACCAAATAGAAAGTTGTAACTGAGAGGGTGGCTCATGACATCATACCCCTTGGAATGATGGAATGTAGTTCCTACATAATTCTAGGGCCCAACCCCAAATTTAGCATGCAAGCTGGGGTTGCAGCATAGTGTTCTGTTTGCAAGCTACCTGATCCTATTAGACACAAGGCTCAATCCAAGTGCCTTTAACAATGATGGCATAAGTGGGAAAAACAAACACCAATATTTAACACACAAAAAAAAGGAAAAAGAAATTTGTAATATCAAATGAGGATATGATTAATTCAATCATATCCATACATTTTAGGATTGCATGACAACCTCAAACTTTGTTAACCGAAGGGAAATATGTAATATCAAAGTCCCACAAAATTGAGAAAGAGATGGGATAACAAAATAAAAATTGTATTCAAACAAAACTTCAAAGGATTAGAAAGTACAACAATGTGGGAACACAAAATTCAGTTGGCCTATACTAAAAAGAGTGAGATATTGTCAATCTCACCAATCTGATCATAATGACTATGACAATATGACCAAAAAAAATGAAAAACAGAAATATAATATATATATATATATA
>JAESVK010000669.1:1464877-1491176 GCA_017140935.1 Hamamelis virginiana | reverse complement strand
ATATATATATATATATAGAGAGAGAGAGAGAGAGAGAGAGAGAGAGAGAGAGAGAAATACTTTGTTACCTTTTTTACATGGGTCAAGTGATCAATCATGAATGTGTAGCCATGAGTTGCTCAAGTGCTAACCCCATCCATTGATAGATGTAATCCTCCCATGGTTCTGCATATTGGCCTCTCAACATAGTAAAAAGTTTCATCATAAACCCAATCTCTTCTAGGCTAAACTCCACTGATTCTGGATTTAATCTAAAACCAAATTATACAACAGAGACATGCAGAACTCCATTCTTTGCTTAAAATTATAAAAATTTCGAACCAAGTATTTAAGATTCACAAGTTCCTTGCTCAAAATTTCAGCAAATTCCATGTTTGTTCAATGATGTTTTCACATATACGATTGTTTGTTCCAATTGGAAATGAAATTGGGGAAAGAAATATGTTCATGATGTTGGATGAGGCTGTGTCTCATTCACAATAACAAGCCATTATAAGCTAGTCCTAAGACCAATGCATTTGAAAAAATGCCAAAAGAAAATAATGATATTAAAAGACACTACAAAGATAAATCAAATAAACATTATACACTACCAACGTAATATTGTTGCAAATTAATTAAAGAATTTGAAAAAGGATTTCTCAGCACTAATATTTAGCTAAACATCTAGCTTTGATCTCATCTTTCAAATATTCCTAAATATTTTCTATTGTTGTAGCATCAATCATTATATACTACCAACATAATAGGCTTGGTCCCTCTCAATGCCAAAGCCCCAAAATAAACCCACTCTATCCTAACCTTTTTCGGTGAATAAGATGCTGGAAGCTTCGTTATGGCTGTAAAAATCATTTTCCAAGAAAATATAGTAACTAAATTTCTAAATGAGGGCAAATTTGAGATTTAGAATTGTCCTAGATATTTCACCATGCGGTATAAAGCATTACTAGTTACTACCTATAGATATGTACAGCAAAAAAGTGAGTTCAGTGTTGCCATTTTAAGTAGTTTACCTAACTTTGAGTTTGTTGTCACAACACTTTTACATTAAGTAATGCAAAATCTGCATCCAAAGGGTCATCTAAATTCAAATAGAGGCCAATCTTGAATGCTTAAGGGTTATGAACTAATTTGCAAATGAAGTTAGAGGAATTCAACTCCCCTCACAAATATTCAAAAACTAATGAACAAAGATGCTCCAATACTGTTTACAAAAAATACAAAAGGTTCCAAATATATGTAAAGTAATTTATTTAGAGAATATCCACTTAAGTTGTAGCATTGACATTGGCATAGACAGAAAATTAGGCCTTAATTTTTTAAGTATTTTGAACCTTAGTTGTCAGCAGCAACTGAGACATCATCAGAAACATGTGCCCCAAGACAAAAAAAAAAGAATCATGTAAGTGATCATTATTTTTTAGGTTTCTAATTAGCGAAATATATGTTTCTAATTATCAAAATATAGCTCGGCATAAGCATGACATTTAGAATATAGGTCTCTAGTTCCATGTTTGTTGGGTTTTATTTACTTACAGATAAATACTGAAAACAAGGGCTAATATAATTCTTTTTTATCTTTTATTGGATTAAATTTCACACTACAAAAAAAATAAGGCTCTTCTTTTTAGTGTGAAACAGAGCCTTATTTTGCATATAAGTTTCAGGAACATTATCAAAACAGAAAATGTCCAATAAAAGATGAATTTATTTTATATAATATCTTTGTATTTTTCAGATAATTAAGTTTTAGGCATATTATCAAAACAAATATTTTGTATAATACCTAAATAAATTTGGCAAATGGCACTCCATAAGGCATGGAAGGTGGTAGTTCACTGCATATTGTAGCTGCAAGCAAAATAGGAATCATATTGCATAGCCTCACTGATCATACTTTGTGCATTAAGCAAAACAAATAAAAATACAAAACATAGCAGGGGTAACACGAGTGATTAGATCCCAAAACTAATTACACACAAAACCCTAATTACCCGACCCCTAATAACGTAAAAAAGAAAAACCCTAAAAACAATTTCCATCAATCATCCACATTATCAAAACAGAAAATGTAGAGAAAATACAAAAACTTACCTGATCAGCTATCGATTGATAAGAACTTTCACTGGAGATTTTCAATGAGATAAATCTTTGAGATAGATCTTCAAAGAGAGAGAGAGAGATGGGAGAAAGAAATCGTTGGAGTGAAGTTCGGCCGTGAGATATCGCGCAAGAGAGACGAGATCAAGTTAATTGACATATAGCAATGAAGATAAATATGAAGGCTACGAGGGCTGTGTGTGTGAGAGATAGAGAGAGAGTGGAAATCAAAAGAGCTGGGAAATGGATGAGAGCTCTGTTCGTGCACGTGAGAGAGAGGGGGAGGGGGGGGGAGTGAGAGGCCTATCGTGAAAGTCTTGGGTTTCTGAGATTTTTGCCAAAAATAAAAAGGGGTATTTAAGTTTTGCGCTAAAAATGTCGGTGTGAATGGGAGAGAAAAATTACGATCCTTTCTAAACCATTATTTGTATAGGCATAAATTGTTGGAGAAATGCCTAAAATCAATTCTAAAGGGCATATCAATTTAATATTATATTAATTAGAAGGTATAACTTGTCTTGTGTGTATATATATATATATATATATATATATATATATATATATATATATGATAAGGTCCATGAATAAATAATAAGAGAAATATGTATCTCAAGTTGTTGAGATAGAGAGACTTATATTTCTCCCACATATATTCTCAAGAAGTTCCTTCTCATAGGTTTATTAAAGTGGACGCTTATAAACCATTAAGAGTAGCACAAATTTAAACTAGCTCCGGGGAGGATAGGTAGTCTTTCCTATCTGTGTAGTGACACTATAGTTAATCTGTGGGTGCATATTAAAGAATATGTACACTGAACATAATTTGCAAGATTATTCTTATGGAGTTTAAGTCAAAAGAATATTATTATGTTACGTCCATTTATTAATCCTTAGACCTGATGCACCATAGTTATCTTATGCATAAGTTATTAGAGTTTGATAGTATCTCGTAGGGTGTGATCGATACTCATTGGCTTTAGTGGGTTATGTATGAAGGTAAATGAGTGCACAAGAAGGAATCATCACTCTTACTTTGATGAGAGAGAATGTCAGGGTTCGTTCACAAAGATAATTCTCAGTTTGAATCTATGGCCATAGTGATAGGTGAACTGTGAAAGAGTTTCATCGGGTTCATCTTATTGAGATTATACTTTGTAGAACACATAACAAGTTATTAAGATTGGGTTTGACTTATTACCATACCTGATTATCTTAACAGTGACATTAGGGGATGAAGGATATAACATTAAGGATTCATTTAGTTCCGCTATTTACACACACCTAAGGTACGTCATGATATGTTGCTAGAGGTCACTCATGACTAGTGAAGGCCTAATGATATAGTGTTATCATTGAGGGCAAAATTGAAATTGTTCCAATAGAACCCTAAATAGAAAGTTTCTATTTATATGAGACCTTGAGATGTCCCTATCCACTACTAGGTTGGGGTGAACCCAAAGGATCGCACACAAAAGGACACAAGAGAGCTCTTTAATTTTTTAGAGGAGTAAGTTTCTAATTTATGTAACTTATATGGTCTCTTTAATTAATAGTTAATTATGGAGGACCAAGTTGCAAATTAGAAACAACCCTAGTATTTGCCTATAAATACATAGGGATGAGTACATGTTAGCACTAAGTCCACTTAACCCTAAAATAGAAGAGGAGGATTCGTCATCACATAAGGAGGCCGTGAGCTAGTCTCTCCCCCTATGGCCGAATTCTCTCTCTCCCTCTCTAGCTTGGTTTTGATCAAGTGTTGATCAATTGCAAGGAAGTTGAGGAGTCTTGAGTTCGTGTGAATACCTTGGAGGCTTCATACGCTTTAAAGCTTGGATACGATTCAGAGTTTCAATCGAAAAGGCAATTAAGTAAGTTTATTTAATTTGTTAAATAATTGTTGTTGGTTTATAATCATGATCCTATGCTTGTTCGTATCTTGATTTGATTGTGATTATTGGATTCAAGTTTTATAAAAATTTTTATAGTTTGTTTTCCGCTGCGAATCCTCCTTGATCACTTTCTTTCAGACATAAATATGACATTGCTTGTTAACCGTCATATTTTCTAGCAATTTTTGCTCCATTAGATGATGGTTTCACTCAACTGTCATAATTGATTTCCAAGTATGGCAGTTTTGAAAAACTAACATTGTCTTCAAAAATTAAGTGTCATTAATAATAATTTTTTTTGTAGTGAATGGTGTTTTCCAACCCTTTGCAGTTCCACAAGCCTCCCAAAATGAATGCTTAATGCACCCAATGCAAGAGGTCCTACCAAGGACCCTCCAAAGCTGAGAAAAATAACCAAATGAAAAAGGAAATCATCATTAACAGTAAAATGTTACTTATCCCTACCTCAACGCAATAGTGTTTCCAACCGGCCCCTTTGCGGCTCCACGAGCCTCCCAAATGCAATGCATAATGCACCCAATGCAAGTGGTCCTCCCAAGGACCTTCCAAATTTGAGGAAACAAATAATGCAAAATAGAAAATCAAAACAAAGCACGATGCAAGCGAATCTTTAAAATAAAAGACAAATCACTACCTTACCGCTACTCACGCCTAACCTTTTAACCCCAAACACCAAGAATGGCTAACCCCAAAGCCTTAAGACTTCTAAGACGTATTCCCAAGTATCTCTATATACTACACATTGAATTTCATAGCGAAATACCAAGCGGTTAAATAGATATACACAGAAGAAGCCAAAGTGTACACAAAAGGGTAAATCTGGTATTTCCAAAAGATTTTTCTGTCCACAAAGCATCTGACCTCAAAACCATCATATTTAGAAACTAGAATTCATAAGCTTTCTCAGCATAGAAATATCACTCAAAACGGAATTCGGATGAAAAGGATACAAGCGAATGAAGTTTGGCAAAAAAATAGTTATTACCGATAATGGGTCGACTCTCTATCGGTAGTGCTCTATTACCGATAATGCACAAATGGATTATCAGTGATGACACCTTATTGTCCACTTCAGAGAAAGTGCATTATCGATAATGCAGGACACCCAAATAGCTTAAAAACGGCCAACAATAGTGTCCAAGCCACCCCAAACTCCACAAACACAAACCAAACCTCAAAAAACTCAACTCCAAACCTTAGATCCATTATAAAACAACCTCAAGAACATCAAATCCATTAAGTATACAAAGATCACTTGGTCCTATCATGAAATCACCCAAAATTTACATTCCAAAACCCGCAAAACCCATTTTTTCACCAACCAAACAAACCCATGCTAAAATACACCAATAAACCCTCAAAACCTCACCCACACATCTCACAAACAACTACCAATACTCCCCCATACATCAAACATCAAAACCTATAAAAGATTCAACTTCAAAACCCACAAAATGGGTATGAAAAAGAAAATAAAAAATAACCAAGATTACCTCCACTGATGTTGCGGTGGCGATGGTGAGCTCCGGCGAACCTCTGGCGTCAACTCCCTCTCTCCATTTCTCTCTTTCTCTCTCTCGATCTTTTCCTCCTTCTCTCGAACTTTTCCTCATTCTCTCAATCTCTCACGAGCTCACTCTATCTCTCACAGGTTCAAATGGAAGAAAAGAAAAGGAAGGGAGGGTATTATATAATAAAGACATGGAGGTCATTTTTAAAAAGTTTATTTTTTTTTTCCAAATAATAAGAAATGACAAATATACTCCATGTCACCCATTTAAAACACATAAAATAATAAAATAAAAATTCGGGTTATTACTGCCCTGGACAATTGGCCATCCTAGCTTGGATGGTCACTAGAGCCTCTTCCTAATTTTGCTTGATTTCAAGTCCTTTTAGGACTCTTTAACTTGTTTTTACCTTATCTTCTTCGTTTTAAGCCTGAATTCAATGATTCAAAAGCCAAAATGACCAGGACTTAATCCTTTAGGTTTCTAGAAGGGTTTTGATTTGAAAATCATTGACCAAAGTCAAGGGGTTAGGTTAAACCAAGCTGGTTAGCCATTATAAGCCACTTTGGCTCAAATTAGGGTTTGAAAAATTAACTAACCGATTGATTTGAAAATAAAATACCACTTTGTAAAACATGTTTTGAAAATCATTTTGAAAACAATATAAGGTTATAGAAATCATTAATTTTGGAAAAAATGTTGAACCTTGGTCAATTTAAGTTAAAACCTTAATAGTGGTCAATTGACCATTATGGACCATCACGAGCCAAAATGCTCTCGAACCATGCCATTATTCGATTAAATTTTCTAACTAGATTTTAAACATCCATACAAATCTAATAAAACAAACCAGGGCAAATTCAAAGGTCAAACGGAAATTATGCAAGAAAAATGACAATTCTACCCTTAAAGTGACAAAAGTTGTCATTACCTATTAAGTTTCGATCAGAATAATATGAAATTTGACATGGACCTTCCTAGAATCTCTAAAAACTAAATGCAAAAAGAAATACTCAATTCTGATTAAAAAACCTTCATGAAATAATAGCCTCTATCTACCGAAGGAAAATGGCAACTTAGAGAACTGGGGTTTTAAGGCCTCTTTTTTCAAAGATGATTGGTTATTCTCAACCAATTGGGGAATGGAATGATGATTTATGTTACACAAGTAAAAAATGGGGTGTCTTCAGCTGCATGTGATTGTCTTGATTACTTGTTTATTGATTACATACCAAAAACTTGCACTCAAATTAAAGATTTTGATAAATAAATATTGGTAATAAATTTGAAAAAAAAATTAATTGACTAATTTATCCCCTTCTAAGTCTTGGGAATCTATAATAGCAAAATTGCAATATAATATTTTTTTTTAACAAAAATATAATAGATTGAAACTTATTTATATTGTTAAGGGAGTTATGTTTGTAAATTTAATGAGTAGAGAGAAAGGGAGACACCAAAAAGAAGTTTTTTCTTTTTATAATATTGCAAATGCGACACCACGTGCTTATGAAAAAAAAATTATAGAAAAATAAATTCTTCAAAGTATCTATATAAAATTATTGCTAAACTTGTTGCCATACAAAGGAAAGCTAAATTGTGAAGACAATAATAAATCTATAATTGTGATAACCCATCCAAAAAATTTATGTATTTATATATTAATAGTTGGGTTATTTTGGATAATCAATTATTTTTCTTCATTTGAAAAATAAAATAAAAATAAAAACGTAAACTAAACTCTTTTAAAAATGACGCCCATATCTTGTTTTATTTAAAAGCCCCATTTCCTTTATTTCTTCACATTTCGGTAGAGAGAGGGAGAAGAGAGTGAGGGTCGTGAGGGAGAGAGAGAGAGAGAGCATCCTTGGGGGAGTTCGCCGGAGCTGCCTCGTCGTCGGTGAAGGTAAAGTTCTCTTCCTATTGTCCTTTTCTTCATATTTAAAAGTTTTTCTTCATACCTATTTTGTGGGTTTTGACTCAAATCTTGTGATTTTGGGAAGGTTATGCTTGAATGATGTTTAAGGGTTTTTTTGGTAGTGTTTGGGTGTAGATTTGAAGGATTGATGGATTGATGTTGTGTGGTTTTGGTTGGTTTGTGATAAAATGGGTTTATTTGGGTTTTATGCCTAAAACTTTGTGGATCTCAAGATCGAACCATTTGATTTGAGTATTTTTAGTGTAGTTATTGTTCTTAAGGTTTATTTATGGTAGATTTAAAGTTTGGGATCAAGGTTTGGTGATTTGGTGGGTGTTTGTGAAGTTTGGAGCGTTTTGGACACTATTCCTGCGCATTTGTGGGCATTTTCTGTGTCAACTTGAATTGCTCATAAATTTCTCATCCGAACTTCATTTTGGGTGATCTTTATATGCCTAGAAAGCTTGTGAAGTCTAGTTTTTAAATATGTAAGTCTTGTGGTCAGATTCATGGTAGAGAGAATTATTTTGGAAATACCAGAATTACCATTTTGGGTGTATTCGTTTGCTTTTCTGTGTATACCTCTTTAATCGCTCGTTTTTTAGCCATGAAACTTGATGTGTAGCATCTAATTATACTTGGGAATATGTTCTAAAAAGTTTAAGGTTTTTGGTTTAGCCATTTTGAGGTTTTGGGTCTTTAAGGTTGGATTTAAACCGAAAAAAGGTCCGAGTCGTTTTTATTTTGGGATTTTAGACCTTACGCTTTCTTTTGATTTTCCTTTTTGCATCTTTGTCAATTTGTTTCTCAGATTTGGAGAGTCCTTGGAAGGACTTTTGTATATAGGATTGAATTAGCGTTGCATTTGGAGGCTCGTGGAGCCATATGGGTTGGAAAACCATTGCATTTAAGGTAGGGATATGTAACCTTTTATTGTATCACGGCATTATGATTATTTGGATTATTTACTGTTTGTTGCACAGCCTATTTGCCAGGGATGTTGGCATTCTTATTTGAGTTTCTATTTATATATTTATGTATAACGATTTGAGACATATTGTATGGACATGACATTTCATTTCATTATATGCATTTTTCTTTGTATCTCATATAGAAATATGAATGAGCAGGATTGGTTGTACCTCCATCTTGACATGTATCGACCTATCCGGAAGGGTCGGTACGGATGTTAGGTTGGGGTGTTATAATAATTATAGAACTAATTATGGTATAATATTCTATAAACTTGCCTTTGTATTTTCAGTTAAAAATGGTAAAATCTCAAAAAAATACTTTACAAAACAAATATAATTTAAGAAAAATGGTAGAAGTCCCCTAAATCTAACCATAAAAACAATGAAATAGAACTAGTAGAATACTTTGTCTTTTCATTTTTCTTTGCCTTTGCATTTTAGGCTTCATGATCAATTTCTTCTCCCATACACACTGTTATCAAACCTAGAGCCCCCAACCTAACATCCTTATCGACCCTTCCGGATAGGTCGACACATGTCAAGATGGAGGTACAACCTGTAATGTTCATCCGTATTTCCTCACGAGACACAAGAATTTTATATATAACAAAATGAAATGTCATGTCCATACACTATGTCTCAATCACCTTATACAAATACATATAAGAATTCAAATAATAATGCCAATAATCCTGGCAAGTAGGCAAATCAATATGCAAAACATAATCTATATATTTCGATATGTACAACACATACAAGTTAAGAATGCAATAACACATGCAGAAACAACCTTAAAGCTATCCCACAATCCTTAACAAAAGATTGGGCCAAGCCAAGAATGCAACCCCAAGTCAACCTGCAATTTGCCGCATGAAGAGTAGGAGTGTGCCTCAAATCGCTTAGTAGGAATAATATAATCTCTACGAATTAATAATAATATTATGATACATGAAATATTTATATAAGACATTTATTTCCAAAGTTCAACGGTTATTAAAAATCGAATTGAAATCATGGTTTAAAAGATGTGTGGGCTTTCAGTAAAAAACCATATCCTCCAGTATCAGTACCAGTAACAAGGCGTATGCCTCTCATGCAGAATCCATCGTCGCATATGGACAATAGCCAGAATAACGTCCTAATCCATAGCATGGTGATACCGCCACACAAGGGCCAAAGTATTGCCATCAATATGGACTTCGGCCAGATTGGCATATGTGTCGCCTCAACGAGTCCCTAGTATATCCAATCTTGGATTGAATCATATTATAGGGCTGTTGATTCAGGCTAACAAACCTTTAGCTCAACCTGACTATTTCCAAATCCAGAGGTCGGAGACTGTAGTCACGTCTGCCTACAATATCAATTAGGGCCATAGGCCCAAACCCCCAATGATATAATTCAATCCACACACACACACACACACACACACTCATATATGCATGTCCTAAAAAAATACAATAACTATCATCATGCAATGTCCACCGGGAATAAGCTGGGGAAAAGATCACGCCAACCACCTGCATCCACGCGTGGTAGTATCACAGTAACCAATGTCCATCGTGGAGATTAGGGAGCAAGCTCACGACTAAACCTCTGTCACGCATGGTAACCAAATATCCAGTAATCCAGAGCCTCAGCTCAACCATCATATAAAACATATCTTCAAAACCATTGTCTTTTCCAAAAGAATGGGGAATGGCATAAGCATATAGCCAGCAACTAATTTTATACATAAAACCATTTAGAAGATGGGACATACTCAAATATCAATGCCATAAATATCATTTCATAAAATAGTTAAGTCATATGCCCATCAACTCAGTTCATAAAGCTAATGATAGAAACTATCCAATTCCCACATTTATAAAGGTTTGTCAAACATAAAGCATTTCCACTTGAAATCGATTTTATACAATTCAAAACATGTCACACAGTCTATACAGTTCATAAACAGGTATATTCCATATATCTATTTGACAGAACAGTAAAACAGTAAGGCTCACAAACATGTATAAATCATATTAATCAAACGAAGTTAATAAAACATACATAGTTCTCAAAGACGTTTGTAAAACAGAAATATCATTATTAATAGTACAATGTTACTTATTCATACTTCAATGCAATAGTGTTTCCAACCCTTTGCGGCGCTACGAGCCTCCTAAATGTAATGCGTAATGCACTCAATGCAAGTGATCATTCTAAAGACCTTCCAAGTATGACGAAAAAGGCATTTACGATAGTGAGTTAGATTTTCCAGATTTGACTCTTACATATGATGGAATCACGAAATAAGACCCCTGCCATTAGAAAGAGGACTGAAAAACCTAGTGAATTGAAGTGTTTCCATGACTTAGTTCATTATAGGTTAGGCCCCATAAATGCATTTGTGAAAAAATTCAAGAATCTGCCATGGTTTGGAGTTCATGTCACAAAGTGCTTTAAAATCATACCAAACGTTGGAATCACCTAACGCGACCTATGCCATTTGAAAGAGGATTGAAAATCCTTGTGAAATAGAGTATTATCACATTTTAAAATTTAGTTTTAATATAGGAAAGATTAGTCCCAAAAGAGTAGCTGAATTCTAAGTTTTTGTTGAAAAACTGGGCTTGTGTCTTTCCTAGAATTTTTGTTTTGAGTTATTATTTAAATTCCACCATTGTAAGTTAATAACGATTAATCCACTATGCGTATTAAGGTGTTAAATGCATGATAGGAATTATGTAAATAATTTCTCGAATTAAATTCTATATATTTGAAACCCTAATAGTGATAATTAGAAGTTTCACTTGTTTAAGGAAATACACTAGTATAGTCATATGTAATATGATAGGATTCTTTTTAAATGAAATTTAAAAGAACTTTATTATTGTTATGAGATGATAATAATAGCTTTATTATTGTTATGGGATAATAATAATATGACTTTAATTAATTATATGCCATTTGCCATTATTACCTTACTTTTGTAGCTTTATTTCATGCAATGTGATTATATAACTGTGAATGGATAATTATGGACTTAAGACCAATTAAAATGAAATGTGATTGGCCGCATTGGATGTGAATGGTTTAATTGTTGGGATTGTATTTAAAGTAGTTTAAATATGGTGATGTAATTATTTGGGGCTTGCATGCCTCTTTCCCTCTCTTTGCATATGTACTTCCCTTTCTCCTTAATCCTCTTCTTCTTTTATATTAAATTGTAATGTACAATTCGAGAAAGCGAGTGGTGGACCCAGGAACATGGTGAAGTCTTGTACAAGAGGAAAGCAAGGACTTGAGAAGGACTTGAGAAGGACATCAAGATTTTGAAGAAAATTTGTTTGTCGTTATGTAATAGTTACATAAGATTTATTACGATCACCCAACCCACACTTAAAGACTTAGGGTTCATCTTTATGGCTCAAAGAATGAATCCATCCTTAAAAGTCCATAATATATCCAATGCCCATTAATATATGAGATGTATGCCATATACGGCCTTGACCTAACTTATTATATGTTCAAGATGAATCCACCCTAGACTCTAAAAGGACAGTGGGAGGATAATTGAGAACTAATAATAAAAGTAGGTCTAAACCTTTATTATATATGTTTGATATATATGTGATGCATGTGATGTATATTTATTGAAAAATGAGACCATTTTACAAAATCCCTTTATTTCAAAATTAAGTTGTAAGGAAGAGGCCTTGGGCTTTATCCTAGCCTTCCACCATTACATAATAGGTGGATTCTTATGGTGGATATGTTCGGCTACAGATATGCGGGAACATGTTCTTCCTGAGGGTTCATACTGTCTTGTTTTAATATTAGATATCATAAGGTGCGATAATGGTGTATCCCAAGAACCTATTATGTGAGGGGTGCAACATTCTATTGACCAGACTTATGTGAATGGTGGGTGTGACTTAACTAATAATATACTACCCAAGAAACTATTATGTGAGGGAATTATATTATAGAGGCTAAAGGATTATTGAAATTTGCTTTAAGAAGCATTAGGATAAGAGTTATCCACTCATTAAGGGTTAGTATCCAAGAATCTATTATGTGAGGATTACTAATTCTTAATGGGACCCCAATCCTTACTATGGATTTTCAACTGATGAAATTCCCGAGTCTCATCTAAGGGAGTATGAGATTTGAATCAAATAGTGGGAGGTACCATAAAACTTAAAAACCAAAAAGTTTTTGTGGTTTAATAATATGAAATTTACTTGTGTTATTTTCTGTTGTAGATGACACCTTTAAATCCTCTATCTATAATTCTTGACGACAACCGTTTGACTGGTCCAAATTTTAATGACTGGATCAGAAATCTAAAAATTGTTTTAGTTGCTGATAATATTGAATATATTATCAAATCTCCGCGCCCCAATGCTTTGCCTGAGGGGGCATCTGAAGAAGAGAGAGACACTTATAACAAGTGGCTCGAGGACGATGTGTAGGTTTGATGCTATATGATGGCATCTAAACCCAATGAGCTCCAAAGGCAACATGAGGTCATAGACAGTGCATATGTGATCCTACTAAATCTTAAAGAGTTGTATGAATTGTAAAGTAGGATTGTAAGGTACAATACTGTTGGTGAACTTTTCTCAAGTAAGATGGTGGAAGGGACATCAGTGAATGAGCATTGCCTCAAGATGATCCGGAACATCCACTTTCTTCATGATCTAGGTGTTGAGATCACATCAGAAATAAGTACTGATATTCTGTTTCAATCACTTCCTTCAACCTTTAAACAATTCATCTTGAATTTTCACATGTTTGATGTGAATGATACAGTCTCATTGGCTGACCTGATGAATATGTTAATAACTGCTGAGGAAACCTTGAAAAATGATTTCAAAGGAAATGTTTTGGTTATTGATGGGCCTTCAACTTCTAAAACCAAGCTAAGGGCAAAGGAAAGAAGAAGAAGACCAATCTTAAGCCTAAAGGAGGAATAAAGAAGAAGGATAACAAAAGAAAGTGTTTCCACTGCAGCAAGATTGATAATTGGAAAAGGAACTGCAAGGAGTACCTAGCTTCATTGAAGAATGGTTCTTCTAATGGTACATTATAATTTATTTATTTGCTAATTATGAATTAGTATTTTTCTTATGGTATGTGATACCTAACTATGATTTTTCTTATACAATACGATTGTATGTAGGAGACAAAGGAAAGCACAATGTCGAGTAGACATCAAGCTAGCTATGTTTGGAAAGGATCAAGAGTTGCTACCTTTAACATTAAGCTTGATTCTTGATCAGTTTATTAAAGACTTTTAAGAACTTTTATATTGCCAGTTGTAATAAATACTTCTTTTGAAGTTTTATTAAGTTTTGAATACTTTGTTTATTTAAAATAATTTATCTATAATATTTGATATTTGAGATTATATTTGGCAATTGATTTAAAGTTCTTAGTTCTTTATAAATTTATTGAATAAATAAATATGATAATTCAACTATAAAGGTTCACATTAATAGATGAATACTGATTCATTAATTAATATAACCCTTTACCTTATTTAATAAGGAAATTGAAAGGATAATACATGGGATGTATAAACCTTATATTTTAGTTTGAATAAATCATATCATTAATAAACCTTAAATATGTCAAAACAATTTAGTTTGAAGATTATTTGAATTATGAGATATTTCAAATAAACTTTAAAATTATGTTTTCTTTAAAAAAAAAAAAAAAGAGTTATTAGAAAACAATGTTTTCACAATGGTTAAGAACCATGCCTTTGTAAAAACATCAAAGGGACTTTATGTTATTAAAAGGTTTAAAACATAATATACCCTGTTTCAAAAGGATTAGTGGAAGCAATAAAGTCGTCAAATTTATTCTTAATTTTTTTTTTATAAAGTACATACTTTAAAATACTAGTGTAGTAATATGAATTCTATAAAGCGTTATAAGAATTCATATCCCTTAAAATTAGATTTTATGGGAATAACATATGAGCATGATATTTGAGAAATATATGACTCATATGATACTAAACTATGTACTCAAATCAATATCATGAAAGCTACAAGTGGTTGTAAGCAGATATTGATTAATGATTCAGAATGAGATTCTAAATAGAAATAAGTATATTCTTAAAAGAGTTTAAGAATGAAATACTTAAATATAAAGAAATCTTGTAAGGGTGTGCCATTTACAAATTGCCTAAGAAAATGTCTAGTATATACATTGTTTTCTTTCGAGAACATAGGTCTCATTTACTAGGACATCAGAGTTGGCAGGGAATTTTAGTTTAATTGCTATTATTGAAAATAATAAATTGCAAAACTTGTTTGCATGGAATCTTCTTTGCCATAACACCTCGTGAGTGTTAGAAGCCTTGTCTTGCGAAGACTAGTATACGATACTATGGAGATTGGTTTTAGTGTAAGTGGGAGATTGTTAGAGATATGTCCTAAAACCAATCCGAAAGAGCATATCTATTTCATATTATATTAATTAGAAGGTATAAATTGTCTTGTATATTTAATTATATATATGATAAAGTCCATGAATAAATGATAAGAGAAATATACATCTCAAGTTGTTGAGATTGAGAGACTGATATTTCTCATAAACATTTATTCTAAACAATTCCTGCTCATAGGTTTATTAAAGAGGACCTTTTATAAACCACTAAGAGTAGCACAAGATTTAAACTAACTCCAATGGGAGGATAGGTAGTCTTTCCTATCAGTGTAGTAACACTTTAGTTAATTTGTGGGTGCATATTAGAGAATATGTACACTGAACATGATCTACTAGAATGTTCCTATGAAGATCAAGTCAAAAGGAATATTCTTTTGTTACATCCATTTAATTGGTAGTCCTTAGGGTAGGCCATTATACAATTTTCATGAACTTTAAGCTCCTTTTTTATTTTAAAATAGCCCAAGGTTATTTAGAAATAATTTTGACCAATCAAAATGATTTTCCCAAGTTAAAACGAGGTCTAAGAGGTCATGGTCACTTAAGCCAATGTAGTTTAATCCTAGATGAGAGATTCACAAATATAAGTCCTAAAAATACATACAAGAGACAATCAAGGTCTTCACACACAAGATCTTCAAGAGGTCTTCATCTTGTGCTAGGCTTGATTTGCTTTGTGAATGGCTTCATCTTTGGGTTGAGCAAAACTTCATCTTGAATAGCTATCTTCATGGCTTAAAACCTGATTCTTATAATAACGAATGATATTGGAGCAAATATAAGAATCCAAAGCTCAAAAGATAACCAATGATAAATTAAAGAGGTTTGACATATATGCAATATATTCAACAATGTATTTGTATGCATAATCATACTTCAATGTTTGTTATCATCAAAATTATACAATCAATGTAGGATAACATATTTACCAATAATGGATTCAAGCCAAGGGCTAACATGGTTTTTCACTGAAAGTCCACACATCTTTCAAATGTTGTTTCATAAATTCATGAAACGCTGGATATAAGAGTTTTATTTAAATATTCCATATATCATTATATTATTATTGATTTGTAGAGGTTACATTATTCCTACTAAGCGATTTGAGGTTCACCCTACTTTTTATGTAGCAGATTGCAGGTTGACTTTTAAATCAAATTAGTATATCAATATCGATTTGATCCGAGATCTCTTATTGAATTGCTCATTTTATAGCATTCTCAATATTATGCCTTGAAGAGGACTAGAACCTCCATGCTCTTTAGCACAAGATTTTTAGTCTCGTGTGTCTACCATTTCACCACCAAGGCATCTTGAAAGTGAATCGTATTCCATGAATATGATATCTATCTAGTGTGATGTACTGAATATATTACAAGGGTGGAGTGTTGGAGTATTTCTATTGATCGGTCGTGTCATATAGGCCCGAGTCGAATATCCAATTGCTTCGATTTGAATTATTCGGAGGATGCCTAATATATATATATATATATATAATCAAAAAGGTGGACAATCAAACTATTTCTCGATTCATTTGAAGCCCAAAGAGGTGAATAGGGTCCCAAATAACGAGAGATATGTAAAAACAGGTCCGATTACACTTGTTCCTAATCCTAAATGGAATGTAACGACATAGGGATCAATATGTAAACACAATATCTATTTAGATACACTCGAATGACCCCTTCTTATAATGAGAATTTATATAACCCTATTCCGGTCTGGTCCAGTATGGACTTATAATCTATAATATGATGATCGAGTCAATTCTATGATTATAAGTTTATAACCCTAGCCCATTCCCATTTTGGTCTGAACAAATCTACTAATTCCTTGATTCCAGTTAAAGGGATTTTGAACTAAGAAATAGATCCTAGAAGCTAAAAAAAGGTATCCTGAGCAATTACAATAATTGGGTTCATTGATATTCTTGGAATATTAGATGCTATCACACATACAATCATACTAATTCGATGGAATTGTTTGATCTTAGAGGAGATCTTCTATAATTTCGCAAGTGATGGGTTATTTCTTGGTTTCGTCCAGTCATTAATAATTGGATTATTTTTAGATAATAGTATATAGAAATAGTGCTCGTAAGGAGTCCTATTAAAACCAAGAAATATAAGCTCACCTGCCATCCACACCAGAATAAATGGAGTTTTTCGAAAAAACCTGCCAGTGGAGGAAGACCTCCTAGGGATAAGAGACATAGGGCTAAAGAGAGAGCCAAAAAAGGATCTTTCATGTATAATCCTACATAATCTCGAATGTTATCAGTTTTGGTACATAGACCAAATAATACAATGCAAGAAAAAGTTCCTAGATTCATGGAGATATAGAACATCATATAAGTTATCATGCTTGCATATCCACCATTTGAGTCTCCATCCAATTTGACCTATGGACGAATATGCAAGCATACGTTTCATGCTTCTTTGAGTAATAGCAATGAGATTCCCCAATATCATGCTAAGAATAGCTAGGATTTCCAGAAAAAGATGCCATTTGTTTGATGATAAATAAAAAGGAATATCGAAAATTAGAGTGGCTGAAGCTGAAACAGCTACTTTCGAAGTAACATAAGGAAAAGCAATGACTAAAGTGGGAGAGTCAAAGTCAAAAGAGGATTCCTCACTTCTGTTTTTATGGCTTAGTACAATTCTCTATCCGAGGGTTGTTGGATAGCATTATAATAGTTCATGCATTAGAATTTGCATATCTATGAAATATATACTATAGTTATTTGGGATTCTCTATCATTATTTATCCAGCCTACTTGCGAGGGATGTTAGCATTCTTATGATTTTGATTTATTATTTATGTATACGACGATTTGGGACATAACGCATGTACATGGCACTTCATATTGTTATATGTATTCCTTGTATCTTGTGTGGAAATATGAATGAGAAGGACATGTTGTACCTCCATCTTGGCACGTGTCGACCTATCCGGAAGGGTCGGTACGGATGTTAGGTTGGGGCGTTACAAACTAGTCTCAACCTGCACCTGTAAAGGAGCAGCCTCAACTCTATTACATTCACCACATAATTCGATAATCTCAATTCCAGTCATAACATATCCATTAACATTCAATAGCATAATAACCACCTTGATGCGAGGCAATAAAGTATTTTCATCATTTCAGAAAGTGTTCGCAATATAGGGTTTAAGAAACAAGCATGATAAAATATGCGATCACATTTGTACACAGCAAACGACACATTTCAACCAAATATCATTATGATCCATGCATCCAGTTCATTTATAAACATTCATTTTCAAAGCTCATATCATATATACAAGTCAAATCAATATCATCAGTATTAGTGAGGATGGACATATTCCTACCTTAATCTAGGATGGACATATTCCTACCTTAATCCAAAAGTCTTCCTCGATGCCTAAAATAAAGCTCAACGACACTAAGAAGCGTATTTGTCCTCCCAAGAACCTCCTAATATGAAAATAGGGTAAAAGAAATGCACATCAAACTTTATTCGCAAGATAACCCAAGCGGAGACACAACTCTCATGTCTTGCCTCACTCAAAACCTTACATTGTTCTTAAAAACCCTCTTATAACCCTTAAAGAAAAAAGGGAAGAAAATAGAGGAGAAAAAAAAAAAGAAAAGGGAAAGTCTGCATCATTTATCGATAGAAGATGAGTTATATTGATAGTAGTTGGCTTCTGACCAAAAAAATAAACAACATCTTTGCATCCTCTATCGATTGAGACCCTTATCTATCAATAAAGAACACCTTAGTTGCGGAAATTCGAGCTTTTCGTACCTTAAACTCAACCCAAACCTTCACAAACACCAATCAAACACAAAACCCAACATGCAACCATTAATCTAACACAAATGAACTTTAAGAACATTAAACCCACCAAAAATCATAAATCCAATGGTCCGATTACAAGATCCACAAAGTTTTTGGCATAAAACCCACATAAACCCCAAACAACACACATTATCAAAATACTCTCCAAATCTTTAAAACTCAACCAAAGCTGCTCAAATCATCCCAACACAACATCGAAATACTTCCACAATCATCAACTCTCCACATCCATAAACTTTTAACTAAAAAACCCACAAAATGGGTTTGAATGAAAGAAGAAGAAATGAAGAAGATGATAGTGTGAGTGAAAGAGAAGAGCAAGCTTACCTTTCCTGGCAGGAAAGACTCTCCGCCTAGCTCTGACATCCAGCTCTCTCTCTCTCCCTTTTTGTCTGAAAATGAGAAGAAATAAGGGGGAGGGGTGTTTTGATAAGTTGGGACATGGGTGGCATTTTTGAAAAATTTCATTTCATTTTTTTTTTCTAAAACACAAATAATAATAACTAAATAATGGAAATAAAATTCTTGGGTTTTCACAAGTACCCTATACTTTAAAATGTTTCAAAATAGTACGTCCTTAAAGTAAAAAGTGACAAAAAATTGATGAACATAGCAACCAACCCATTTTGGGCTTATTTTTCTCTAAATATTTTATGGAAGATTTATACACCACCTTACTGATGCCAAAAAAAAAAAAAGAACAAAAAAAGAGGTATGAGGTTTCCAAAACAACTTGATGACACAATTTGGCTTTGAAATAAAAAATTCATAAATCTTCAAAGTTAAAAAAAAAAAAAATCATATTTTTTTTCTAATAGATGGGTTGAAAGTAGGGTTGTGCATCGACCGATTTTGGAGGTATTTTTTAAACTGAACCGTACACCCGGTTTGGAAAAATGGCACCCTAAAACTGACCGTATAAGACCTTAAACCACTGAAGAGGGTGAAAACCGATCTAGTATTTAAACAAATGATTCAAGACTCATATGTCCCGATCAGTTACTGTTACCCGATCTAAAAAATTGCTTTAGTCACCCGATCAGAATAAATGTTATTAAAATGTCTTGATTAGACTCAAAACCGCCATGCTTATGGCGGTTCGGTATTAGCTGGGCAGATATTTTATACCCTCAATTGCATTTAATTGATCTGACATGTATGGGAGATTTGTCAACATAAAATATCCAGATTTGGAAGACATTCCTTCTTGAAAGATGCACTAAAGGCGGCTATTCACAAGAAATTGGGCCTATATAAAGAACAGAACTCCATTAAAGAAAGGTATGTAACAAGTGTGGTATTCCGATTATATTTTTACCCAATTGTTCACTGATTTTATCATCGGAGCTTTTATAGGCAAAACACCACACCGGTGCAAGTCATCTGAGATCTTCCTAGGGGAAATCCCGGATTTTATTTTTTGTTTTTACTTTGTCAGACTTTTGTCATCATCAGTTTGGCGCCCACCGTGGGGCCCGAAATTTCAATCTTTTCGGTGCCTTTCTTTATACATAACTCTCTTCGACGACATGGACGTAATCCAGCCCGAAGCCCAAGCCGACGACAATATCGGCCCGGTCCATCCAACTGACCAATCAGTACCGGGACAGCAATTGGAGAGAACCTCCGACCCATCACAACGAGCTCGTCATAACGAATCTTCCCCTATATCGGAGCGGCTATCTTTGCAAACTGAGCGGCCAACTCCTCCAAACGAATCCCCGGTAATTCCCCCGATCTGCCAAGAGATCGGATCAAATTCTAATGATCAATATCGACACCAACTTAATCACATGCAGAAGCAGATGGAAAGCATGACTTTGCTTATCCAGACCTTAACACGCCAACAAGACTTAATCATATCACACAATCCATCCCCGCAGCATCCGGTTCAAACACCGGTGCATCCCGATCGAATTGATGAGCGACCGGTGAATGTCACTGTCCCATTAAGACGTATGGTGGAAGAAAGCCGACGTACTCCAGTTCGGCTTCATCGTTTCGACGAGGAAGAGGGGAGTAGTTCGGAGGTGGGTTCCAGAAGGAGGACCGTGAATCTCGACAAACGGCGTCCTGAGCATGATCTTGCTGTAGCACGATCTCACAGACCGGAGCCGACCCGGTGCACATCCTACCATAAAGAAAAGGAGCCAGCACGGGGCAACAAACCCGAGGGGACGGCAATCGACAATTCCTCTCCTTTCGTTATCACAATCCTGCAAGAAGCATTACCAGAAAAGTTTAAATTACCAACAATCGATTCTTACGATGGAACCAATGATGCCCGAGAACATGTGCTAACCTTTAAAGACCACATGTATCTAAAAGGTGTGTCGGATCCCATTATGTGTCGTGCCTTCCCTATGACCCTCAAGGGACCAGCGCGAACTTGGTTCCAAAGATTGCCACCATACTCTATTAGCTCATTTCAACAGCTCAGCTCGGCACTTGAGGCAAACTTTGTAAGCAGTCATCGGCCTAAAAAGCCCGCGACGTATCTCTTGAGTATTGATCAGGAAAAAGATGAAAGCTTAAAGTCTTATTTACAACGTTTTAGCTCGGCCTTACTAGAGATCGATGTACTCAACGAAGGTGTGGCTATGGCAGCAATGATGAAAGGACTCAGAACCAGAAGCCTCAGAGTCTCATTTGTTAAAAGGGAACCAAAAACCCTCACCGAGCTGTTAGAAAGGACAAGAAAGTACGTCGGCGTAGATGATCTAATTGACTATGATAAAAAGAAACAGGAGCCAATTCAGAAACGAAAAGAGCATGAACCTGATGAGAAGAAGCAACCAGATAAAAAACAAAAAACTGACTCCCCTGAAGGGAACCGATCTCCAACAAGACGATTCACATCTTTTACACCGCTACGTCAACCTATCCATGCAATTCTAAGCGAGGTTGAAACCCAGCCTTTCGTGAAATGGCCACAGCGGATGAGATCGGACCCAAAAAGGAGAGACAAAAATAAATATTGTGCATTTCATCGGGATCATGGGCATGTCACTGAGGATTGTTTCGACCTAAAAAATGAGGTAGAGCGTCTCATCAAACGTGGGTATCTGAAAGAATTTATCGATCCATCAAAAGTTGATATTCATTCTCAAATGCGTTCTGACCCCGACTCAAAACAACCAAGTCAGCAGCAAAGAATAGCGGGAGTAATTGATACCACCATGGTGGTTTTACCTACGTCGGAGAAAGCAACTCATCCAGAAAAGCTTATGCCAGGTCGGCTCAAACTTCCCCGTCGGAGCACATAATGAGCGTTGACCGACCTTAAAGCAATCATCGCAAATTATTCGGTAAGTAAATCTTGGTAGATACTGGCAGTTCGGCTGACATTCTATTTGTGACAGCTTATGAACGAATGGGAAAGAATGTTGAAGACCTCTCCCCGATTAACACTCCACTTATTGGGTTCAATGGATCGTCCCTACAGCCTCTCGGTTGGGCCAACTTACAGATCACAATTGGAGATTCCCCAACTCAAGCTACCCGAGACGCAACCTTTATGATCGTAGACTGTCCGTCGGCGTATAATGCTATCATCGGAAGACCCAGCCTCAATGACTTCGGAGCAGCTACTTCAACACTTCATCTTTGTATGAAATTTCCCACGTCTCATGGAACAGGAGAAGCCAAAGGAGATCAAGCAATTGCCCGATCTTGCTTCAACATTGCCCTTTCTTACAATAAGGGATCACCGGGAGAAAAAGCTATGCATATCCCGTCAATGAATCTGACCGACCCCACAAAATCTTTAAACCAGAATAAAGCAGAGAGCCTGCCTGCCGATCTTCCATAACAATTACAGGATACCAGGATCGATGATCTTCGCGACGAGCAAAATCCAAAGTCAATTCCTCTGGAGGGCTTAACTGAAGTTCAGGTCCATCCTACCGATCCCAACAAAATTGTCAGCATAGGAGCTGACCTACCTGATTCCATTAAAGCCAGCCTCATAATATTTTTAAGGGCCAACTACGATATCTTCGCATGGGGTCATGAGGACATGCCAGGAATCGATCCAACCATTGCAATGCATAAATTACACGTTGATCCATCCTTCAAACCGATCCGACAGAAGAGGCGTATCACTTCACAAGAAAAGTCCCAAGCAATTCAAGAGGAGGTTCATAAACTTCTTAAGGCTGGTTTCATTCGAGAAGTCTTTTATCCCGATTGGCTCTCCAATTGTGTGGTGGTAAAAAAGAAAACCGGTAAATGGAGAGTATGCATTGACTTCTCCGATCTAAATAAAGCTTGTCCGAAAGACAGTTTTTCTCTTCCTCGAATAGATCAGCTGGTCGATGCAACAGCTGGCCATGAGCTCTTAAGCTTTATGGATGCATACTCAGGCCACAATCAGATCGAGATGGACCCTACCGATCAAGAAAAAACAGCATTCATAACCGCGATCGGTATGTTTTGTTATCTTCGAATGCCTTTTGGGTTAGTAAATGCGGGGTCCACATATCAACGAACCGTCACAAGGATGTTTGAGGGCTTATTAGGATCAACAATGGAGGTCTACATTGACGATATGCTTGTCAAAACTCTAAAGGCACCCGATCATATTTCCCATCTAGATCGAGCTTTCAAAATTATGCGGCGCTTCGGGATGAGACTTAATCCTACCAAATGTTCGTTCGGCGTCTCATCGGGCAAATTTTTGGGCTTTTTAGTGACTAAAAGAGGAATCGAAGCGAATCCCGATCAGATCCAGGCTCTACTCAACATGAAATCCCCGAGAACAATCAAAGAAATTCAACAATTAACAGGTCGGATGGCTGCTTTAAACAGGTTCATTTCTAAATCCTCCGAAAAAGGATTTCACTTTTTCAAAGTTCTCAAAGGAAAAAAGATATATCGATGGACTACCGAAGCTGAGGAAGCATTTTAGCAATTAAAACAGTATATTGGGTCCTCACCTCTCCTCTCGAAGCCATTGCTTGGCGAAACTTTATTTCTATACCTCGGTGTTTCATCATCAGCCATTAGCTCGGTGCTCATTCGAGAAGATAGAGGAGTGCAACGACCGATTTATTACATCAGTAAAACATTAATTGGGGCCGAAGATCGGTATCCTTTACTCGAAAAATTGGCTTTTTCTGTTGTTACTTCGGCACGAAAGTTACGACAATATTTTCAAGCTCATTCGATCGTCGTATTAACCAACCAACCTCTAAGGCATATACTTCACCGACCTGATACCTCTGGAAGAATGATCCGGTGGGCGGTGGAACTAGGAGAATTCGATATTGAATATCGTCCTCGCCTCGCTATTAAAGGCCAAGTATTGGCTGATTTTGTGGCCGAGTTCACACCCGATCTTCAACCTGAACAAAGCTATGACCCGACCCAATCAGCAACATCAGCAAACAACGATCACGACAACAACATAAACTCTCAAAATTGGCATTTATATGTCGATGGTTCTTCAAATCAAAAAGGGTCCGGGGCAGGAATTGTATTAATCTCCCCTGGGGGAGAAAAAGTGGAACTAGCTTTACGGCTCACTTTCAAAACAACAAACAACGAGGCAGAGTATGAGGCTCTCCTTGCAGGTCTACAAGTGGCGACCGATCTCCTGGTTCAAAAACTAGAAGTTTTCAGCGACTCTCAACTGATAGTGAACCAAATCAACGGCACCTATTTGGCAAAAGAGTTATCAATGCAAAAATACTTAGCCAAAGCTCTCAAAGCTTTTACACGCTTCACAACGATCTCTATCAAACAAATTCCCAGGGACGAAAATTGCCATGCTGATGCATTGGCAAATTTAGCCTCTGCCGTGCATACTGATCTCCCAAGGTCAATCATGATCAAATTGGTTGATCGACCTCTTATAAACCAAATTGATAAACCGATATACAATGTCCAGATAGCGCCAACATGGTTTGATCCAATCAAAGATTATATCACATCTGGTGTTCTTCCTACCGATAAATCCGAAGCTCGTCGTCTGAGATGCCGATCAGCTCGGTATTGTATCATCAACAACCATCTTTATCGACGATCATATTACGGGCCTTGCTTAAGATGTGTTTTACCCGATGAGGCAAACTACGTGCTCCGTGAAATCCATGAAGGTATTTGCGGAAATCATGCAGGGGGCCGATCCCTTGCAAAAAAGGTAGCTCGGCATGGCTACTACTGGCCTCAAATGGAGAAGGATGCCACCGATCTGGTTAGTAGATGCGATAAATGCCAGCGTTTTGCTCCTATACCTCATCAACCACCTAGCATGCTCACCCCGATCTCCAGTCCTTGGCCATTTGCACAATGGGGTATTGATATTGTGGGACCTCTTCCTACATCAAAAGGACAAAAAAAATTTTTGATAGTTGCTATTGACTACTTCACCAAATGGGTAGAAGCCCGACCCGTTGCCACAATCACCGAAAGCAGTATCTGAAGTTTCATATGGGAAAGTATCATCTGTCGCTTCGGTATTCCGCGAGTTCTAGCTGCTGACAATGGGACTCAGTTCAATAATTCGGGCTTACGCAGGCTATGTCAGGATCTTGGTATTCAAAACAATTTCTCTTCTCCAGGTCATCCACAAGCCAATGGGCAAGTAGAGGTAACAAACCGAACAATCATTCACTCTTTAGAAAAAAGGCTGGAAAAGGCAAAGGGATTATGGGTGGAGGATCTCCCTTCCGTGCTATGGGCGTATCACACTACCAGTCGGGTTTCTACAGGCGAAACTCATTTTTCTCTCACTTTTGGGACCGAGGCAGTCATACCTGTCGAGATCGGTCTACCAAGTTATCGACTAGAGACATTCAACCAAGATATCAATGATCAAGAGCTCTGCTTTAACCTTGATATGCTAGAGTCAAAAAGAGAAGCAACCCGACTCCGTATAGCTTCATATAAACAATATATGGCTCGGGCCTACAACAAAAATGTGAAAATTCGACATTTCCGACCTGGTGATCTCGTTCTTAAAAAAGTTCTTCATCCTAATAAACTTGATCCTAACTGGGAAGGCCCTTATCAAGTTATAAATTTTAATCGGGTAGGCACGTACTGGATCGCTGATCTGAACGGAAACATGTTTCCTCGTCCTTGGAATGCTACCCATCTTAAAAAATATTACCCCTAAATTGTTATGTACGGTATCCCGATCTGTCTATTTGGTTTTCTTTTGAACAGTATAAATTGTTATGTTCTTCATTTTTTGTAATATGTTTTTTTTTCATTTTTTGATAGTGCCTTCTTTGTATATCTATTCGATCTTTATCTGTGTCTCTGTTATCTTTCCGATCTCTTTAACTTAGGTAAAATTTCAATGTTATGTTTCAATGCTTAATTTCTTGGTTGGTCATTTCTTTTTGCACTCGACATTTCAAGTCCCGACCGATCTTGGGCCAGCAATTATATTTTGCTCTTTAAAAAATCATGGGATTGATTTAAGGGCACAAACGTATACTAAACGTTTCCCTAAGTGACTTCAGTTCGGCGTTTTTTAAACTTATGATATCTTACTTCGAGGGAAGCACTTCGAAATTCTTTACTTCACCCCGAACTGGGGGAGATGGATAAAGTGTAAAAGTGTAAAAGTGAAATACAG
>JAESVK010000669.1:1439726-1454953 GCA_017140935.1 Hamamelis virginiana | reverse complement strand
TTTAGAGACCTCGCTACGAGCACCAAGCTTGAGCTTAAGCTTTTTGGGCCTTATCTTCAACCTGGGCAAGCGTGTGGTATCAAGGTGTAGTACCTTAAGCAACTCTTTGGGAACAAAAGAGATTCGCGAACCCAAGCCTCCACCATCAACGTGCGCATCCACTAGGTAGGCATCCAAGGACAGGTAACCACCCTAGGATGGGCATCCTCATAGAGGCAAGGAGGATCTCAAAGACGGATAGAGGCAAAATGAGTCCTTAGGTCATGTGCAAAGCACATGCCGCTATTGCAGTGATTTCATTTGGTGCAAGAATCCCCTCATATGTCTGGGTAAAGTTGTGCCTTCATAACCCCTAAGGTCTTAGGCGTGATGATGGTGTGACTCAGTATCTTGGGATGAGCGAACATTCGTTCCTTAGGTAAGCCTTCCTAAGACCTTGTAAACTATCCTAAGGTTGTGAGGTCCCTGTGTCAAGGTTGAGGAGCCCATCTCGAGGCTGCCATGACCATCGCTTATTCAATCTCGCCTACTTCTCCAGGCTTTAATGCCTATTGCTATTCCATGATATGTGTGGAGTGGAAATGAGTTGAACTCCTGAACATGACGTGTCATCCTCCTACTCGTCCAAGTCACACCAACATCTTCCACCATAAACAAAGTGTACTCTTAACACTAAAGCATCAAAATCATAAAGCTAAGGGGAAAAAGACAACAATAAAGGACTAGGTAGATATGAATTCTTAATCTTCTATCATTTCCCGAAATTATTATGTTTTAGAGAAGATATATTTTCAAAATATAATAGCTAATTGCATTGCATTGATTAATAAATCGAAAACAAAACTCTATCACATTACAAAAGTAAAAAGCTTTTCAATTTTTCACAAAACAAAATAAAGGTAAAACATTCAGTTGTCCAAGTTTACATATGTACTTGTATTCTATAATTATAGATTATATTATGCGTGATGTGTTAATACATCTTCTAGATTCTAAGTTTCAACTTACAAATTCTAAGGTTGCAAAATATTGGCTTCAACACAAATTATTTATGTGACTTGAGTTTTAAAAGGAAAAGAATAGCAATTAAGCTTCCTATAACGCTGAGGACATAAGTAAATGGAGTATAGTTCTAAGCTTTATAGGGGAAGACTTTTTGTAGAGAAGACAACATAAAGTAAAAGAAACTCTTTAAAAGCTTTCTTTTAAACTTGAAGTACCTTTCCACCAATAGTACAATAATTTTTTTAAAGTTTAAAGTTGAATTTTTCTTGCAAACTACTACAACCAATCAAAGAATGCATATACTGTATGTATCTTGTATCATATGTATGGTATCATATACGGAATGTGAATTATAAGATATAGCCAAGATGCAATGCATACTTGTGATACATATCATTTTACATATAAATGTATCGCATCATATTTATCATAACAACTATGACTAAATCTATGGAATGCTACTAATACTCAATTAATGTGGATTCAAATTTAAATAAACTATTTGGGGCATATTAAAGCTGCAAAAACCCGATCACATTCAATGGGTTGACAGAAAATTGTTGGCGTGAGAAGAGTTTTCGTGGGTTGGCAACCAGTTTTGATTGGCAAAATCCTAGACTTGGGCTGATTTACAACGATAATATTTAAACCCTATTTAGGGTTTACAAGTTGAAAAACCGAGAATTTTTGTGAAAATGATTTTTCATTAATTTGGTTGAATGAGTTCTTAGAAAGAAGACCTAAATCAAGAGGGTTCCAAATCATGGAAAAATGAGTTTTCACTAGGGAGTGTTAATGTAACACCCCTCCAATAATACTCTAAAAGTCATATAGTACATCAGATTTCTTAACAATAGTAATTTCAATAATAAAACTTATCAGAGTAAATCAAATAATTTTGACCAAGATTACAAAGTAACTACCCAGATTGATGCATTGTTCTTTTATCGAGTTCTTTATCTTTTCCTTTACGCCGTACTTGCATCATTGTGTAACTATCAACACAATTATTTTCACATGATTTGCCAAACCGTCTCTAATTCCAATTATTTACCCATCTAACACAGTAGTTGTAGGGTCTTACCCCAATCTATCTTATAGAAAATCTTAAAACAGTAAAAAAGATTTTCCCTTCATATAAAGGAAAATATATATTAATAATAATGTGCGGCTGCACCTAGGAAAACATTCCTTAACTGCCTATGTACCGCAAAATCGAGGGATCAAGCCAAATATAATTTCAATACTACGTATTATCTCAACCAACACACACACACACACACACACACACACACAAACAAACAAACAAACACACACACACACACCACACACAAAATCACATTCACAGATTGCTTCAATAGTATATTCAATCAATAGGGTGAATATCATATCATCCAGCATTGCCATTTTGATATGCCAACGTCAATTGCAAAGCTATCTAATTTAGAAATTTCCATAGAACATCCAAATATTCTTTAATATTCACCTCATTCGTTACAATAAGGTAATTGATGCTTCTAAGGCAACACTACTCCAAATCACTACAAACAGAGCCAAACGACCCCTAGCCTGATACTCATCCATTAATAAAACAAGAAGAGGCATTAAAGTTGAATACACTCTAGCATATTGTGAATATTTCAATACTATTACAATATAAAATAAAATAAAACACATGAAATATTTAAGTTAGTGCTTAACTTGATCAATGTATGAACTATAAATCCATGGGAAGCTATAGTTGTATTGTTTTGAACTCCAAGCTCCCGCTAATAACACCAAACAGCATCTAAGAAACCTAAAAATACCATGAAAATGTGAAGATAGTTAAACTCACCTTCCTAAGAAATTGAATTTGGTGATATTTGGATAATGGCGGCTCAAAATTTCTTTCTTTCTCTCCACTGACAAGTTTAGCCTCAAAATTTATAACTTGAAAAGTATAACTTTGATTCCTTGCAATATAAATTCGTTGGAAAATAAATTTGAAATACTTTAAAGGAAAAATACTGAACTGAGCTAAAACACCATTTAATATAACAGAAACATGGTTTTAAGTTAAAACAGAAAACTGTTCAACCCATCCATACTGTTTGAATTTTTAAAAATTCATTCCTTTGAATTAAGATTTGAAATTTTATAGGTAGATATTAGATTCACATAGGAACATCCCAAAAAAGTTTCAAAATTTGGCATTGAGGAAATCCTACTCTGAATTTCAATACAAGTTAGAACACAGAAAACAGAGTATCAATTCTTGTAGTGTCACAGCCACCTTTAAAATCTGGAAAAAATAGTAAATCATGCTCCCTCCGTCCCATTTTTATTGCATACCTTTCCTTTTTTGGCTGTCCCAAAAAAATTGGGCATTACGAAAATCAAGGCATGAGTATTATGAAAGTTTCAAGAATACCCTTATATGTATTTACAAATTACAACTTTTAACTTTATTGATAAGAGTTAAAAGAGGGGGTAAATTTGGAAAAAAGAGTTAAAAGATGACATGAAAAGTGCAATTATTGCACTTGCTTAAACTTTGTGCTTTTTCAAAGTATGCAATAAAAATGGGACGGAGGGAGTATTCATTTTTCATAAACTTTGCACAGAAAATAGAGCTAGATGTTAGCCAACCATGACAATACACCGTGATCAAATAACTTTTCCACATTTAGTTATGGATTTTATACTAAAACTGGTAAAAAAAAAAAAAAAAAAAAAAAAAAAAGAACCTCGCAAAAATTAATAGATATAATTTATGTTTTGAACTTTAAAACATACACATCTTCCATGAAAATCACCAAATTTCACTGGTGAGTTTTTAAGTTCCTTGGCAGTCCAAGAGATATCATTCATGCAAATTTGATAATTCTAAGTACATTAAATATAAACTATAAAATTTACGGAAGCCATGGATGTACAGTTTAAGCTTTTCCAACTTACTAAAGTTTAACCAAACAACCTGTTAGCCTTATGGATTCCCTCATGACCTTTTAGGTCAAAGTTTTGATCATAACAAACATGTCTTGTGTGCTAATAAGTTTGTCAAGTGATGCAAGATTCAATCATAGAAGAATTAGTATGAAAGCATCAAGGGGCAAAGCATTGATCAAGCAAGGCAATGCAAGCACATAATTTGAGCCAACCAAGCTAGCATCATAAAGACTCAAGCATAAGATGGATGTAGACTCAAGACACCTCAAGATCTTTACTTGATGTAATCTTTTATATTTGAATGTCTAAGGAATCTTTGTAAAGCTCTAAAATGCTAAGTCTAAAAATGCCCAAATGAACCATAGATTGACTATAGGAGGTTCCCATCACTTTCATGGACTTGTAGGAACCTTGGTTAATATTTGAAATAGTCTTTGGAAGATCCCAAGTTTAGCTGAAATGACCACCTGCCTTTTTGTGATCAAAACTTTGTTTTATATGAAAATCTAACAATGCCGTTCGAACGGAAGGTCTGTTCAAATGGGACAGAGGCTATGTATTGGAGGTTTAAGCCGTTTGAATGAAAAATGAGATTTTTACCAAGGCCGTTCGAATGGCCGAGTTTCATAGTTTTCAAACTGAACGACTAGTCCGTTCGAACGGACTCTCGAGCCATTCGAACGATAGACGCAGATTTTTCAAATTTGCTGCATTAAATGCTCTCAACCACCAAACTTGTGATTGGATGGGTGGGAAACGACTCTATTTAGCTCAATGGCTATTTAAGCCATCTTTCCTCTTCATTTAAACTTTACCTAGTGCATTGATTCATATCATCCAAGAGCATTTACTCCTTATTGCTTGATCTCTCAACTACCTCTCTCTTGAGCATTTATTTGTCTTTAATAGTTGAAGAGCTATTAGTGTGAACTTGGTTATTGTCATAGTTATTAAAGGCGCAAGGCGCGCCCTAGGCGCAAAGGTCGCCTAGGGCCTAGGCGCAAGGCGCAAAAAAAAGCGCGGGCCTGAGGGAAGCGAGGCGCACATTTTCATAAAAATAATTCTAAAATATTTGATTAACTGCCAATAAGATAAATAAATCAATTTAAACATAAATAATTGAATACTCTCATTTTTATTTTATTTTTTTGGCCTATAAGCTCAATTGGTAATAATCTCTTGTGCTAGTTTGCTAATAGTCTAATACTAACTCTCTCTCTTACTCTCTTGTGCAAATTGCAGCAATTCAATTGTTCAAGTGTTTAACATTCTCTACCTTAAAGCCAAATGGTCCAAATGCATGCAAAGTATCTGATAAATTGTAGATATTTTATAAAAAAATAAAAAAATTTGAAGCAACAAGCAGCAGGCCAGCAGCAATATACATAAAACAAAGCATGAATCAAAACAATAATAAGAAGAAGAAGATGAAGAAGAACCAGCAGTAGGCACCTTTGCACAGAAGAAGGCAGTAGCAGAGAAGCAGCAGCAGCAGAAAGAAGAAAGAATAAGAAGAATAAATAAATAAAAACAGAGAAGATGAAGAGAAGCAGCAGCAGCCAAACAAAAAAAACCCCAAATAACAGAGAACCAGCGTAGAAGATGAAGCAGCCAAAAAAAAAAAAAAACACCAGAAAACAGGGACCAGTGTAGAAGATGAAGCAGCAAGAAGAAGAAGAAAAAGACTTACTTGTAGCCTTGTTGGAGCTTGAATGCTTGAATGCTTGAAGCTGGACTGCCGGAGAGAACACCAGGACTTAGGGCTTCCCTCTTCTTTCCTCTTTGCTTCTTCCCTCTTTGCTTCTCTATTTCTTTCTTTCTATTGTTTTTTCTTTAATATCATAGCCATTGGATCAAATCTAATGGCTCCCAAAATTTAGAATATAAGTTAAAAATTTTAAAAATTTGCTAGAAGGGCCTGAGGTCCATGAGGCGCGCTTTTTTTGCGCCTTGTGCCTGGGAAAAATCCCAGAAAAGCACGCTTTTTTAGGGCCTGAGGGACTGCGCCTCGCCTCGCCTGAAGCAAGGCCCAAAGCCTGCGCCCGCCTGAGCCTAAGGCGCGCTTTTAACAACTATGGTTATTGTACAAATCAGCTTGTTGAAGCACTTATTGTACTCTTTATCTTGTAATCAATCTTGTGAGCAAGGTTTTGGTAAAACCCTTGAAGGGCTTAGAGCTTGTTGGTCAAGTTCAAGCTTATTGGTGTAAAGGTTTGATCTCTACCTGTCAAAAGGATCATCTTAGTGGATTGTGAATCCTAGCTTAGTGCTTAAGGTGTGGACGTAGGCTTGGTGCCGAACCACGTTAACATCTTGTGTTTGATCTCTCTATCTCTTTATCTCCTTACTTGTTTTTGTTCACATTATTGTATTTATTTGATTTTTTGTGTTAATATATTTTTGTGTGCAAAAATTGGCTTAAGTTTGCCTTAGACACATTTCACACCCCCTCTAGTGTCTCTAGTTGGGATTACACAACCCTGAAGAGCTTCATGAATCAACAATCTAAATTAAGGAGATAATGATTCTTGCCTCAAGTAGCTCAGAAATCAAACCTATGGAAGATTTATGCTCCCAGCCGAAACCTCCCTGAATTTCCTATCTGGTTTTCTCTTCTTTTTTTTTCCCTCAGTTTCTATAATCTGGCCATGGCTTCTCTTTCCTTTTTTTTTTCCTTTGCAAGTCAGCTCTCTTCTTATCTACTGTTCCTACAACTCTTCCCTCTCTCTTCCTTTTTCTCCATCTACTGCCCCCCCTCTCTCTCTCTCTTCTCTCTCTCTCTACTCGATGTTTCTCAGTTTCCAACCAAAGGACAGCTTCCTAGTTTGATGTTGCCGACCAGCCATCTTCTCTCTTCTTTCTCTTTTGTTTTATTCACTCTCTCTCTCTCTCTCTCTTCCCTTATATATATATATATATATAAGCCTTTAATGTCGGTCAAACAAGCTTTACAACTCCCAATGCAGTCAAGGTGTTGACCACTCCATCATTTCTCCTCATGCAGAGATTACACAGCATACGCACGTATGCTAATCTGGGTTTTAGTTTCACTTCCACTCTCTCTACAGTTTGAACTGTAGGCAACAATGTATGCATTTTCGGGTAACTTCTATACTGAACATGATATACACTTTGTGTAACATTAATGGCTATTGGGCTAACACATTACGCATCTTATTAACCATCAATTCACACAAAACCATACTCAATTCTAATTTGGTTTTCAATCCTAATTCAATGTTCAAGTTAAACTCAATTAATATTTAAGTTAAGTTTAGTGAACCTCCCACTAACCATGCTAATATTCAATTAGCATACCATCACATAAATAAAATTTATTATTAGGAAAATTACAGTTTTACCCCTTCAATTTATTCCTATTTTACACATTCCACTCTTAAAAAACAAAAATAAAAAAATAAAAAAAATTCAAACACATTGACCCCTGTAGTTTTGATTTTTGACACTTTTCATCCTTCCGTCAATCAATGAATTTAATGTTCAATATTTATCCATGCTAAACTGGCCGTTATTGGGTAAAACATTTTTCATAAGATGCTGGTAACATAAAGTAATTTATGATAAAATTTAGCAATTTTTCTCCATGTAAATTATTTATTATGAATTTTTCCTTGCACAGAGAAATAAATTTGCTAAAAATAATGTATAAATAAAAAAAATATGCAAAATTATGGCATGATAGAGGATGATCCAGGATGTAACAGAAATTTGTACCACTCAAAAACAAGTCTACCCATATAACATTGTTTTATCAAATAATCAAATTGCTGGCCAATAAAAAGATGAAAAGTGTCAGAAAGCAAAACAATAGGGGGTCAATGTGTTTGAAAATAAACTGTAGTGGTGTAATGTGTAAATGGGTGTAAGTTGAAGAGGTGAAACCGTAATTTTCCCTTTACTATTTTCATATCAATTTAATTTCAAATCTAGCATGCTTAAAATTTCATTTTAAGCTTAATCATTCTTCTAATCAATCATGCTAATATTCAAATTAGCATTCCAACGTATAATAATAAAATTAATCATTTTCATTTAATTTCATCTTATGAAATAAATTAGGCTAATTTCTCAATTAGCACACTAACCCAATAACATTAACAATCATTTCTTTTCAATTTCAATTATGCTAATTTCCTTTATTAGCATACTAAAAATGGATACTATCTATCAATTAACTTCTATTTCATTTCTCTCATAATTCATTTAGGGTTCAATGCTATTCATCAAATTAATCAAACATGGAATTTCAAATTCAAATGCTACAAGGGTTCAATTAAATTTCTCCACCATTATCATAGCACAACCAACAATGCTAATTTTAATAATATCAATTAGTAATGATAATAGTAGTTATTATCTCTCTAAAAAAAAAAAAAATGAGGATCTCACAGTTAAAAAGCTCTTCAAAAAAAGTTGTCTATTCAGTATGATGTGCTGAAGTTATCAAACCACCCATAACATATGAGCCATCAGCAATTACAAATACCCAAAATGTAACAAATAGAAAGACATACAATATAAAATGCCTCAACAATATACAAATTCTTTATTGTGGAATCAAAATGTCGTGAAAAATAACTAAATGATCATATAACGCTACAAGGTCCCCCATAGAAGTAAAAAATGCCTGCCATCCTAATCACACATAACATATGAGCCATCAACAATTACATATGCCCAAAATGAAACATATTGGCTGTCATATAATATAATATGCATCAACAGCATTGAAGTAATTTATAGTTGGGATCGCAATCTTGTGAAAATTTTAAACTATCTGAGTATCAGTTAATACTACAAGGTCCCAAAGAAAGTGATGCGTGCCTAGCATGGCCAGTAACCCTAAACATTGGGCTTCCATTGAAGAAAGTGGCATGCTTCAAGATCTCAACTGAATGCTGAGACTATAAGACACACAACAATTCTTACAAGTTAGACCAAAGGTTTAATGAAATCCTAGGAAGCACAATGTTACTGTGAAATGAAGATAGAGATAAAATGGAGAGAACCTATCACCAAATTCAATACTATAAAGAAGAATTAGGATTAGGGTTTGCTATAAATCTAGAAAACCTTTATTGATCACTAGTTGTGGAGCTTGAGTCCATTCACACATTTCGCATAATTACTTGTTTATAACCAATATATATATATATATAACACAGAGAGAGAGCTCTTGCAACAAAGCCACAGTATGTGTGTAACACTATCTTGACAGTTAGTGCCATGCCCTACTTAATCATCCTCTAAACCGAAAGGCAAGACAGAAGTCGGTAAGACATGCCATGGGTCAATCTCATGGCATGTGTCAAATCACAACCATGGGTTAATATATATATATATATATATATATATATATATAACACAGAGAGAGAGCTCTTGCAACATAGCCACAGTATGTGTGTAACACTATCTTGACAGTTAGTGCCATGCCCTACTTAATCATCCTCTAAACCGTAAGGCAACATCAATTGCTAGGCCATGTGTCAGATCACAACAATGTTAAACTTGCTGGGAGCGGAAATCCCATGAACTCGTGATAGTGTTTATGGATTATGCCACAAAAAAAAAAAATCCGAATTCACTAACATAAAGAGAAGAATCCATACCTTGAGATCTGTCTGGATTGATCTCAAAAATCACGAACTATAGAACACTGCTCGATCCCTTCAAGCCTTCTACCGTATTCCCCAATGCCAGAAAGTGAAGGGAGAGTGGCTCTCTACGTGCTTTCTTTGATGGACGGCTGCCTCTAGGGTTTAGAGAAAATATTTCGTCTTAACCTAGTGGCTGCCCAACATGACATATATATAGGCTACGGTAGGAACCTAAAGGCAAATAAGTTTCGGGCTCCCAATGTAAATATTAAAACCTATTTACATTAATTATAATTCATTCCACTAAAGAATTATAATTGCATTCCCTATCTTATTCGAAATTAAATTTCGAGCTCTTTATTATTAAATACTTATTAATCTCCCCCACGTTAAGATTATAGATACCCGTTGATTAAATTAAATTACTGAAAATTTTATTTAATCATTATCTGTTAATCTCCTTGAGACCTTCCACTTAACTTATTTGATATGTCGAATACAAAATCCACCTGCAGGGTTTGACATAATCAAAACTTATAAGTATCCTCGAGGGGGTATCATCAATCCCTATACCAGGACGTGGATTCCGTCAATAATTAATATTCACCATACAATTAATGCAGTTATCCAACTCATCGAGATTATTGACCTATAAAGATCTCACTCTTTATGAATCAAAATAACTAACAATAAATGCATGTTTCTATTAAATATTTCGGGATTAAGAGTATAAGTATTCATAATAACCATGAGGTATTACTTATTTTATGTGTCAGTATAAAATAATTACCCCAAACAGTCCTGTTCAATACACACAAGTGTACTAGCACAAGAAGTCGGAACTAAACCGTTCCCCATAGTCAAGACAGACTTATTGAAATCTTGTGTTACAATCTTACCGATGGTGTGTCCAACTCCATCTCAGACTGTGAACAATAAGCTTATATTCTACAATAACTGATGATCTGATCTTCTGTGTGTAAGCCGAACTCTACACACCTAATCATCTACTATGTAGAATAAAAGACACATGCATAACATTAAAAGATAATATAATGCAAACATAGCTCATACAGATTCTCATTTAAAATGAATTATCAGAATTCATTAATAAATAAATACTAAGGAATATTACATAAAATCATGGCTTTTAGTATATAGCCCTAACAAAACAATCATAAAATGCCATTCATAACTGGATACAACAGAAGTCAGTAAGACATGCCATGGGTCAATCTCATGTTATGTTGATGTCATCACTTGTGTGGGTCACTAATGTATTGAAGTGCCAAAAGGTTTTGGACACACAAACGGGACATCGTTCCGGATTTGGATTTGCTGTTGATCTAAGGTTAGATCAACACCTATTGATCAAACGCTGGGATGCCTCTACGTAATGGTTTGAGGAGATCCAAAGGTCCTCTTTTGTTTGTCTCGACTTGAGTACTAAAGGACAAAGCTTTTTGAGAAATAATCCTATGTTTCTAACTCACTTTTTGAGCAATGATCACGGTGATCCAACAGTCTCTCTTTTTAAAAAAAAAAAAAAAAATTGTATTGTGAAAAACTGTGATTATTTTGTTCTTCAAAATATCATCATTTTTTCATGGTCAGTTTTATCATAAACTGACAGTCGGATCACTGTGATTTTTGGCAGGCGTGACATACATAAGAGGGGTCTCTAATCCAATGGTCAGATTTTTAAAATTTGTTTTGCAACTGACCAAATGAAGGTCTATTAGCATTTATGTATTTTTGTTATTTCTAAAATTGGCTCAAATCTAAAGTTTTTGTATTGATTATTACTTCTTAGTGTAGGCTTTACCACACTAGATGGATCAACATGGGTGTTGATTTAGCATTGATAAACAGCAAATCCAAATCCCATCGGTAGAGCCCACGTCATGTATCTAAGTAAACACCCATAAGTTGATAGCTCATGTTTAAACAAGTATTGCCATAGTAATTACATAAGATATTGCAAAAGATATCACAAAATCAAATGTGAAATTTACCCGAGATATCAATTTGTTACTAAAAATTGATTTACCACGTTCTTCACTCCTCTGGTTTAAAGTACTTTTAAAAGAAGAATTCGTATCTATTCCTCAACCCAAACGCATATCATCAGAAACAACAAATATAACGCAACAATCTCCAAGCACAAACATAATTGAACAATCTAAGGAGTCAAAGTCCGCACATATGGATACTAGTGAGAAAATATAGAAAAAGAAAAGTAATCGAAATAACAAACCTTAAAATTTTCATCATTTATGACTTCAAAAAGAAAAAGAAAAGAAAATTACTCCATTCAATTGAACCCAATACGAATATATACATTTTTTTGGTTGATGATGGAGCAGGGAGAGGGTTACCACTATTCGGTTTTATGGAATTGACTTTTCGACATTTTAGAAACGAAATCAATAGAAATCATTAGGTTCAAAAGCGTTTTCTTTCTTTCTTTTCCTCCCTTTTTCTCAGCAACAAAACAGAAGATATTGAGAAAAACTCAATCTTGAGGATATAATAAACTGATGGTGATTGATTTTGATCGGATTGATGAGTACCTTACAGATAGGACAGCTGACTTTGAGGGCAACAGCTCTGGCCTCAATCTGAGAACCCTTTGGCTTCTGATTTTTCTCCCCATTTCGTCTTTGTGCTTCGATCTTCTGCTTTCCCCTCGTCATCCTCTCTCTCTCTCTCTCTCACAGTGCAGAGTCTGTGTGTGCTCCGTGCGTAGGGACGATGACTCTGTGGCGGGGTGCTTTCAAGTTCAATGAGTGGTCATATGATGATACGCACCCCGCCATCCCTTTACTTTCCTCGTGCCTGCTTATCCCATGTCATCAAGCCGTATTGCCAAACGCTGTAAATTTAGTCCGAGCTTAGGGCGCGTTTGGTTGCAAGAGCTATGTAATGTAATCTCAGATTACATTACATAGCTTAAATCATGTTTGACGCATCATAGTGCAGATAAAATCCACTTTATGAGTGTAATCTACCATGAAGAAAGGCTGTAAAATGGATTGCGGTCTTCAACCAATGTATTCCGGTTGGGTGTAATGGAAAGTAATTATAAATTTTTTCATAAAGACTAGCGTGCCTTTCACATTCCCTACTCATCCAAACAAGTGATATGTAATTTGGAATGTAATTTAAATTACCAATGTAATCAAATTACACTGTAATATTCTTTACAGTCAATTAAATTGCATTGCATTACAGTGTTTGGCACGCCAAAAAAACTGAAAAGTTAGCTTCCGTCCTTGATAGTTAGGATCCCACAAAACAAAATGGACATTCTCAGCGTGGTATTGTGAATTGATGCCCTGTAATTTTAAAAGGCCCATATAAAGTACACCTTTTACTGTGAGCAGTCCATTTTTTAAGTACAATTGACTCATTTATTATTTTTACTAAAGGTAGTACTATAAAAATTTAATTAATAACCCATTTACCCCTTTACTAAATACATAACAGAAATACTATAAGCAATCTATAATATATCAGCATTTATAAAATGACCATATTACTCTCAACACCAAAACAATGAAACAGCCACCTTTTCTTTCCCGCATACGCGAGTTCGTTTGTCTTTGTCAACCTCTCACCGAAGAAGACGCATACGACTTCGATCTTAGACCTTCTACCACACTATCATCGTCTTCTCGTCTACCATGGAAGAACATCTTAAAGAGGTTAGTTTGAAGTTTGTACTCACCCTAAACACTTTCGTTTTAGGTTTTTTGGTATATTATTGGTAGACATTATATTTGGAATAAACTTGCTTCAAAACATGAAAAGTAACATTTTATAACCATTATGGTATGATGGTGTTACGAAAAAAACAGTTGTTTCAATCGGAAAATTGAAAAAAAAAAAAATTGTGTTCGAGTTCGCATTCGGACTGGTACATTTGAATATGAAGGTTGAATATTCGGTTAAGTAATACCGAATATTGTACCTGAGTATTCGATTTTATAATACCGAATCTGACTGTTTTTATTAACTTTCGTACAACCGAATACTGTGTCATATATTCGACCGTTCAAACTGAAGATCATTACATATATTCAACTGTAAGAAACCGAAGGTGATCTATTTTTTTTTTTTTTTTTTGTGTTAAGTCCTCTACTTAATTTGTCTAACTTAATTCCATATCATGCAATCACAATTACAAATAGTCCCCTACGAAGAGCCTACTATGGTTGATCTTACTGAGTTTTTTGATACAAAACAGGTAAATCGAGACACCTAATTGAAAATTATTTATTTAATTTTGCTATGAACAAAATATTTTAGATGCTAAATCATGTCGAATACAATTGTAGATATTTGCTACTCGTGAAAAGCTTGATATTTATGTAAGAAGCATTGGTAAAGAACATTGAATGGTGGTTATTACTTTGAAGTCCAAAGTGAAGACGAATAATAAAACACTGGTTGTGTATTATGGGTGTTGTTGTCAAAAATATATAACCCTAGAGGGGGGTGAATAGGGTTTATGACAAACTTTAACAAATATTACTAAATAAAATTAATGTTCAATTACTTAGCAATGGAAGCAAATATATAAACAAGTAATTGAAATGAGAGTAAGGGATAGAGGGATCAAACATAATGTTTTAACGTGGTTCGGCTCGCCTAAGTCCACGCTTTAAGCACTCAGCCCAAGGATTCCTCAATCCACTAAGGATTAGCTCCTTCAAGGTAGAGAAATCTTTACACAGTCTTTTTTATCCCAGGTGGAAGACTCTCACCTAAGCTCACAAAGAACTTGTACAATGGCTCACAAAGAACCCACTAGTGCTCACAAAGAACACTTCTTCAAGCTTCACAAGAATGCTTGGGCAATGCTCACAAAGAGCAACTTTCAAATGGCTCACAAAGAACCCACTAGTGCTCACAAAGAATACTTCTTCAAGCTTCACAAAGAACGCTTGGGCAATGCTCACAAAGAGCACTCACAAGATTTACAAAGAGATTGATTTGAATACAACAAGAGAACTCCTCAATGAGTAGATGAAATCCAAATAAGAGCTCACACTAATATCTTTCAAATGATTGAACTAATTTGACTTCAAGAAAGTATGATGATTTTGACTAATTTACACAAGAATGATGTATACTATAATAGCTTGAGTTTTTGTATGTTCATTAGCTCATTCAAGACTCATATGATGAGTATTTATAAGCCCAACAAAGAGAATAGTCGACTAGGGCAAAAATAGAGCCGTTTGGAGTGTTAAAAACTAGCCGTTATTAAGCTGTCAGGTCACTTAGTTGACTATAACATGGTGATTAGTCGACTAGGAAGGTGCTTAGTCGACTAGGACATAGTGTTAGTCGACTAGGACATAGTGTTAGTCGACTAGGATCTTATTTTTCGGAAAATAGCTACTGACCTGCGATTAGTCAACTAGACAAGGGTGATTATTCGACTAATCCCAATTTTTACTTGAGTTGAAATTTACATATTCAAAAACTAGACTTCTCAAGCTTTCCGTGGCATTCAAGATCACCTATTCGGAGTTCAGATGAGGGAGATATGGCCATTTGAAGTTGGAAGTTTCGTCAACAAAAAAACTGCATAACTCCAAAAGTTTTCAAATACCTTCCAACACTTGTAAATCAACTTTGGCACATTAAGTCCACCTCAAATCA
>JAESVK010000669.1:1347959-1399726 GCA_017140935.1 Hamamelis virginiana | reverse complement strand
ATATCCTTTATCCATGACAAGCTCTAAGGGTTCACGGGATGGAAAAAAGTAAAATAAAAGCAGTAAGTAAATGACTGAAGAAATAAGGAAAAAGTGACTGAAATAAATAAAGAAAATGGCAGAAATAAATAAATAAATAAAAGTGCTGAAATAAATAAAGAAAATGGCGAAAGTAAATAAAGAAAAGGACTTAAGTAAATAAAGAAAATGACAATAAAAGTAAAGAACAATTCTCAAATGAGAATTGAGCCATGCATTAAAAAGGAAAATCGCAGAAAGTTAAAGTACTGAAAGTAAAGACTGTAAAAGTAAAGAACAATCCTCAAGTGAGAATTGAGCCAGGCATTAAAGGAAAAATTGCAGGAAAGTAGAAATTGCTGAAAAAGTAATTGACCGAATAAAAAGCAGAATTGAACTGCAACATGAAGTCTATTAAAAATAACAGAGTAATGATTCAGAGCAAAAGTCTTGAACCCTCTTTAAGTCGCCTTTACACGTGTATATATAGAAATGAAATGCAAAAGACGAAAATACCCTTGATATATCTCAAAATATCTAAGGAAGCCCTCAGCCGCCTAAGGTCTGTCGATAGCGAAGGGGCGCTATCGATAGTACCTCTATCGATAGCGAAATCCTGGCTATCGATAGACATGTGGCACTTTGCTTTGTAAATTGCAGAGATTCTTCGCAGTTCTTTCGTACTTCAATAGGCTGCTGTGGATCTTTTCTGAATGCTCATTAATTCGAGATGATCATCAAGGCTTCATAGGCGACGACTTCTATTTATACAATCTGCACAGATTTCTTGAAACAGAGAATTTAACCCATATGTACAGATCTTATGCAAAACGATATTATTATACAATTATTTATATAAGAGAACACAGTAATACCATCATTTGAGAGCATGATTGTGATACAACCACACTCCCCAACTTAGGTTTTGCTAGTCTCTTAGCAAATAGCTAAACTCTCAAGATGAATTAAAACTAGAAATTGAAAAAGCCACTTTCGCAGGGAATCGTGATTGCATTTAGCGTATGCAACAAGCCTTTTAAACCACTAAGTTACCCTTAGTGGACGAGTGTAGTCTCGTGTGGGTTTGCAGAAATGATACCCACAAACATTAATAATTAAAAGAATCATTTGATAAAGAATTTTAAAATTATATTATGTACACAGTAAGAGTTTCATCCACAGATATATCAATATTCATAACTGAAAATTTTAAAATACAGGAAATACTATCTTTAACAGGTAATTAACAAGTGTTCAATGTGTAGTGAGGATGAACTTGATAGAATCAAAATAACGCAATAAGAGTATGAGAATTAACCCTAAATAAGTTTCAACTTCAAATCCTCACTGGTGGTCGCTCGCAAAAATGTTCACTCTAAAAAAGGTTAGTAACCCAGAGTTCCCAAATGGAAATATACAAGTATAAAACTTATACATTAAGCTCTAATATTTAACCAATAAAAGATGAATTAATGAAGTTATATATGCAAAGATGCAGTTCATACATAAATAAAACTTAAATAAACAAGTAATCACAAGAGAATAGTGCACAAAATTTTGAAATCAAAAAGGTCTTTATAGGCTTGTAATGTAATTGGTTGTAACAGAAGAAATTTTTGTACTGCAAAATTAGGATGGTTTGTAAATATGTTCAAGGTTACTACCCTAAACCATCCTAAATACCCTATACTAACCCTGACAAACAACTTAAAATTTTAACCAAAAAGAAACAATTATTCCTCCAAAAAGAACAACCACCCAAGCTCAAAACTGAGCATCATCCCTCATCTCATCATTCCCAGGTGGGACGTCAAATCCAGCAGCAGGCTGTGGCTCATAAAATAACGCGCGGTCGGCCTCAGAAATCGGCTCGCCGTCCATCCGTCTCCACATAGCCTGGAGCTGAGCAGAGTGCCTCTCTATCTGTACAGACTGTCTGTCAAGCTGCACGGACTGACGGTCTAGCTGAGCTAACTGTATCTGCTGAGTCTGCATCACTGATCTCAATCCATCAATGACCTGAAGTAACAAGTCCTGAGAGCCGGCAGATGATGCAGCTGGCATAGTAGGTGCAGCAGGAGTCGGAGCTGGAGTCGCTGATGGCTGTGATGTAGAAGCTGGAGCAGGCTCTGATGGGTCAGCTGTCTCTGTACGTGGCCTCTTCGGCCTAGCTGCCATACTCCTAGCTATCGTCGTGGGGGTAATAGGTCCCTCACCCCATCGCAATGGCTCATCAGATACAACACCCGCACCCAAGGCAAAAGCGGTAATCATCTGGGGGTACGGCATGTTGTTGCACGGCTGCGTGGCAATAAAAGTACGGATCTCGCTGAAGATCAACAAGGCGATATCCATCTCGTGGTCGCTCAAGAACTCTAGCAGCAGCCGCACAGACTCCACAGGGATCTGTGAATCAGTACCCCTCGCTCGCAGATTGCAGTAGAGCAGCTTATTCATAGCTGCGTAAGATGGGTGCATGTTCCCGGTCGTGAAGTGCAGTCCATCAAATAACTCACGGTCCACGCACACCATATCTGCACACTGACTCTCTGTCAGCTCCAAATAACTGCCCTCTACCTCTGTCGTCACTGGACGCTCGCATCCCAAATAGTTAGCGATGTCGTCTGGAGTAAACTCGACGATGCGGCCTCTAACCTCGGCCTTAAGTGTCTGTGGCTGATCCTCTACCATGTGTGCTGGTGTATAGAACTGACGCACAACACTGGCCATATAACCTGCACCCTTCCTCAGCCAGGTGCTGAGGTGTCTGTCTATAGGGTCTTCACAAGCAAGCCTTCATATCTGAAGGCTTTCGGGTCGACATATCGCTCGACATTGAAGTTCTTCGCGGGCAGGATCACTGGCCACGGTTTCGGAGCTCGTCAGGTCGGTAGTCTCTTCGACCCAGCCTCGGTCTGTGCGTAGCTCTCAAACTCGCGAGTCATGCGAGGCTCGCCAGTCTCGCCAATATCAAGGTGCTCATAAATAAACTCCTCCTCCACAAACTGTGAACTAGCTGGAGGCGCACTCTCTGATGGCTGTGCAGATGATTGCCCTCTAGATGAGGGTCTCCGAATGGGAGTTGCTGGTATGTCGGACTCAGAACTATCCGAAGTATCTGGCTGTGTGCGCTGGGCCTTGCCCCTGCTCGTATCTGTAGACCTCTTCGGTCTCTGAACCGGCTCCTGGAATGCCACGCCCTTCTCACGGGGCTTGCTAGTGGTCTTTTGGTGAACCATAGCTCTGTACAATTTTTATCACATACACCCACGGCAGCAAATAGAACCATAGTCAGCAGTAAGAATAATTTGCAGAGATAATCATAACATTTTTTTTCATAAAGGATCAAACGAACAACACAGCAAGTGGCTACTCACAAGATATTTTTATAACCCATCTCAAATTTCAGAACTGGCCTATCATCCAGGCATCATTCATTAACACCTCCAAACACACATACCGTAGCATGCATGCCCATGCATAGCCTAACGTCCAGGCTTTACCACAATTCCACAACTCCACCCCCGCCTATCATCTAAGCATTAATCCCAACTCGATGCAGTGTAATCAAGCATAACAAGGACTAGTGTATTATACTACATGACAAAACTCAAAACCCAACATATTATTATTAACTTTACATGCAAATCCTACGTACGTAAACTCCTTATGCTATTTCATTTTGAACAAAACTAAGCCTTTAAGAAAAGTTCAAATTTTTAGAAAGGGAATGGGCACTTACGAAGTGTCGGGAATGAGAAAGCTGACGGACTAACTACCCTCGCCGGAGTGAGCGAAGTGATAAATGACATCCAAATGCAGGGAAATAAAAACACTTTCTGATCGGTCAGAAGTGTGCTAAATGTTGCGAGGATCGCAACGAATATGAGTTTGAGTACAATGGTGGTCTGAGGCAGTCGGAAAATGAGTTTGAAGGCGAAGAGGCGCTGCGACAATGGAGGTTTTCAGGCGAAAACAGTGTGAAAATGAAGAGTTTCGCGCGGTCAGGGACCTTTTCAGGTGGAAGTACGAGATCTCTATCGATAGCGACATAGCGCTATCGATAGCCAATGTCCTCTGGCGCTGGACAGCCTTTTTTATTTTTTTGAATTTTATGCTTCTATTGATAGACATGAGGTCTATCGATAGCGAAATTTGAGAAATTGAAAATTCAAAAATGGCTTATTTTATGATAAAAAATACTATAACAGACCACTTAAATACAATACTGAATAAGAGACCATAGTAACCCAGGGCTGCTAAGTTTATCGAAAAAAATGGCAACTTTTAGGCTCAATTAGGGTACTACGGGGGTCTTATACTCTAGAAATAATATACACGGCACAAAGACTTGAAGAAAATGGCCTTAAATCATTTTTCAAAAATTGCACATTTATTCTCGTCTGATTATCCAGTTATTTTCATTCTATAATACACATGAATTAAGATCTACACAGGATATAACAGATAAGCAATAACCAAGGATTGCACTGACATGATGAATATTTGAGTCCCAAAAAATGATCGAATGGTTCAAAATTTGCATTATTTGTCGCCAGTCTCCACTTTATAAACAGGTTTTCATCAGATATTCTAATTGCCAAGTACGAAGATTAAACCAAGTTCGTGCATGTGTAAGATTGAATACAAGCTAATCATAGTAAAGTTACAATTACTGTATCAAAAATAAACAAATAGATATGATATAAATGAAAAAATAAACTCACAGTTTACCAGTTATAATATATCAAAATCTATTCTAATAATCACTGTACAAATCAATGGACAAATCAATGGTATAATATGTACACAAGAATGAGAAACAATAAATTATTATATATATAACAATTTAAATGAATAAATAAATCAACATAGAAAAGAGAATATACAAACCCTCCCCAACTAGAAGTAGACATTGTCCTCAATGTTGAAAGTATTTCAGTCAGACGTGTGGGCAAGAACAAGGGAAAGGGGTGGGCGGGACTAAGTTTAACGTCTTCAGCCAGACGTGAAATTCCACTTTAGTCAAACTGATAGGTTGGGTCTTCCAAACTGACAGACTCAATTACCAAACCATCCCTAATGCCCTCACTATCGGTTATACCCTCAATAAATGGCTTAAGCCTTTGTCCATTCACAGAGAAGGACAAACCAGTTTGAGGGTTTCGAATTTCAACAGCACCGTGAGTAGCAACCCGAGTCACTACAAAGGGTCCATCCCAGTGAGATCTTAGCTTACTAGGAAATAGCCTCAATTTGGAGTTAAACAGCCACACCTTCTGATTTGGTTCAAATGATTTTCTATTGATGTGTCTGTCATGAAACTCTTTCATTTTGGCTTTAGAGATTTTAGAACTCCCGTAAGCCTCATTCCTAATCTCTTCGAGCTCATTTAATTGAAGCTTGCGGTGAGAACCCGCTTCCTTCATTTCAAAATTAAATTTCCTAATGGCCCAAAGTGCTTTGTGTTCTAGCTCGACAGGGAGATGACAAGGTTTTCCATAGACTAAACGGTATGGAGACATACCAATAGGGGTTTTAAATGCAGTCCTATAGGCCCACAATGCGTCAGTTAGGCGCAATGACCAATCCTTACGATTAGGCCTGACAGTTTTTTCTAGGATATGCTTAATTTCCCTATTCGAAACCTCCACTTGCCCGTTAGTCTGAGGATGATATGGGGTTGCAACCTTGTGAGTGATAGAATATTTAGCTACTAAAGTTGCAAAGGGTCGATTATTAAAATGTGACCCTCCATCACTGATGATGGCCCTTGGAAACCCAAACCTAGAGAAAATGTTCTCTTGAAGGAATTTCAACACCACCTTGTGGTCATTGGTCCTAGTGGCTACTGCTTCTACCCATTTAGACACGTAATCTACTGCCACTAGGATGTATTCGAACCCATGCGAAATAGGAAAAGGTCCCATGAAGTCGATGCCCCAAACATCGAAAATTTCGACTATTAAAATAGGGTTAAGAGGCATCATATCCCTTCTAGACATAGAACCCATTCTCTGGCAATTCTGGCAGGACTTACAGAAGTCAAATGCATCTTTGAATAAAGTGGGCCAGTAGAACCCACACTGCAAGACTTTAGCGGCAGTCTTTTTCCCGCTAAAGTGTCCTCCACAAGCTAAAGTGTGGCAGAACTTCAAAACGTCTTGCATCTCACCTTCCGGAATACACCTTCGTATAACCTGGTCAGCACAGTACCTAAACAGGAGAGGGTCTTCCCAATAATAAAATTTTATCTGAGAAAAGAACCGATCCTTTTCCTGTTTTGACCAAAGAGATGGTACAAGGCCTGTGGCATGATAATTCACTATATGAACGTACCAAGGTAAAGTAGAATGAGTGACGGCAAAAAGCTGCTCATCAGGGAAAGAATCCCTAATAGGCGTCGGGTCACTCTCTTCTTCTACTACTATCCTAGAGAGGTGGTCAGCAACAACATTCTCAGACCCCTTTTTATCCCTAATCTCAAAGTCAAATTCTTGTAATAAGAGAATCCACCTAATTAGTTTAGGCTTCGTCTCTTTTTTAGAGAGCAGGTACCGCAAGGCGGCATGATCTGAGTACACAATGGTCTTCGATCCCCAAAGATAGGATCGGAATTTATCAAGCACAAAAACTACTGCAAGCATTTCTTTTTCAGTCGTAGTGTAATTTAACTGAGCTTCATTCAAGGTTTTGCTTGCATAGTATATAACATATGGGGCCTTATCTACCCTCTGACCCAACACTGCCCCCACAGCATAATCGGAGGCATCACACATTAGCTCGAAAGGAAGTGACCAATCGGGAGCTCGCATGATAGGTGCCGAGGTCAACATTAAACGCAACTTATTGAAGGACTCTAGACAGGCTTTATCAAAGTCAAACTCTACATCTTTAGCAAGGAGATTACACATTGGTTTTGCTATTTTGCTAAAGTCTTTAATAAAACGCCTGTAAAATCCTGCATGTCCAAGGAAGGATCGGATTTGCCTAACAGTAGTGGGAGGAGGTAATTTTGCAATTAAGTCAACCTTAGCTTTATCAACCTCTATTCCCCTACTAGATACTATATGCCCAAGCACAATGCCCTCACGAACCATAAAATGACTCTTCTCCCAACTATGAACAAGATTAGTCTTACAGCATCTCTTAAGCACTTTGGAGAGATTAGACAGGCATTCATCAAAAGAATGACCGAAAACAGAAAAATCATCCATAAACACTTCCAAATATTCTCCTATCATGTCAGAAAAGATAGAAGTCGTATGTCTTTGGAACGTGCTCGGGGCATTACATAGGCCAAAAGACATACGCCTAAATGCAAATGTCCCGAATGGACAAGTAAATGTAGTTTTCTCTTGATCCTCTGGGTAAACCGCTATTTGGTTATACCCTGAATAGCCATCTAAAAAGCAATAAAAACTCTGCCCAGATAACCTCTCTAAAATTTGGTCAATGTAAGGCAGTGGGAAGTGGTCTTTCCTAGTCTTGGAATTTAACTTTCTATAGTCTATACAGACTCTCCCGCCAGTGGTAGCTCTTGTAGGGACTAGAATACCTTCTTCATTTGCTACAACAGTAATCCCAGACTTCTTAGGAACCAATTGAGTAGGGGAAACCCACTCACTATCAGAAATGGGGTAAATAATACCCGCATCCAATAATTTCAAAACTTCCTTTTTAACTACCTCTTTCATATTCGGGTTTAACTTACGTTGGGCATCTCTTGAAGGATTCGCACCTTCCTCTAGGTGAATACGGTGCTGGCAGATTGACGGGTCTATACCCTTTAAATCAGCGACCGACCATCCTATGGCTAATCTATGCTCTTTCAAAACAGATAACAGCTTACCTTCCTGTTCTAAATTCAATGAAGCTGATATTATGACAGGCAAGGTGTCATTACTACCCAAAAAGGCATACTTGAGATTAGCCGGCAGAGGCTTTAACTCAAGTTGCGGCGGAGACTCAAAAGACGTGGGGGAAGGGACACTGGCAATAGACGGAAGTGGCTCAACCTTAGGTCTCCAGGGCAAATTTTCTACAGAGGAGGTAGAATCTAAGACAAGATTCACCTCCATGAATGAATGCTCTAGGTCATGATCTTCGAACCCAAAGTAATTAAGACATGTTTCTAACGGGTCCTTGGACAGAAGATAAGGTGTAGCTTCCTCTACCACTTTATCTATGATATCTACAAAAGAACAATCCTCAAAGTTATGAGGTTGATTAGCTGCACTATAAACCTGCAGCCTTGTTTTCATGTTTCCAAAAGACACCTTCATTATGCCAGTCCTACAGTGAAGGACTGCATTAGCAGTTGCCAGAAGAGGTCGTCCTATTATAACAAGGATTTGAGGCCTAGTAATATCAACGGGCTCCATATCTAAGACGATAAAATCTGCAGGAAAGACAAACGAATCTATCTTTACCAAAACATCCTGCAGTATTCCTCTAGGTACCTTAGTGGACCTATCTGCAAATTGGAGAATCGTAGGTGTGGTTTGGAGTGTTCCAAGCTCCATTTTGGCGTAAACTGAATATGGGAGAATATTCACACTCGCACCAAAATCAACTAAAGCTCTATCAATGAAACGACTTCCTAAGAAGCAAGGTATAGTTGGCGTTCCAGGATCTTTTCTCTTAATTGGAGCTTGAAATTGACACACAGCAATAGCTATGTCAACAGGAGTTATAGTTTTAGACAGATGAACGCGCTCCTTGCGTTGCTGTGTGCACATTTCCTTCAAAAATTTAGCATATGAAGGAATCTGTTTAATGGCATCTAATAGAGGTAGATTGATATGAACATTTTTAAACACCTCTAACATATCTGACATGTTAGCCCCTTTCTTCGCTCTCCTCTCAGGCGCAATCAGCGCAGATGGGAATGGGGCTTTTGGCACATAAGATGCCAACAGATCGTCTAATGCTGCGGGAAAGTTATCCCTCGAAGCTTCAGACTCTATCTCTATTGCAGGCTCTTTATTTTTCTCTCTCTCTTTCTCCCCAACTTTATTGTCTACCACTTTCCCACTTCTCAAGACTGTAACAGCCTTAACATCCTCATTACATTGTGGGTTCTGAGAAGTAGAACTCTCAGCTACAAAAGTTCCATTGGGATTGGCAACAGCCTGACTCGGGAATTTCCCTTCCTCTCTGCGACTAAATAACGCCGCTAGTTGACCCATTTGGGTTTCTAACTTGGAAATAGATTGGGAATGGGAATGAGTGAGTTGTGCTGAAGCCTCTAGACTTTTCAGGGTAGCTAGGACTTGTTCCTCAAAACCAAGAGTTCTTTGAGGTTGTGGTGGTGGTTGAGTCACAGCTTGACTCTGATACTGGGGTGAAGGTGCTTGAGGAGCACCATAACTCGGGTACTGAGGTTGCATCAGTGGTGGTCTATAGGGTTGAACAACAGCAGGATTACTGCTATATGTGGGTCTCGCAGGCTGACTAGGATTGGATCCTCTAGGTTGACTAGACCACTAGAAATTTGGGTGAGTCTTCCACCCAGGATTGTAAGTGTTGGAATATGGGTCATTCCTAGGTGGTGCATATCCTTGAGCAGCATTAACCTGCTCTTGGACAAACTCTGGGTACTGTCCTGCCATAGGACAATATGGGGTCTCGTGAGCTGGGTCAATGCAAATATTGCACACCAAGTTGACAGGTTTCACATGGGCTTTTGAAGGCTGCCCTTGTGCCGCTATTAATTGGTCAAGTTTCTGAGACAGAGCCTCAACTTGTTTGTTTGCCAAAACTTGGGAATCCACATCATAAATACCGCCCTTTTTGGGAGGCGTTTTCTTTACTAAAGCATCATCACGATTATTTAAAGACATCGAGGCCATGTGGAACGAATCCTTACTCAATGCTTCAAACAATGCCCACATCTCATCCTCACCTTTACTCAAAATAGCTCCCCCACATGCAGATTTCACAGTCTGCGTGTCACCCTTAGTCAAACCTCTAACGAAAGACTCTATGATTTGCCACTTAGGTACATCATGATGGGGGCATAATCTAAGAAGCTCTTTCATTCTTTCCCAGGCTTCATGAAAAGATTCTTGTTCATGTTGGACGAAGTTTGTTATTCCTCGTCGCATTTGGTGAGTTTTACCAACAAAGTAAAATCTAGACAGGAATAATTTCTGAACCTGTTCCCAAGTAGTGATAGGGACAGGGGTTTGGAGAGTACAAAGCCAGTGTTTGGCCTTATCTTTTAAGGAAAACGGGAATAGAAACAATTTCAGGGATTCTGGATGAAAACCCTGAATTCGAATGGTCGAACAGACCCCTAGGAATTCCTGCAAATGGTCGTATGGGTTCTCTCTATCTAACCCATAGAACGTAGGAAGCATCTGAATGGTAGCATGCTTAATCTCGTAGATGAGATTCTCTATGTGCGGAATTTGGATACAGGAGGGTAGATTAAAACTATTGGGCATGAAGTGATCCCTAAGAGTTTTAAGACCTTGTGGAGCTTGAATATTAGCTGCAGGTAACATGACAGTGTGTGCAGATGATTCAGCCATATCTAAATGATGCAAAGGTACGGACTCACTGGACTGACTTTGAGAAGCTTTAGCAGCTCTCAGAGTTCTTTCTAATTCAGAGTCTATAGGAATTACGTTTAAGGACAATGACCTTCTACCCCACATAAAATGAGGTCTCCACAGATAATCAAGGAATTTAATAAGCAAAAAGTGAACAGTTAATCTTTAGCTTTTAATTGTTATTTTAAGCGCGCGGGAGTTAATCTCCTAATTCCTGATTTCAGTAACCTGTGGTTAGAGGAAGAAGAAAAATGAATAATAAATAATAATTATAATATATATATATAAACAGTATAAAAGAATATATATTAAGTAATATTAACAGTATTAATATTTACGACTCAAATTAAATCCAAATATTCTTTTTAAATAAACCGTAATTTCCCCGGCAACGGCGCCAAAATTTGATCGCTTCAGAGATAAGGGAGATTATTCCTTGTTATATTTATAAAACCGCGTGATTGTTAATCTCAATTCAATTGTGACTAGTGAGCACGGGTGTCGAACCACTGGGAAAATGCAGGTTTATAATAAAAGACTATTAGAATTAATTAAGTTGAAAGAATAATGTCAAATTAACTTGGTGGTGAAAAGTGCTCCGATTGGGTCGAAGCGAAAATACCGAATTTTAATAAAGCTGGTTAAAAACGTGATTAATTTAGTGGAATGAGCGGAACTTGGGTGAGAATCCCATTGAATATCAATTATACAATTTATATTATAAAATCCTCAATATAGTAATTATGTATGGTGGTTATTCCAACTACAAGAAGGAAGTCCCAAAAAGATTATGAATACAGGACCGACAGGTTTATCCTTGAAAAGAATGGAATATCGCTATCCACCTTAAATGGGGATAAAACATGCTGGTTTGTATTCATACCAATAAGTGCCATTGCATAATTATATAATTGCAATCACAGATGTACAATTATATGATATTATATTTAGCGATAGTGTGCGGTAAAACCTTCACAACTATGCAATCACATAATACAAATAAAGGGATGTTTATAAAATAGAATTGCATAAAGAATCCAACTTCATCCTCACCCAAGCTAGGAGTATTAGCTACACATCAATGGAGGAGAATATCCTTTATCCATGACAAGCTCTAAGGGTTCACGGGATGGAAAAAAGTAAAATAAAAGCAGTAAGTAAATAACTGAAGAAATAAGGAAAAAGTGATTGAAATAAAAAAAGAAAATGGCAGAAATAAATAAATAAAAGGGCTGAAATAAATAAAGAAAATGACGAAAGTAAATAAAGAAAAGGACTTAAGTAAATAAAGAAAATAACAATAAAAGTAAAGAACAATTCTCAAATGAGAATTGAGCCATGCATTAAAAAGGAAAATTGCAGAAAGTTAAAGTACTGAAAGTAAAGACTGTATAAGTAAAGAACAATCCTCAAGTGAGAATTGAGCCAGGCATTAAAGGAAAAATTGCAGGAAAGTAGAAATTGCTAAAAAAGTAATTGACCAAATAAAAAGCAGAATTGAACTGTAACATGAAGTCTATTAAAAATAATAGAGTAATGATTCAAAGCAAAAGTCTTGAACCCTCTTTAAGTCGCCTTTACACGTGTATATATAGAAATGAAATGCAAAAGACGAAAATACCCTTGAAATATCTCAAAATATCTAAGGAAGCCCTCAGCCGCCTAAGGTCTATCGATAGCGTAGGGGCGCTATCGATAGTACCTCTATCGATAGCAAAATCCTGGCTATCGATAGACATGTGGCACTTTGCTTTGTAATTTGCAGAGATTCTTCGCAGTTCTTTCGTACTTCAATAGGCTGCTGTGGATCTTTTCTGAATGCTCATTAATTCGAGATGATCATCAAGGCTTCATAAGCGACGACTTCTATTTATACAATCTGCACAGATTTCTTGAAACAGAGAATTTAACCCATATGTACAGATCTTATGCAAAACGATATTATTATACAATTATTTATATAAGAGAACACAGTAATACCATCATTTGAGAGCATGATTGTGATACAATCAATTATCATTCATCTTTTCCACTTCTTCGATGATTACTGATAACCTTTTCGATTTCTCGATGTTTTCTTCAATTCCATGACTTCTTCCTCATCTTTGGCCTGAAAGACCAAAGGTAAGGTATATGCCATATTATAGCTCATAACTGGAGGAAGATTTCCAAATTGTAAAATGAAAACTTTCGCTGTCACTCTTTGACTTTGGAATTTTGTTTTCTTCAACATTTTATATCATAATATTTCCTGTACACTTGACTTTTTCTTCATGTTCTGCCGGTAGACTTTGACCTTAATCGTGCTTAAGGCCAAATGTTCTATCTTCTATTTTCTCCATGGCTAAAATAATCCCTTTCCCAGTCATAGTACTTGTTGTATTTTGAACTGTCCTTTGATTGCCTTCCAAAGTCATTGTCAAGCACCGCAAATATTTAATTTTTACTTCTGAAGCCTTTTGTTAAGAAGCTCTCCTATATTCTGCCATCCTCCTCTGAAATCTTCTTTTCTGAGTTCTTGTGAAAGAACTTGGAAACTTAGGATGTTCAAGCCTAGTCCAAACCCCTTGTTTGGTTACAGGGGGCTTGGCCATTCTTGGCCTTACGGAATAAGTTGAAATTGGAGTATTTTAGACCACCCTTTTTGGTACCCACCTCTATTGCAACTGTGGGCGATTATAAAACCTTGCACGTCTTTCAGGCTGAAAAGGTTTTAGGTCTTGCTGGATTTGGATTGAAGGGAACTCTTGGTGGATAAGAATTCAATTGATGCATATTTTAATGCCAACCCTGCTGGTAATATAGAAGACTCATATGTTGATAGTTGGTCATCCTGTTCCTTGTCAAAGATCTCAAATCAGTGGATGCTATTATAATTTCTGTTACTGGGAATGGATCTGTGTCCCATGTATAACATGTCAGAATATGGATCTGTGTCAAAGATCTCAAATCAGTAGATGCTATCTTCTTTTCCTTTTCTAGAAACTTCAAAAGGCCTTTGTCAATACAGCCATGTATAACATGTCATAATATCACACAATTGTTAGTATCATGAGATCTTGTGGCATGCCATTTACAAAAATCTCCAGTCCCTCGACTTGGAAGTTTATGGCCATCTAAAAACCTGATCAATTTTTCGGTCAATAAGTGATCAAAGATCTCTGAAGCCTTTCACTAACCTTAATGCTGAATAAACCCGATGCGGATGCCAACGTCCTGTTGTTACGAGCCTCTGTGCACGTTCCTCTTATCCTCGCAGTCTAGAGTATAACCACAGCGAGCTATACCCAATCCGTTCACGAACCCACGTCCAAAGAGAGCTCCAATGGTGATTCTCAAGAGAGAGTTCTAGTGAGAGAGTGAGAGAGAGTATGCTAGGGATGGAGTGATTCACGTTCATGCACTCTTGCTAGATGGCTGCACCCTTATAATAATAAGGGAGTTATACTTCAAATATGGGACTTATCCCTTTATCCCTATCTTCAATAGGATTAGAGCCTGATTTGAATAAGGGACTTATCCCTATCCCATCTAAATGGGAATTCAAATCAGGCTGGACCTCCTGCCCACAATGGGCAGATATGGATTGGGTCAAAGCCCACCCCAAAAGTCTAACATATACAATTTCTACAAAATTTAATCTAACCATTTTTTGTGTATCTCTCACAACAAATTATTATTATTAACTTTTTTAAGGAAAATTACAAACACTTTCTATGGTTTTGTTCCCTCATTAAATAATTTGTTAATTTTCTCGGGTTTTCAAAGGGAAAGAGTTACTTTAATTACAATTTAGCTAGAAGAGAAGATTATTGTAGTTTGATATATTCTCTTATCTTCCACATGCATTTCAATTCAACGAGCTTTAATTTATTGTGTCAAATCATTCTTTATGTCCAGGATTTGTCTCATTCTTCCCAAACCTTTTTTATATAACCTTCAAAGATGTCATTTTATAATAGTCTTAACCCGTAGGTCTTGGCAAACCAAAGTTCAAACAAACTTAGACTCTCAATTGGCAAGCTGAGAAGTGAGAACAAATAGGAAGCAATAGGAATGATGTGGAAGAGTCCATTATTTTGTCAGACAGGTCTAAGGTTCTCCAGAACCAACATGCATGCACTGACTGGTTCAGGTCTTTAACACTCCCAATTTTTCAACCATGGACCTCTTGAAGTCTCTACACTTGTTGGAATTCAAGGCATCTTACTGCATGAACACCTAAAATCATGCCCCATTTTGTATTAGTGAGTAAAATATGGTAGCTAGGATATGTTTTGATGCTTCGCCAAACACCAACTAAAGGTTTTAATTGAGTACGTAATTTCACTGCTTTCAAATACATTTTATGACACAAAACATTCATCTTCCTAAAGGAATTTATGAAACAATATAACTTCATTGTTTTTAAAGGTTTCACTAAGATGGCTATTTGAGCAAGGAGTAAGCATTGTTGTGAAGAGCTTCAACAAGGAGAGGATGAAAGCAAATCTTCAAATTTTTGACTGGGGACTCACAGAGGATGAATTGACTAATATTAACCAAATTCCACAACGCAGAGGGTTTTCAGGAGAAAAGTATGTTTATCAATATGGGCCTTACAAATCACTGGAAGAATTATGGGATGGTGTGATATAAATCTCTCTCTCTAGCTCCCTTATGATGCTATTAGTAAATGTATACTTGATTTAACAGGACGAGTCTTCTTCAACAAGTTTCGCTCTACTCTACTCTTCTTGAACAAAATCTAGCTTGAATTGTTTGTAACTATTTCTACTTTCTGGATTGTAAATTTTGTTTACTTGTATTGTATTTAGGGGTGGCAAATGAGTGGGTATCAGTGGGTATGGGTTGAGCCTAAATGAGTTGGGCCACAAAATGACCATTATCCATTTATGATTCATTTAACTACTTCCATGTCTTGACCCATTTAAACCCATACACATTTATCATGGGTCGACCTGACCCGGCCCACCAACCCATATATCATGGGTCGACCTTTTTTTTTTAAATAATCTTTCTTCTCTCTCTCTCTCTCTCTTCTCTCATACAAACACAAACCAACATAAAAAAATAAAATAAATAAATAAATAAAAACCGCATTTAACAAACGGGTTTGTAACAAGAATATAACGAAGAACTATTCTCTTTCTCTCTCTCTCTCTCTCTCTCTCTCTCTCTTCCCCCCACTATTCTATGTACGAATCTTATCTAGAAACGTAGAGAGCATAATCTCATATTATCCTTCACTTGAAAAATAATAGAAAAATAGAACACATAGCATAGGTAGCAAAAATAACTATATTGTCTTTTAATTAAATGTTGAACGTTAAAAAAATAAAAGCTTGAATTTCTTGTTAGTGAAAACATATTATATGTAGAATTCAAAACATATAATAAATTTTAGAATCTAAGGTCTTTTATATTTTTTTTTAGTTTTTTCTGTAAACATTTTGGCCTATTTTTGACACTAAATTGAGAAAAGAATGATGCCAAAAGCGATTAAACATCTAATGGTATATTCAGATGTCCAATTTAAGCATACGGACTTTATATGGCCAATTTCATATGACAGTTTGTAAAATTGACCGTTGGATTATATATCACTCTTCTGTATGTCATGCCTGCAAAAAATCACACTAATCCGACGGTTGGTTTTTGAAAAGAACTGACGTTAAAAAAAATGGTGATATTTTAAAGAACAAATAAGTTATATATATATATATATATATATAAAGAGAGAGTGAGAGAGAGCTGCTAATATAAGGTGCATCTGATGCAAGATGCATCAAGTGGCCTCTTCTAGAACCACTTGTTGAGCATATTTTTGAAAACTGACCGTTGGATTTGATGCTCCTTTCATGTATATCATGCCTACAAAAAATCACAGTGATTCAACGGTTGGTTTCTAAAAAATGTAACTTTGAAATATTGTGGCTTTTTGTTCTTTAAAATGTCACCCTTTTTTCACAGCCAGTTTTTTTAAGAAACCAACCATTGGATCACTGTGATTTTTGGCAGGCATGATATACATAAAAGGAGCATCAAATCCAACGGTCAGTTTCTAAAAATATGCTCAACAAATGGCTCTAGAGGAGGCCACTTGATGCATCTAGCATCAGGTACACCTTATATTAGAAGCTCTGTATATGTGTGTATATATATATAGTCCTTCTATTATAAGGTGCACCTTACGCAAGGTTGCATAAGGTGACCTCAATAGGGCCAAATGCAAAGCATATTTTGAAAAACTGACCGTTGGATTATATGAACTGCTTATCAATTTCACGTTTACCAAAAATCACAATAATCCAATGGTCGGTTTATGAAAAACTAACTAGGAAAAAACGGTGATTTTTTTAAGAACAAAAATGTCACAATTTTTCACAGTGACATTTATCAGAAACTAACCGTTAGATCATTGTGATTTTTGGCGAACATGAAATTAATAAGCAGTTCATCTAATCCAGCACTCAATTTTTCAAAATATGCTCTATATTTAGCCCTATTGAGGTCACCTTATGCAAAATTGCATAAGGTGCACCTTATAATAGAATATATATATATATATATATATATAAGTGTTATGGTCAGGTGCACCTGATGCTTCTTGCATCAGGTGCCCTCTTGTAGAGCCACTTTCGGTGCAAATTTTTGAAAATTGATCATTGGATTAGATACTCCAATCATGTATGTTATGCCTGCCAAAAATCACAGCGATCCAACAGTTGGTTCCAGAGAAAACTGACTGTGAAAAAATGATAACATTTTAAAGAACAAAAAAGTCACAGTTTTTCAAAGTTACATTTTTCAAAAACCAACCGTTAGATCACTGTGATTTTTGGTGGACACAACATACATGATAGGAGTATATAATCCAACAGTCAGTTTTTCAAAATTTTCACCGCAAATGGCTCTACAAGAGAAGCATCAGGTGCACCTGATATTAGAAGCTCTATATATAGATTTGTGTGAACCAGCCAACCTAGATATACCGGGGGATCGGGAGGCCTCTCATTCACTTTGAGGGTTTTCTTGAGTGGATTGTGGATGATCTTTATCTATCTCAATTTATCATTCTTTATTATCCTTCTCTATTATCCACGTTTATCCTTCTCTATTATCCACTCAAGATTGGGTTTTGAAAAAGGATAAGAATTTATAAAAAACTGGGAGTCGCTACCTTATTTTTAGGGAACAAGGAAACCACAATAAAGAGTTTTATTTTCAATAAAACATTGACCCCATATTTTGGAAAAGCATGGTCTTTGAATCAAAGTTGGATTCAGGGGCTAGGTTACGAAGTGGGAAGGTTCCAAAGAACTCCTTGTAGGCACCCACCTCGCCCTAATTAAAGGTCTCCTAATTAAATTTGGGCTTTATCAAAATCTTATCAAAATAATCCTAGCATATCTAATCAACCAAGAAAGTAGTATATAATACTAGATAATAATAATAAATAATAAAAGAATCAAAATCCTAAGAGTCTTAGGAGACAAGAGTCTACCTAAGATTGGACTTGCGCCCTATTGACTGCCTACGTACCTTACGAATTGCTTGATAAAGATCAAAGTCCACGTAGTTCGATCACCCTAGGATTCTCCTATTGTAATGAACTGCACTATCATTAGCATTCTATCTCATCAAAGACTCTATCTTCGAGAGTTTTTATTAGTTTGAAATTCTTTTTAGAAAATAATTCATCAATTAGTAGATTCCCAATGAACTTAAAATTCTTTTTGAAACACAATTCTTATCAAATCATAATTCTTTTAAAAGTGGGAATTCTATCCCGAGTAAAATCCTTTCGAAGGGTGGAAATTCATTCCAAATCAAACTCAGAGTTCCAATTTCATTGGGATTCAATTAATTGTAGATTAATTTTGATAAAACATTAATTTTAGAAATTCTCTCGAAGATAGGATCCTAAATTCATTAGAATCCTAAATCTAGTGTAATTCTTACAACAAAGAAGAATCCTAAGTGGGATCAAATGATCCCCCTAATCCTAGGGTTTCTAACTAATCCTAGATTAGTCTAAACACCTAAAATACTAAATGCATGCTTGCTGGAATTTAAATAAAATAAATAAAAAATGCAACAAACAATGATAACAATGCATGAAATATGTCCTAAATGCAATCTAATCAAACTATGTGAACCTAGGCATATTTCTAAATTAGTTTGGACCTAAAAAAGTGAGTTTTAATCCACTTTAAGGCCACTTTAAATCCATGGACAGATTTGAAAGTAATCAAAAAGTGGGTTTAAAACCCATAAAATAAAAGAATAAATGACCTAATATGCAACCTAATAATGACATGCATAAAATACCATAAACTCAAATCATGTTTATTCTAATTAAAACAAGGGAAGAGACTTAACTTTGCATGTTCCCTCGAACACAATTCATATAGTATTCCAAACAAGACATGATTAAAGTAATGACATAAACCTAAACTATTAAAATGCATCCCTAACATGGTAACAATATAAAACTCAAAAAGATGGATTAATATGCTTTCCTAAAGAAAAGAACATGCATGAAACTAATTTCCTATCATATATTCTAGACACAAAATAAGTTCCAAATACCTAATACTAACATGGCATGGAATGAGAACAAAAGAATAAGAACTAAAGGAAAAGAAAAGAAATATGCAAACTTTTATCCTAGCATAAACTAATCCCTATCATTAATCCGTATCATGCATATTAGTAAACTAAATCCTATGCATACTAAAGAAATAACAACCTAATCTAGCATGATCATAAAAGAAGAAGAAGAAGAAGAAGAAGAAGAAAAGAATGCAAGAAAACTTTAAACTACATAACTTACTAACCTCTTTCTTTGCTTCCTTTCCACTTGCTCCAAGCCTTCTCTTCAAGCTCCAAGGACTCCAAGGACCTCAAGGACTTTAAAACTTTAGCTAGAGTGCTATGGGGGAAGCTTGTACAATTGCTTGAGCCTCTACTCTCCAAGCTAGCTCTCTAATGCTTATTCGGTGTGTTAAAACTGATTTCAGAGCCCTCTATTTATAGGGAGGCCTGAGTTTGATCAATGGCTGAGTTTAAATCTCTTAGGAATGATCCAAGGGCTCTAAACCAGTTTTCCAAGGTGTTTAAACTCATCCCAAAGTCTTCATGGCCGAACTGGACACATGGCAAGGCTTGGAAGAGTCCTAGCAGGAAAAAAACACTGAAAATTAGCAAAATTGGATAAAGTGATCGTTGACCATCCACTCTAAGACGGTTGGCCATCCCTCATGGACGGTTGGCCGTCCCTAGGTGGACGGTCATCGATCCTCCATCCCTAAATTTGCCCTATGTGGGCCTATCTCAGCCCGTTTTGACCCGGTTTCGACTTTTTTCTGCTTTTCGGGCCCGTTTTAAGTCCAAATTTGACGATTCAAGCGCCGAAAAGATCGTGATTCGATTCTCCATGTTTTAAGAAGTGTTTGAAGTGAAAATTCATTGACCAAGGTCAAATTTTTAGGGAAAAGTCGACCGATTAGCTGTTTAGAGTCTGCCGGGCCCAAATTAGGGTTTTGAAATTTGCTAACCGATTGATTTTGAAATCATTTCTTCTTCTCGAAACAAGTTTTAAAATTTTTTAGGAAAGTGTTTTGAAGCCTTTGAAGGCTTTGGTTTGATAAAAATATCGAATCCCGGTCGCTTCCGGTCGAAACCCTAATCTAGGCTTAAAATGACCTTTTGAGCCTTAAGAGCCAATCATGAGCCAGAAGGCTCCACAGACCTTGCCACTGATCAACTTAGCTACCAAACACACTTTAAATATCTATGTCAAGGCCTCGAGACCTTCAAGACAAGATCGACAGTCATTCAGGGCTTTTGTGATTCAAAGAACAATACTGTCCTTCAAGTCACAAAAAGCCTTATTTTCTATCAAGCCTGGCTCAGAATGCCATAAAATTTTGCAGGGATGTTCCTAGACTCTCTAAAAACCTAATACAAAAAGAATCGACTCAATCTGACCTAAAAACCTACATGCGATAATGACCTCTATCTAACTACCCACAAGGGTAAAACTGGGAACTTAGGGTTTTGACACCCTATTTCATCTCTAAACATAGGCAACCATTCATGACCATACTCCTGGTCAAAAATGGATGTCTACAATTTGCCTTGCCAAAATGGGCATTAATGGATATTTCCAATAAAATACCCTCAACTAACCTTTTTTATACTCAACGGTCACTTTTTAACCCAAAAACTAAATTAATGACAAGAAGTCAAACTGTTGACCAGAGGACAAATCCCTCAATGTGACCAAATAAAGAAAGCCTACTGCTAAAATAATGTTGTTACTTCGAGGGTGCTTCTGTAATTCAATATATGTCCTAAACTTAGAACAAAAATCATATATATATATATATATATATATAGTTTTAATTAGTTGGGTACCCAATGCGTAATCATGGGTTACCCATATCCAACCCAATTATAAATGGATTTAATTGGGTGGCCCAGTTACGACCCATTTATTAAAATGTACCAACCCATACCCATTAAAACTAAATGGGTTTGGGTGGGTAAATGGGTATGGGCTAATTTTGCCACCCCTAATTGTATTTAACTTTCTTAGATTTTTTTCTATGTGTTTTGGTTGTAGCTTCTGTAGTAATAATTTTTACTATGAAATTTTTAATACATGAAGAAATGGTTTGGATGTAACTCTCAAAGGGTATGCAAAGATATAGTTCTCTAAAAATGAAGAATTGTAGGTAGGTTTTTTACAACACTCATACTTGGGATCTGGTTGAACCTTCCTCTTGGAAAATCAGTTGTGGGCTATAAATGAGTTTACAAATTCAAAATCCATTCCAATGGTCCCATAAAGCGTTACAAAGCTCGTCTAGTGGCTAGAGGTTTTACCCAGGAATATGGCATTAACTATGAAGAAACCTTTGCTCCTATTGCCTGCATTACCTCACTCGGCAGTCCACCGCCTAAAGAAGTTTACAAACTTCATTCAGAAATGGAAACTATTTCAAATGGATGTCAAAATGCCTTTCTTATTGGTGATTTTCTGAAGAAGTTTACATGCAACCTCCACTATACCTAGATATAATCATCCTCCCCACTACTGCAAAAACAAAGTTTAGGGACACTCAAAAAGTGTCCCAATTACTATTTGGCAACACTTTGGAAAGCATCCTTGGGCGGCGTGTCATGTTTGGTGACTGCCTCAACATGGACACTTTTTTTAGTGTCCCCGATATGTCCACAACGGGAACACTTTTAAAAGTGTCCGCATTATATTTTGAATTGCGACACCTTTTGAGCATCCCTATAATAAAGAGTAACCACGACAATTTTAAAGTGTCCTAAAAAAGATGATCCTGAGACAATTTAAAAGTTTCTTAATTGCTTTTACACAAAAATGGGACACTTTAAAAGCGTCCGCGTTGAGACTCCGGAATTGTTTTTTTTTTGGATAGCAATGCTCCATAATTTTAATACACCATAATAATCTGTTAATTTATTACTGGCAATGAATCATACATACAAAACTGACTTGCTATTCCTAACATCCACACCATTATTTTTGCACAATCAATATCCACACTACCTATATACTCAAAAAAAAAAAGAAACCCACGTGCATTTACATTTGCAAAAAAAATCCCAACAAGCATCACCAATTCAATATTTTGTTAATTAGTACATAATCTTCTAAGAAAAACAATTATAGTTATTACATAAAAGAGCAAGAAATTATATGATGAAAATCTCAACCTTAACGGAGGAGGGATCAGCATATGTATTTATATAGGCATTTACAACTATTGTTGATAACAAGAATACATTTAAAAGAATTCAAAAATAGATCTGCAACAACAGTTTATCTTTATCTACATTCAAGTTGTTGCAGATAAGGTATATCATCAGGAGAGGGGTTTGACTTAAGCTTATCCATATCACAATTAGAGTTTGAATAGGTCTCTGTGGAAGATGTCTCAACAGTCCCCTGCAAAATCAACGACAGTGGACAGACGTTGAGGTTGGAATGTAGGAGAACAAATCATGGTGAAGGAAGAGGCTTGGTGAGTATATCTGCTAGCCGATCTTTGGTGGACAGATACTTTACTATGAGCTATTTAGAGGCAACTCTGTCACGAACAAAATGAAAATCTATCTCGATGTGCTTTGTACGGGCATGGAATGCTGGATTGGCAGTGAGATATGTAGCACCAATGTTGTCACCATATAGGAGTGGGGGCTGTGGAAGGAAAACACCAAGTTCGCCAAGAAGAGATTGTATCCAAACAACTTCAGCAACTGTGTTGGCCAAAGCACGGTACTCAGCTTTGGTACTGGAACATGAGACAGTTCATTGTTTCCGAAAAGACTAGGATATTAGATTAGAGCCAAGAAATATAGAAAAGCCACTCGTTGAACGTCGATCATCAGGGCAGCCAGCCCAATCTGAATCTGAATAAGCTGAAATATGAACAGTGGTACACTTCCGAATATGAATACCCAATGTGAGAGTGTGCTTAAGGTAGCGTAAGATGCATTTGACAGCAGCCCAATGTTGATCAGTTGGTCGATGCATATATTGGCAAACTTTGTTAACAGCAAAAGCCACATCTGGGCGAGTCAAAGACAAATACTGAAGTGAGCCAACAGTACTTCAGAAAAGTGAAGGATCTAAAAGAGCATCACCACTGAACTGTGTTAAAGAGGATGAAGAAGCCATTAGGGATGAGACTGGTTTAGCAGTGAGCATGTTTGTACGTTTCAGAAGATTCAATATATACCGCTGCTGGGATAGAATAATGCCATCAGATACCGGAACAACTTCCATGCCAAGAAAATAGTTCAGACTTCCAAGATCCTTGACGGCAAAGTCATCCTTGAGTTAAGATAGCAGATTATTTACAGCAAAAGAAGAAGAACCTGTAATTAAAATGTCATCAACATACACTAAAACATATAGTGTAATAGAAGTTGTAATGGACACAAAAAGTGAGGTGTCCGACTTGCAATTTGTGAAACCCAACTCAACAAGCTTCAAGCTTAAGAGATGACAGATAAAGCTTTCTTGAGATGACAGACATGATTGGGATAGGAAGAGTGGTGAAAGCCAGGAGGTTGAACCGTGTAGACTTCCTCCCCAAGATGCCCATGCAAAAAGGCATTACTGATATCTATTTGTTTGATGCACCAGCCAGCTAAAATTGCAAGAGAGATAACCATACGAATAGTTATGGGTTTAACTACTGGATTGAATGCATCACCAAAATCAATACCGGACTATTGATGATAACCCTTGGTGACAAGGCGAGCTTTATGACGATCGATGGTACCATCTGATTTACGTTTGAGCTTAAAGACTTACTTACATCCAACAATGTTCATGTGAGGTTGAGGAGAAACTAAGTCCCAAGTGTCATTGCGAAGCAGTGCATCAAATTCATCTGCCATAGCTTGAGGCCATTCTGGACTTTTGGAAGCCATGGAGAAGCAAGTTGGTTCTTGGTCAGATGTGGATAAAGTAGCAGCAAGAGCTTTAGGAATGGGGTATCGAATTGACCCATCAGTATATTGTTTGGGCTTGGATATATGGTGCTGTGACCTGTTACCATGTGATGTAGACGTGGAGTAGGAATTAAGTTAGGTTGGGATAAGGAAGAGGAAGACTCATGGGAAGAACTAGAGGAGAGAGGAACCAACGGAGAGTGAACGTCTGGAGAGAAAGAAGATAAGAGGAGCTGGAGCAGAATTGTCAGCAGGGAGTGCATTGGAGAGATTTTCTGAAGGTGGTGAGATGCATAATGTAGAAGGTAGAAAAACAGAAGGAGTGGATACATGAGTGTGTGTTGAATGCATAGGGGTTTGAAGAGGAAAGATAGACTCATCGAAAACAACATGCCGAGTTATATAAACCCTTCCAGAAAGGGGGTCCAAACATTTGTATCCAACATGGCTGGGAGAGTATCCGATAAAGACACATGGTTTAGAACGAAGTTCAAGTTTAGAGGCATTATAAGGACGTAAAAATGACCAGCATGCACACCTATAAACTTTTAGAAAAGAGTAATCTGGGGTTTTATGATAAAGTATTTCATACGGTGATTGGTTTTGAAGAACTGGAGATGGTAAATGATTTATGAGATAACAAGCAGACTGGAAAGCATCATCCCAATAAACTAAAGGGAGAGAAGCGTGTGAGAGGAGAGAAAGACCAGTTTCAACAAGATGACGGTGTTTACGTTCAACTATGCCATTTTGGTGATGGGTGTGAGGACAGGTGACATGGTGGACAATGCCCTGAGAAATAAGGACATAGTTCAATGAGCGAAACTCTCCTCCCCGGTCACTCTGGACAGATTTAATCTTAGCATCAAGAAAATGTTCCACTTGTTTTTGAAAAATGAGGAAAACTGGAGGGACCCCATATATCAACAAAGATTAACTCAAGTGTAACGGCTAAAAGCATAAAAAAAATGAGACATAATACTTGTTTCCATTGCTAGAAAAAATAGGGGAGGGACCCTATATATCAACAAAGATTAACTCAAGATGAGATTGTACAGGAGAAAAAGATGCAGGTAAATGTAGACGATGGCTTTTAGCTTGCTGACATGAAGAGCAGACTGATGGAGCCTTATTTGAGAGAACTGGCAGCTGGAAACAACGAAGAACTTGACGGACAACACGAAGAGCTGGGTGACCCAAGCGATCATGCCAATGACGAACAGAGGCACGTTCACCAACAAATGCATTCATTGAGGACTGAGGAGGTGATGAAGGCCATGGGTAGAGACCATCTGTACTCTGCCTTTTAGGAGAATATTGCCCGAGAATCGATCCTTAACAAAAAAAAACAATCATGGTGAAATTCAAGAAAAACATCATTATCTTTAGTCAACTGAGAAACTGAAATTAAATTTTTTCGGATGAGAGGAACATGCAGTAAGTTTAGCAACTGAAATTGATGAGAAGAAGAAAAAAGGGTAGAGGAACCAATGTGGGTTATAGATAAACCTCGACCATTTCCAACATGAATTTGATCCTGCCCATTATACTCATCAGCACGTATCGATAGATTCTGAAATTCAGGAGTGAGATGGTGAGTTGCTCCAGTATCAGGATACCATTGTGGATCAGCTCCTATCTGAGAGGAAGTAGTGTAGACATGCTTCAACAGTTCTATTTGAAACGAATGATCAAAACGTCGGTAGCATGTTGCAGCCACATGACCAATTTTGCTGCAAAGTTGGCAAACTGGACGATTTATTGAGTTCTGATTGGAAGTCCGTGGAATGAAAGAACCACGACCACGACCTCGATCGCGACCACGGCCTTGAGAATGGTGAGAGTGATAAAGACCACCATTTCCAGAAGGTGAGTTGTTGCTGCTTAAAGAGTTTAATCCTTTTACAGTAGAATTGATAGACGCACTAGAGAGATCAAGAGTGGTATGTTGTTGCTCTAGTCGAAGTTCATGAGTAAGAAGGTGGCCATAGAGATCTTCAAAAGACATAGGGTCTACACGAGTTGTAGCAGAGGTGACAAGGGCATCATAGTCACTGCCCAAGCCTGCAAGAAGAGAAGAGATAATATCGGCATTGGAAAGAACATGGCCAGCAGCAGCAAGTGTATCAGAAAGGACTTTAACCTTTTGAAAATAATCAGCAATAGAGAGATTCCCTTTCTTGAGATTTGCAAGTTGAATTTTCAAAGGCAAAATATGGGCATGAGATTGAGAAGAAAACATCTTCTCTAGTTGAAGCCAAACACCACGAGATGTGGATTGGCCAATGACATGAGCCAAAACATTCTCGGAAAGTAAGGAAATGAGAGCACTCAAAATAATTTGATACTGTAAAGACCAATGGAGAAAGGCAGGGTTCTGAACCATAGAAGTAGAAGTAGACGAACTGGAAGTCGTGATCGTCTGAGGTGGGCTAGGAGTGCTCCCGTCAAGATAGCCAAAGAGTTGTTGTCCCTTCAGGTAGGGAACAATCTGAGCTTTCCAGAGAAGATAGTTGTCTCTAGTAAGTTTGATTGTAAGCAATTGGTGAAGGTTGGTGAGTGGGACAGGGAGGACAAACCAGTTGTGGTATTGTCATTGGTCTGGACAGAAGAGTTATCAGAAGAAGCCATGAAAACGACGTAGGTCAAAAAATGGCTCTGATACCATAAAAAAACAAAAAATTATATGATGAAAATCTCAACCTTAACGGAGGAGGGATCAGCATATGTATTTATATAGGTATTTACAACTGTTGTTGATAACAAGAATACATTTAAAAGAATTCAAAAATAGATCTGCAACAACAGTTTATCTTTATCTACATTCAAGTTGTTGCAGATAAGGTATATCATCAGGAGAGGGGTTTGACTTAGGCTTATCCATATCACAATTAGAGTTTGAATAGGTCTCTGTGGAAGATGTCTCAACATTACATAATTCATTTTTTACAAGTCCTTGAAATGCAACTTTCATGTAATCAACAAAATGCACATTCATTTTGCAATTCCTCCCCTGCATTAAAACATAAAATTGCACTTATGAGTTCATATTGTAATGGATATAAACCATCTAACATTTCATGAAAAGCCAATTTATTGTACCATATTTTATAAGGCATGATTACAGCAGATAGTAAAGCAATACAAACTACAACCAAATCATAGTATTCTAGATTTTCATATACACGCATAGTTCAAATATAGGGAGATTTCCATCAAAGACAATTCAAGGATTTTTCAACAATAACATAAAAAATTGTAGTCATGTCAGGCCACATTCCTCTATTGAAAACTTTAAAGACAATTCAATGATTTTCAACGAGATACAAGCTAAGATTTTTACCACAATATCTTATGCCACATCAGATTACAATCACCATTCTAAATTCTAATTACATCTATGGACTATAAGTCTAGTACCATGTTTGGTACTCCGCATTTTATAGACGAAAGTAAATTAACCAGCATCCTTAATAAACCAAGTCTTAGCTACTTCATAGGTGACTAAAATCCCCAATTCATTCTGATCAATCTTTAGCTATATATGCAAATATGCCAACTGAACAGTTCACATCAACGATGAACTTTCTCACTTATGGATGCAACAAACCAAATGCAAGATTGCTGACAAAACCATACACATTTCAACTAAAAATGTAATATTTGACTTAACATAAGGAATCAAAACAGTAATACATATTTAGTTGAAGCTTGATTTGAAAACTTGGGTCATAAAGACCCATGCTATACTAAAAAGTCCTAAATCTATTTTAGCCTTTATCATTGAGGGTCGAATCTGAATTGTTCGAGGTGGAAGCTAGAAAATCTAGATAAAAGAGGACAAAATCAACTTGTCATCATATTTCTTCGAACAAAAGAGAATGGTAAAAAAACCATACCTTCATAATGAAAATTTTTGGTTAATTTAAGACAACAACATAGAGTTAATTGGTCTCTTACAACAACCTGAATGCCATAGAGTAATGTCCATAAATTTAGAGAGCAATAATACAGGTTTGACAACAGTCTTCAAGAGCTAGAAAGGCATAGCTTCATGAAGAATGGGTACATTCTTTCATCCATATAAACACTTTTCTGCTAAATCTAATCCAGAGAGTGGAGTGCACAATAATTTATATTTCATGGAAGGCCAACATCTCAAAAGTATGATATGTTGTAGATGTGTATAACTCATAACAAAGGAAACGTGAGCATGATTAAGATTGGTTTAAGAATTTGGAGATATCTTCTTGAATGAATCAAAACGTGACATAAATCTAACAGATAAATTTGAGAAAACCATATACAACACTAACCAGGCAATCAAGACAAGCATTGATAGTAGGAACGAGGTGTTAATGACTCTTGCATGATCAAAACTTTAGAGATGCAATAACAAAAATAGTGGGAACAAAGAAAGTGTAAATATAACACTACAATGCAACAAAAAGTCGTGTTAATTAGCATAAGAAAATACAACCATCTTCTAACTAGCAGGATTATATATAAAACCACTACTAATCGGCATAGTGATGCTAAGAAAATACAACAAAAAGTCATTTTATTGCTAATTATATATGCAATTTGTTTTATAATTTTACTTGCATTGATTAGGGAAGTACTCCATCATCGATTGATTTTGCTTGATCATTTATTCATATTTCTTTGTAAAACTCTTTAGATCTTAGTATCTTGATTGTTTTGGCAAATTGCACGGATTGAACGCCTACTGTCAAAGGCGCGCACAAGTCCTCTAATAGTAAGTTTTTAGTTTGTATGTCTTTAAAAATTAATTTTTATTGAATTTGATCTATCATTTTTTTTCATATCTCTTTGTATAACTCTCTTTTATATGCATGACATACGATTTTTTTTTTGTATGGATTTTAAAATTATTTTCTTATTGAATTTGCTTATCATTTTTTCATATCTCAATTTTCTTATCATTTTTTTCATGGCTCTCGGTATGATTCTATTTTGTATGTATGGCATATGATTTTTTTTGTTTTTTGTTTTTTGTTTTGTTTTGTTTTGTTTTGTTTCGTTTTTTGTATTGCTTTTGAATTTAATTTTTATTGAATTTGGTTTATTATTTTTTTCATGTCTTTTGATATATATAACTCTCTTTATGTGTATGGTACATGATTTTTATTGTTTGTGCATAAGGGATCTTCTCACAATCTATATCATGGACACTTAGATTGTTCTTGAATTTGTTGCATGGCTTCTTATTGGATAATGTATACTGTTACATTTAGAGAATTAATTATATTAATCCATTATCCAAATAAAAATAGTAAAATGAATGAGAACATTAAAAGTGGGCATAAAAATTATACTATTTTAATATTTTAATTAACTTAACTAAGATAAAGTGAAATGTATTATTTAAAAATTCAGATTTGTTAAAAATAAGATATCTTATTAAATAGATGGAAGAAAACCAAGTAAGTTGTTTTATAAAAAAAAAAAAAAATTTAAAGAAATTAAAATGCCACATAGAAAATAGATTTATAGTGGTATAGTATTTTATATTAAAAAAAGTAAAAAAAAAAAAAAAAACATTAAAATGATTGTAAATATTAAGGAGATGGGAGAAAATATCTTATTAAATAGATGGGAGAAATTAAATCTAATTGTGTTATAGAAAAATATTAAAATACCACAAAGAAAATAAATTTATAATGGAGAGAATATTATATAATAAGATAAGATATTTTAAATACCATATAGAAAGAAAAACTAATATGAACCAATTTTTTGAGTAAATAATATAAAATTAAATTAGGATTAGAGAGAGAATAAGTTTATTGTAAGAAAAAGTAGTATACTGATACAGCGGAATATTGAAGACAAGCTTACCAACAATAAACAACCTTCCAAATCCCTGTTGACGTATCACAAAGATAGTGCCAGGAAAATAAGCAACCAAGTACTCGATCTTCGCAAAGAGAGAAACTTAGGAAAAATAGTGAAAACTCTCAATTAAATTCTTATTAATTCATAAACTGATTTGCCAAGACGGCTACAATCATATTTATACTAAAACAAAGCTTAGAATTCCTAATACTGCTGAAATATGGAAAAACTGAAATAAAAGTTTTGTCCCAAATATAAAACCTTAGAGGGTGGTGAATAGGGTTTATGGCAAATTTTAGCAAATATTACCAATAAAAATTTATGTTCAAATACTTAGCAAATGGAAGCAAATATATAAACACGTAATTGAAATGAGAAAGGGAGAAAGAAATCAAACTCAGCGGTTTAACAAGATTCGGACTTCGCCAACTCCTTGCCTTAAGCACCCAGCTCAAGGATTCCCACAATCCACTAAGGATTTGCTCCTTGAAGGTGGAGAAACCTTTGCACAGTCTTCTTTATCTCAGGTGGAAGACTCTCACCTAAGCTCACAAAGAACTTATACAATGGCTCATAAAGAACCCACTAGTGCTCACAAAGAACACTTCTTCAAGCTTCACAAAGAATGCTTGGCTAATGCTCACAAAGAACCTTCAATGGTGTCTCACAAAGAACACACCTTCAATGCTCAGTAAGAGCACTTACAAGATTTACAAATGGATGAGATTTGTATACAACAAGAGAAAGCCTTTGTGAGTAGCTGATTTACAAAATAAGCTCTCGCTATTATCTCTCAAATGAATTAACTGATTTTGGCTCAAGAGAATGCTTATTTAACTAAATCAAACAAGATTGATGAAAAACAAGTTGGAATGTGTTTGAATATGTTCAGCCACTTGTTTAAGACTCATAAGATGAGTATATATAAGACCAAATGAAAGTATGGCCGTTAGGCATACAAATGTGACCGTTTGAGTTTGTCAAAACTAGCCGTTATAAAGTTTAGGGCACTGTTAGTCGACTAGGTAAAGAAGAATAATCGACTAGAGAGTTTAAAACAAATAAGTTTTGAAATCTGGGTTCGGTTAGCCGACTAGACAAACATGGTTAGTCGATTAAGGAAGCTTTTAGTCGACTAATCAAGTGGTTAGTCAACTATTTGATAATTTTCACAAGAATTGCTTACTGCCACTGCTTTAGTCGACTAGACAATGTTCAAAACCAATTTTAGTGAAAATTGACAAGTCTTTTGAGTTTATAAAAGCCCACTTTGATTAAAGACATTTTTTACCAATTAAAATGGTTTTTCCAAGTTAAAAACAAGGTCTATATTGTTCATGTTCTATTGAGCCATAATGGGTTCAATTAAACTCACACAAGTCTTTAAAATAATCCTTCAAATAAGCTCCAAGTCTTGTGTTTGGCTATTTTGGCTTGAACTTCACACATGGAATGCATGGCTAGCTCTAATGATTTGGCATTAGATCTTCAGAAGATAGTGCAACTCCATAAATCCTGATTTACAAGATATGTGCTGGAGAGCAAATAATTTTCACAAGATATAATATACCAATCTCTATTATAAGTGCAACAATGATATGATCAATTGAATAATATACAACAATGATATGTATTATGCAATATGTTTATAGGTCAATGTTTGTTATCATCAAAATCAATTATATAAATAAAGGTGGGAGTTAAGGCCAACGAAAAGGAAATTTGCCAAAAATGGAAATATGTGAAATAAAAATAAAATATGCAAATATATTCCCAAAGGATCGCTACGGAATCAACGGTTCATCAAACGGACTTCTGTAGGGAAAGTAATTTGCAGGAGAAATCTTTCACTAAATAGCAAAATCACTAAATTAGAGGCCTAAACAAAGGAATTTGCCCAAAAAGCAGCGTACGTCATAGTATTAGTTGTGACTCTTGCACGTCTCGCTGTTTCCAGTCAAACTACCAATTTTTGTGGAATTCCATCACCGATGACATTTGATTCCACTAGTCCGTTTTCTGATTTTATCCCAAAATCGCCCCCGAGTCCCAACTCTACTTGGGCCCCTTTTTCCTGTCCAGCTGATCCATAAAGTCTTGGGCTAAAAGCCCAACCCGGTCTGCGTCATATATGTAATACTATTTAATTTTAGTTAAATTTATACGAGTACAATTAAAAAAAATGAAAATGGTTAGAAATAATAAAGTAATGAGATAAGATCATTAAATGGTAATGATCTAGCGTAATTACAAAATAATATCAACTCATTTTAATTATAGAAATTTTGAGATTCCTTATGAAAGATTCTCAAAATGTTTGAACAGTAAAGTGGAACCAACTTTTTAAATAAAAATTGGAAAACAGCTAAGATCGAATAAAAATGAGTAAGGTATGCTATTTGTATAATAATTTTAGATTTCATTTTAAATCTAAATGTATTTGTTCTATTATGTTTTTGAATTGATAGTATTACAAGATATGGGTGTGTCGTTTCTATGAGTTTGTACAATTATTTATTTATTTTTAGATGAATGTTTTGTTTAGTATATTTTCGAAACTGATAAATGAATTTATACTAGATATTTCCATTTTAAATCATGGAAATGAATCGTTTTCTGAATTTTCAAATAACTTTAATAACAAAGATTCAATATCCAGAAAACATATGGAACAAAGAGAGGCTCGATATGTTATAATGTCAAACTTGCACACCAAATGATTACGAAAAAATACTAATGTGGAAAATTCCACCACGAATAGTACCATAAAGACCATGCTATTAGCATCAGGTAAATAGGCGATCCCTATCACTTTTAAAAAGAATTATTAGAAGTAGTATAATAGAATTATTTGGCATGTCTTTTGCTACTACGTGTTGTATTTATCTATTGGATCGCGTTTTGATCCGTAGGCAAATCATAATGTCTATTTTACAATTCAAGACTATATATGTGAAACCCCAAAATTTTCAATAGTAATTTTTCTTATTTGTTATTATTTTATTTTATTATTGCACACTTGGCATTTTGTCATTAGGACATGAAGGAACCATGTGTGGCCATCATTGGATGAAAGTGCATGTGCCTTAGAGTGCACCTTTGATGCACACAATTGTTGCTTGAAATATATCTCATAATATCAGCCAACATAAGATCGTGGGAAATATTGTCTTGTGTCTTTTGTGACACTATGCAAAAGAGTGTGGTGGTAGATGATATACACCACTAAGCTTTTCTCCCCAAGTGGGGAGACAAGAGTGGTGCTGGCATTAAAATGGAGTGGGTTAATTGAGAGAGAGAAAGTTTGTCGGCAATAAGAGAGGGAGTTGAGAGGAGAAAGGTGGATAAGAAAGGAAGATAGAAGAAGAAAGTTAGATAGAAGAGAGAACAGCGAGGTGGACTGCAATTATAAGGAGGAGGAGAGAAATAGAAGGAAAGGATGGAAAAGAAAGAGAATAAGAGAATTACAGAGATGAAAGAAAAAGAGAAGCTGAGGGGAGGAGAGAGCTACACAAACACAGAGCAATTGGTAATTTTATTTTATAAGTCAAAGCTTAGTGAGGTGAGATATTATCTCTATTTTAATTATATTTTAATTTTTGGACTGAATATTGTATGATTTAATGATGCAATAATGACTTAAAAATTAACATATAATATAAATATTAATGGGGATTCCTAATCTGGGGTTTTTATTTTATATGAAAATGAAAAACTGAAACTTTGGGACTATTTTTCCCATAAACTATATCAACTCAGGAGTATGTGTACCAAATTTGGGAATTTTTCGTCGAGTAGATTAATTTATATGAATTTTTGAAGTTTAGGAAAACTGAAACTTTGGAAATTTGTAATAAAATGTGTATATGTCCTAAAATTATGAAATTTGAGTATATTGTAAAGCTTGAATTTAGGGATTTTTTTAGAGACAAGAATCATGGAAAAAGACCTATGAGTGAGTGAGAAATTCTAGAGAGAGAAAGCTTCCATGAAGCTTTAATAGTAGGCACAAGGGGTATTTTCACAGTATATTGAAAAATTATGATTTTTATATATATGGTATAGATTGATTTTATATGAATTTAGAACTTTGAATCACTTCAATTGTATGTGAATTGTGAGAGAAATTGAGAAATGAAGTTGCCGAAAAATCTGAAATTTTATTAACTAGCCTACTTTGGCATCATTTTTAAATATGTTCGGATGGGAGGTGTTATACACCACCATTATATTTTGAAAGCCTGTATCACACAAATTCAGTAATATCTTGAATCATTCAAATCGGATGAGAAACGAACAAGATATAAGTGTGCAACGTTGGCCAAAAAGATGAAAAATATTGACGTACCATGTATGTGAGTGTGTATGCATGATCATGTGTTATGAATGTGCATAGTAGAACATGCATCCTCAATTTCAAATTAGTGCTTGTGGCTATCATTTTGATTGGGAATTATTTTTAAAAATCCTATTAAATCAAGTTGATATAAATGGGTGCAAAAGTTGTTGTTTGGGATGCATGAAAGAGCCTAGAAAATTATGGAGCTTAGTGAAGGTGCACCATAAGGCTTACCATGAAACCTCATGGTATTTTGACTATTTTAGTATGATTTTTCAAACTAATAAAATTTGATAAATTCTACAAAAATCAAACAAGTGTCCTAGAATGGATTATTTTATAGAAAAATTCATGTAGATAGAAAATTAACTATTTTTCAAATTGTGAGTCTTTGGAAAATAGTTAAAAATCATAAATAATTGATTGTTATAAAAACAAGATGATTACTCAAAGATTTTGGAAATACAAGTTATGGAAATCATATTGGTATAAATGAACTATTGATAAATGTATGTGATATTTATAAAGTTTATAACATGTTGTTACTTTATATTATGAATAACATGATGTATGATGTGAAGCATGCTAATGGTTATGCATAATATATGCATGTGATAATTGCCATAATTATTGCACATAAAATTGGCATATGGCATGTGGTGGTGATGTTATAAGAAAGTGACTGGGTTTATAAGTAAATTTCATACATCTCCTAATAACAATGCGTTTTGAGAAAATAAAACCGTACGCTTGTTATGTTAATAATCATGTATGGGCGTGCATGTTACGCGTGTAGGCAAAACGGACAATATTGTTACTTGGAGAGGTACGGGGTGTTACAGTGGCACAGTTACATATGGTGACTCAAGCTGAGTGAGCATAATAATTCATATGTATATCACTGATATGACTGTTGATATGAGATATATGTTGAGTTGATATGTTATGAAATGTATACATTAATTGACATACATAAATTGTTGATATGAGAGGTATGCCATATGTATTGCATGGAATAATTGCATCTAGCATGAGACACAGTTACATGTGAGATATATTGCGTAGAAAATCATATGCATTTGTGATTATTTATGTAACTGTGGAAATGAGGAGTTGAGATACCACCGATGGACAAAAGATCCTGGAAACAGTTAGTGCACTAATATATCATCCTTGCTAAAAACAGCAAATAAATCCTCTTATCAATGAGTGACAATCGCGGTAGGTCCTAAAAAGATGGGAACTGGGTGATATTCATCCTAAAAAGGTGGGGATGCTGTTGTGGTGAATGGTTGAGATGATTGTGTACCTTAAAATGAGGTAGCCATCCATTGTGGTGAGATGGTGAATCCTAAAATAAGGTTACCATTAGTGTGAATGTTTGATGTTTTGCAGGAAAGGCAGAACAGAGGAAATGGCAGGTATGACTGCATGAGCATTGCATCGTATATCTGTCATATGCATAAAGCATGCATGTAGTGTGTAACCATTTATTGTGAAAAAGAAATGGATATATTCTGTAATATATATAAATGAATTACAGATATGATGATTTTGCTATGTGTTGCTTGACTAATGATAAAATTTGTTGACAGATATGAGAATGTGGAAGAATGTGAATATTTTTTAATGTGTTGTGAAAAGAAGATGTTGTATTCTTGTAATATGATTCTTAATAATAAAAATGACTCACTGTAGACGTAAGCAATTTTGCTGAACCACGTAAATCCTGGTGTTCATTTATTTTCTGCTATGTATTTTCTTTAAGTTGATAACACGTTATCAGCATGAGATTCTATCCAACTCAGTAAACTAAATGGATGTTTTTGAAATTTGGGTACATTACGGGACTATACTCATAATATAAACTAGTACTCAGTGCTATCTTTAATTTTTGAGATGTTGTAAAATTATTTTAAAGTCTTCTGTACGCGTATTTTGAAAAACTGATTTAAACTGTGTTAATTTTAAAAAGAAATTACTCAAAAGATAAGCGCTTGGTGATTTATGTTACTGTGACATTTCCGCATAGGGGTTACCCTATGTGGGGTGTTACAATATATATTCCATGAATGGGCGAATATATTATTCCCATGCTCTTTGGGTTAAGTTTAAGGATCAGAAACGTTTACCTGATCAAATTATGGTTGATAATAAGCTATATATAGGATCCATACAATTAGAATTTAATTATTACACATTTTACCATGTCGCTAATATAATAAGAAGTTTTGAATATTCGGGTTAGATATTTTACAAATTTCAGTCCAGGGTAAAAGTGTGCAATAAACGCTGATAAAACACAACTCAAGAAATTAGTGAAGCGTGAGTTGGAAAAATTAATTGCTGAACAGTAAGTGCACATATATACAGATTGAAATTCATATATAATTACTATATACATATAATGCATGTTAATAAATTATTTATTTTTTCAAAAAAAAAAATACTATAGGGAGAGCAACACGTGTTTTGAAGAAAAATACGTATAGTGAAGAAAAACACGTGTTTATAATGCATGTTTTGAAGAAAAAAAGACATAAAGAGTACGCTTACATCAAGAAGATAACATTTTGAAAATATGTTCTAACATCCATTATTAGTTTATCATATTTCAAAAATATCGACACTCTAATATGCAGTTCTATAGGCATCGTAAACACGAGCATAGAAAAAAGTACAGTTTAATGTGCATGAAAATCACAAGGTATTTGATTTTTAATGAACAATGAAATAATTATAATTTACCTCATTATTTTGTATGGCTTATTTAAAAAATTGTAATTTATTTTTTATTTTTTATTTTTTACAGATTTATGGCAAGTATTGCATGCTAGCAATTAGAGAAGAGTTGAATTAGTCATGCTTTATTTCATAGGATTCATTCCTCATATTAAAATTTAATGAATCTTTTTAAATTTCATAAATTTTTATGCTAAAATGAATTTAATCTTTATAAACCGTACTTCGATAAAGAGTAAACATTATTTTATTTTCTATGTGTTTTGCAATCCCATTTTAGCATTTGTGTTTAGTATTTATATCTTTTTAGTTTATATTTGTGTTAATGTTGTTTTATGGGTTTGTGTAAGTTTTTCAGTTTATTCGTGTATAATAAAGAGCCTAAAGCTCATCCCTTGAAGTTCGTGCAAGCTTAAAGAGTTTTCAAAGTCAAATCGATGTTTAAATACCTTTGGAACACCCTTGGATTAAATTTGGAGGCTTTTGGAGCTGTGCGGTTTTTTGCCGACGAAAACTTCCGACTTCGAACGCTTGTATCTCCCTCATCCGGACTCTGATTTTGATGATCTTTACATGCCTGGAAAGCTTGAGAAGTCTAGTTTCTGAATATGTGATTTCATGGAAAAATTCAATTTGGGAGTATGTCTATTGATAGGATTCCTATCGCTAGGCCTAAATGCAATCGATAGGATTCCTATCGATATGGCACTCCTTGGATGCATTTTTCTGCAGAATTTGTGACCTGCAACATGACCCTATCGATAGGCATTGATAGGCTGTCGATAGGGGCTGCTCAGGAAAGTTTCTATTTTTTGAAAACTTGGTTTTTAAGCAACTTTTGTGATTGGTTTTGGTGGGGATTTGTTTGTAGGGTTTCATAAGCCTATTTAAGTACATTTTTCAGATGTAATGGTTGTTGGCACTTAGTTTGGATTTTCTTTCTCTTCTCTCTCTAGTTTTCTCTCTTCTCTCACCTATGGTTTGATGCACATGGAAAGAATGAAGGCTTTTGGCGATTCTACTCCAACTATGGGCAACTAATCTTCTTCTTGGGTATTAGATGAAGCATTTTCTGTAATTTATTAGATAGTTTGATTTGAATTGGGATTTTTTCATGGTTTATGATGATTGTACAACTTTTAGGAGATTGCTTTTCATGCAGTCCATTTTATATTATATTGATTTATCTATTCAATGCAATTGTTTTCTATGATTCAATTACATTAATTGTGCAATGGTTTTAATCGAACATGCCTATATGAATTTAGTTTGTTCATGCCTTACTTGGATAGGTTGTACATGCCTTGCTTGACAATTTATGCCTCATTTGGATGAATTTTACTAATTTCTTATTTGCATGACATTCTTGATGATTTATTCTTGTAGTATAAGTCATTAACAATCATAAACAATTGTAAACCCTAATTCAAGTCAACCATATGATAAATGAAAGAATAAGTGGATTTGAATTACCCAAGGTCTTTTTATTATTGATTTTTCTCTCATCAACCAACCAATTTGATCTATTTTAGTTTAATTAGCCTTAATAAACAATTCAATCAACAAATTACACTATTCTAACTAAAGTCTAATTCATTAGGTTTCTCATAACTCAGTCTTTGAACCCTTTGAACCCCGTGGGCGATACTCGTGCTCAATCACTTTTTCAATGAATTGGGTTATAGCATGAGTTCTTTATAAACTTAATTCTTGATTGTTAACATTGAATAACCTCTGTTGTTTGACACGATCAGTCTATTAGCACATATTGGTATTTGCTTTCATAGTTCTTTATGCATATGGTATCGAGTTTGTATAAAAATTTTTGCTTGAATATGTTTTTCTCATTTTGGAACAATTAGGCTACTTAGAAAAATGATTTAAGGCCATTTTTTTTTTAGTCCTTTGAGCTAAAAAAAATTTTCATGTCATGTTTCCGATAGGACCCTATTGAAACCTTGTAAATGATGGAACCAATTCCTTGTTAAGCCTAAGAACCCATGTGTGTGAAATGTTTATTTTGAATATTTTGGGGTGTAAGGGTAGAAAGGGAATTGTAAATGCAGGTTATCAAGATCTACAGATGAATTTCATTTATGGGGAATAGTTGGAAAAAAATTGGGTTTTGTACATGGATCAGTTCTGTGAAGCCTCTGTTCTCGGTGTGATAGGGAAGAATATTCAGTTGACATATTTGAATAGTCTACTTGAGCCTACAATTGCAAGCAAGAGGATGAAGTTGAGAAATGGTGTCTAAAACCAAGTTACACAAGGATTCAGTAAGAAAAAAGATGTTAAAAAGGGGAATACAGGTGCAGAACTCAACCATTACCGACAATGCCAATGTCCATTATCAGTAATGCAGTGATGAAAGGAATACAGTGAAGTCAGAAGCTCTTCATTACCGAAAATGCCAATCTCCTTGTTGATAATGGAGTGTATCTTAAGTCCAGGTATGCATCAGATTATTATTATTACTGATAGACCCTATTGCCATTATCGATAATGCTTTTTAAAAAAAATAAATTTAGAAGCCTAACCATTACTGATAATGCCTGAACCCTTTATCGGTAATAACTATTCTGCATTTCATCCAAATTAAACTAGAGGACTACCATTACCGATAATGGAAATCTTCATTATCGGTAATGAATCTGATCGAATTCAAAACCCAATAACCGTCGCGATCAAGTTTCTTTATTTTTTTTTCATTTTCTCTTTCTTCTCTCTTATAACCGACCACCCATATTCCATTCCCTCCATTTCTCTCTCTTCTCACCTTTCCACTCCATACCCACGATCATCACAGTCATTTTCTCCATTCCACTTCCCTCCATGACAAACATTCTTCTCATTCTCTCTCACTTATTACCAAAACTCTCTCACTTCACAACCCCACATCACAACCACCAATCTGTAGAATCGTTAGTGGCAACGGGATATTAGAGTTTTTAGGGTTTTGAAACTTGAAATTAAAACATCTAAAAAAGAAAGGTACGCATTTTCATTGTTGTTTTGTCGATTTGGGGTTTCTTAATGCTTATGCATATGTGTAATTGGAAAGTTTTAGTTCGATTGTTGAAATTTGGGTGGGAATTGATCATTTAAATTTGGGGTTTGAGTTTGGAGGCTGTGTATATGGGAAAGTGATAATTTTAGGGGGAAACTCTGTCGATATTTTGTTGAAATTTTGTTTGAAATCATTTCTCATAGTGTAGAATATTGTATACCTCCTTTGTCATTTAATACAGTAATGGATCGAATGAAGATGACAGAGGAGTTACTGGTTGAACTAAAGAGGAGGTAAGAAGAAGAGGAGAGGCTAAGGGCTGAGAATGAAGCCAGGGCTAAAGAGGACGAGGAAAGAAGATAGTAATAGAAGAAAAAGGGCAAGGCTAATCAGAAATAGAAAGAGCCTAGAGAGCCATAAAAGGGGATATCCATATGAGACTCTGCAAGTCAAACTCCCAAAAAAAAGAAGCTAAACTGTCAAAAAAGGTAAGGGCGAGCAGAAAATGGTTGAAATGGATCCAGTTAAATCTGATTCCAATGATCCCCTAAAACCTGAACCAGGTGATAATTAGACACGCCTAGTAAGAGGAAGTATGTTGAGGAAGAAGCAGTCGAGGAAGATCCCAATATTGGCACGACAGGTCACCCAAAGAAGAAATTAGCTCAGTCCCTTCAAGTTACAAAGAGAAACCTATTAGACAGTCATAAGCAATGAAGCAGCCAAAACAAACTTGGGAGGATTTTTTGAAGAAGAAAGGATTCAAGCCTGGGTTAAGTCATTCGATGTAGACAGTGAAGTAATAAATGTCCTACGGCGCAGAGAGTTGAATTATTGGCTTAAACAAGGAAAAGGGTACAAGCCAGGCTTTGTACGTAATTTTTATAGGAATGCAGTGAAAGATGCCGAATGAGAGATAGTTCAGGCAAAGATAAGCGCTAAGAGAACTGTAAAGATCACTCCTGATGATATAACGGATTATCTTGGCATCGAAAGACCAATGGAAGGAGAGGTTGAGTACCCACACATTGACTTTGAAAGCATAGGAAGGGCTGAAGAGTATGAAGATGATCTGCATTGACCCAAATCCTCTTAAGGATGATGACCAAACCTTTCCAATTGGGAACCTGTTGCCAGAGTATGCTGTGGAACAAGATCATTCACATCAATTTGTATGCTAAAGGATTGGGGAGCGCATCAAAGCAATCATAAGTGGATCTCTTTATTGAATTCATGGGAGTGGCAGTAATTGATGTGGCAGCATGAATTTTTGAGGATTTAGTGTTAAACATCACTGACCGACCAAATTGACCTATGCCACTCCCTCAGATGATCACTCAGATATGTTTAGATCAAGGAGTTATTTTAGTTGAGATGTATACATTTGGAGAGGGAGGCAAAACACTTACAGCTTCATCTATGGGACCTCGAGCTTGAGCAAAGGCCGCCAGATCTACACAAACTCAGCAAGGAATGAGGAGTCAAAGAGCATTTTCTAGTGCTGAACCTCAGAATGAAGAGCCCGTGCAAACTATACATGAGATGTTGAAGAATATCCATACTGATATTAGTAGAGTGTTGCATTGACAGCAGATGCAGTGGGAAATTTAGATGAATCAGTAGCTATGGAGTCAGTCAATGTCACAAATGCTTAGTGTAGCCGCTCCCCCTTCAGTTCCTGAATAATATCAAGCAGAGTTTGGTCAGACTACAATTGAGATTCCACCTAGGGATAATTAAGCAGACAGAGAAGAAGGATTAGCAAAGCAAGGATAAGATTATACAAGTGTTGAGATGATATACTGGAGGAGATTCTCGCTGAAGAGGCAGAATGAGACAAAAATGCTCTTAAATAGAACTTGATAACCCAAACTCTTTTTGATTTGTGTGATGTTTTTCTTGTCTGTTAGTAAACATTTGCGTTTGAGTTGCTTTGATAATTTGTTAGTTTTTATTAGTCACTTGTATAGTTAGGTTTTGGTTAAGAATGGTTTGGGTGGATAACCTTAGCCAAAATGTGAAAACCATTCCCATTTTGGTGTTCCTTGTTCATTTCCTTACCTACAGTACATTACAAGCGGTAAAGACCTTTTTGATTTCTTAGTTTGCATATTGTTCCATTTTGAGCGCAATGATTATTCTTGTTCGATTTGTCAAAGTCGATAACTATTGCATATGTGAACTAAAATCACTCTTAAGTTGTTAAGGAGCTTTGCAAGTAATGTTGGACTTACATACTTCCTAAGGAAATGAGGGGACCCCAAAGCCATATCTGTGAGTATTTATTTCGAGTGATATCCAGGTAAGCGTTTTGAGTTAAAACTTAATATGAATTGGGTATTGAACCTTTTGAAAAGCACGGTATTCTATTTTCATGGTTCACATCTATATGCACTCAAAAGGATGGATTAGCTTTACGCATGTGAAGTTAAAGCATATTTGATTAATTCAAATTGATTTGATGCATGCATTAGTTAAACTTGCTTGAGATTTATATGTTTTTGGATAACACTCCTACGAATTGTTTGCTAGGGACTAGCAAAGTCCAAGTTGGGGGGTGCGATTGCCTTGCAATCATGCTCATTCTAATTTGATTATGCAGTCTAATTTAATGGTTTAAGTAGCATATTCATTATTTTTATTTGTAGTTTATCTCATGTTCAAAGTTTTCAATTCTTGTAAGTATTTTGTGTTAAAAGGGATGAAAGCAAGGAATGTTAATAATTTTGAAGTCTCTTGAATATCTCAAAGAACTTGGAGCAGGCAATAGAGGAAAAAAAAAAAGGAAAAAGAGCAGGCTTGAAAGCAAATTGGAGTGAGGAATCAGTCAAAAACGAGGGGCGGAAAGCATCCATTACCAATAATGGCTTATGGCATTATCGGTAATGCAAGAAGATCAAAACGAGAGGCATTTCCCATCAACACTAGAATTCTACCATTACCGACAATGGTTTATACCATTATTGGTAATGCATGAACGCAAGCATCAAGAGGAAATCCAGAGAATAACCACTACCGATAGTATGTTTTCCACTATCGATAATGAGGCACCAGCAAATAAGATTCCAGGGTCAAAAGAAGCCTATTACTGATAATGGCATGCTGCATTATCGGTAATGGCAACCGACTTTGAGCTGAATTGCAGAATTTTGAGAATCTTTTGAAAGGTATACTAGTCTTTTCACTTGGAGGACTATATAAGAAACTTATCAAGAGAGTGAAGGGAGTTCTTCTGTAACGCCCCAACCTAACACCCGTACTGACCTTTTTGGATAGGTCGACAAGTGTCAAGATGGAGCTACAACCTGTTCTGCTCATTCATATTTCCTTATGAGAGACAAAGAATATATATATTCAACAATATTAAATACCATGCTTATACAAATATCCCAAACATCTTATATATTAATAATAATTTAAAACATAATAATGCCAACATTCCTAGCAAGTAGGCTGTGCCACAAACAGTGACAAATTCCATAAATCAAGACATACATATATATATACAACCCCTTCTCAACTTGTAAACTTCTCTGAACCCCATAGAGATTGTAACCTCTCTCTCTTCTTCTGGAGTTCGTCTATCTATCTATCTATCGAACTTTGTAAGTTTTTATTTTTGTTTTATCAATATATATAAACTGAAACTTTTTGAATTCTTTCAATTATCAATTGTTTTTATTATTTGTATTAGTATTTGAATATTGTTTATCAACTGTTTTCTTACCTGCATCTCGATCCGGGTAACAATGGAGGGGGGATAGGGGGTGGTCTCCTGACCATCTCGACCCCTGAGTCCCTTCAGAGTGCAAGCAGATCTATCCAGAAGTATTCGGAGTACCTGCTGCAGATCTTGGATCTCACTATAAAGAAGGGGCTTGCCATCCAAATGGCAAAACTGGTCGGGGACTGGAGCCGTTCCCCTGATGAGGCCAAAGCAGGCCGCGCGCACCACCTTCTTCAGCTGTAAGTGATGACTACATCACTCCCGGCAGTCTTACTGGTTTCAGCCTGCCTTGGCCTCATCAGGGGAACGGCTCCAGTCCCCGACCAGTCTGATTTGCAAATGCATTTCGAACTTCTTAAATAAGAAGAAAAAAAGAACTTGATAGTTGGAGGTAATCATGCCTTCACATAACTACAGTTCTGGATGACGGTCACATGATCGACTGTTGAGTTCTTTTTTACTTCTGATTACTGCTACAGTGTCAAATAGTAACAACTTTTACTGTAGCAATAATGGTTTCTTGTCTTGGAATGTCACGCGTGACTCCTTTCGGCACCTGACGAGTTGATCATACCGAGTGGAGACAAATCCACTTTCGGTGCAGAGTTAAAATGATTTACCCTGTATGGAGACAAATCCACTACCAGGGAAATACAGTATCTAGTTGAATAAATAATCTGAAGGCCTAAAATCATCATCATCATTAAGGCCAAGTTCCGCAGTTGATTCAGTTGAGTCATCTGATTTGTTATCATCTTCTATTTCTGAAAGGGCTGCAAGAAGCTGATTCTTCAACTCCTTTTTAGAAATTGTAGAAGACGTTGCAAGTTTGTGCATAATCTTATTTTTGTCCAACAGAACCTTAGCAGCGTCAGCCGATCCTGAGCTACAAATTGTTGGGTGCTGTTTGAACCAGTTCTGAATCTTTTCTGGTTGAATATGATCTGTATGAGATCCATCCCACCATTTAACTGAAAAAGTTCGAACCAATCGTGGAACACGATCATCTGGTACAAGATCGTATTTCCAATACATGGTCCATGCTAAACTGAAATGTCCATAATATAGTAACATTTTAGGATAGTTAAGTTGAAGAGTTGGAGGATGAATTTTTTCTTGAAAGATCTGATATCCTTCAAGAACCTTGGAATGGAGGATTTCTGGTAAATAACCAATTAAATCCCATAAATCCAAGAACCAGTTGGGGACATCAAGTTTGAAAGTTCTATCAAAGAAAATCATCCATGTATGACGATAACTTTGATTCTGGTAATAAAAGGCATTATACCAGGCAATTTGGTAGTCAAGATAGTTGAAGAAGGCTGGTTGAAAAGTTACTGAAAATTTTCTTGGTTTGAATGGGTTTTGATTCCATTCTGAGAGGGAAAGAATCCGAAGGATCCTACAAGTTGAATGAGTTAAGATGCTAGTATCGTTCTTATCAAAATGATGTTTGAACACTGCTGATTTAGTGTCCATTAGAATGAATTCATAAAATTTTTGAGTTTTGTCAAAGTCCCGGGGATGGAACTGAAATTTCTTTGAAAAGATTTTGTTTGCAATTTCTATTGCTCCCATTCCTGCAAATTCTTTTTCCATTGGAAAAAGATCCAGTTGATCAATTTTTTGAAAATATTTCGATTTGGGAGGTGGTGCAATATCAAATTGCTCAGTTTTTTGAAGAGTTCTTTGGGTAGGATTGGCTGTCGCCATTACCTGTTTTGAGGTTGAAGAAGTTGCTTCAGCAAATGTTTGATTTTTAACAATTGCTGATGATGTACATTGATCCTTTGAAAGGGCTAGGTACTGTTCTAGGGAATATTGTTTATAGACCAATGCCTGGTTAGCCCATCGTTCTGGAGTACTAAGTTGATTTTGTTCTTCTTCTGCAATATCTGCCCAGGATTTCTTTTTTCCTGGAACTGTTTGGGAATAGTATTCTGGAGTTGTGGTGAGGGCTAAAGATCCCTCTGAGTTTGTCTTTTGGGGTTTTAGTGGTGCAGCTGGCCTGCCACCACCCCTTCCTCTAGGAGGCATTAGAACGATCTCCCTGGAGGAATTCTCGAGTTAGGAAGTCTGGAACAGAGTTCGTGTCTCCCTTAATATATTCTATTTCAAAATCAAAAATAGATAATATTGCTTGCCAACGGGCAAAAATTTGTTTTGATGCCAAGTTTTTTACATCTTTTTGTAAAGCAGATTTAGCCGCCTGGCAATCAACACGGACTAAAAATTTTTGGTTTAAAATATCACTTTGAAATTTTGTAATGCAAAGTACAATTGACAAAATTTCCTGTTTAATAGTTGAATAGTTTTGTTGTGCTGGATTCCAAGTTCCTGAATGATAACGAACTATTTTCTCTTTATCATCTTCTTTTTATAATAAAATACCCCCAAACCCTATGCCTGAGGCATCAGTCTGAAATATCTTAAAAGTGTTGGGGTCAGCTATACTAAGACATTTAAGTCTAGGAGCTTGCTGTTTAATAGTTCTAATAAGTTTGGTGTGTTCCTCTATCCAGGCTGGCGGATCCTTTTTCAGCCTTTTTCTGAGAGGAGCACAAAGTTGACTTAGATTTGGGAAGAAATCTGAAATATAATTCAAACATACCAAAAATATTTGGAGTTGAGTTTTATCTTTAATAATGTCAGGAAACTTATTGACAAAATCAATTGATCTTTCAATAGGAAGAATAGTTCCATGATGGATATTATATCCTAGGAATCTAATCTTAGTTTTAAAAAGTTCAATCTTTTTGGAAGATAAAACTAATCCATGTTTCTTAATAACATGAAAGAAGATGTTGAGATGTTTCCAGTGTTGTTCAATAGAGTTAGAATATACTAAAACATCGTCAATATAAACTATTGTAAAGTTAATGTATGGAGTAAAGATATCATTCATAATATTTTGGAATTCTGATGGAGCATTTTTTAATCCAAATGGCATTACATTCCATTCAAAATGCCCAAATGGAACTGTGAATGATGTTTTGTATTTATTATCATCATGAACTTGGATTTGCCAGAATCCAGATTTCATGTCGAATTTTGAAAATATTTTTGCATTAGAAAGTCTTTGAATTAAATCTTGTTTATATGGCAATGGGTACCTAATCCATTGTAGCACATCATTAAGGGGCTTGTAATTAATTACAAGTCTAGGTACACCTCTTTCAAGTTCAGATGCTTTCTGGACATAAAAAGCTGCACAGTTCCAAAGAGATTTACTTGGTCTGATGAGCTTTTTTCTAAGAAGATCTTTGATTTCATCAATACAGTGTTTTAAGAGTTCTTCTTACATTTGGATAGGCCTGACCTTGGTTGGTATGTTAGTTTCTTGAAAATCTTTAATATAAGGTAATTTAACAATATACTTGTTTCTTTCCCAAAAGGCGTTAGGATGATCAGAGCAAACTTCTGATTCTACTTTCTTTTGAAATGAAACAATCTCTTGCTGAACAGTTCTATGATTTAATTGTTCTTCAATTTTTCTATGAGCAATTTCCTTTTTTAAAAAGTATAGTTGATTGGTTTTCCTTTCTATTAAATTGAGTTCTGGAAAGATTGATAATGTTTTTAAAAGATTTAAATCCTTTAATTGAGGAGGACTAATAAATTGAAAAACAATCTGTTTTTCTTTATAATTAGCCTGAATTCCTTTATTATCAACTTGGAATGGTTGGATTAAGTTTAAAAATGGAGTTCCTAAAATTACATTTTGCCCAATGTCCTTAACCAACAGAAAAGGTGTCTTAAGACAAACTCCTCCATTGCAAACATGTGCATTAGTTAGTTTGTAGTTAATCTGAAGTTTATTACCATTTGCAGCATTTAATCTTTCTTTGGTAGTCTCAAAGTATTTAATCGGAACTAATCCTTCTTGAATACAATTGAGATCAGCACCAGAATCGATTAATGCTATTGTATCAATTTCATATTCTTTGTTTATTATAATAGTTAACCTAACATGCCATTTCTGATAATTAATCCTAGTTAGCAAATGAAGATAAGGATCATTCTCATTTTCTGGTAATTCAGTGTCTGATTCATCAGAATCTGAGTCATTAATATCTTTAATTTGATCAGTTGGTGAGGATAAATTTTTCTCAATAGAAGAAGAAGAGGCTTTATTCTTTTGATAATGCAGAAGTAATCTAGTGACTTTTATTTTTAAATCACTGATGTCCTTCTCACTATTAGTTTTTAATTCTTTTAAACCTTTTCTAAGTTGTATACATTCTTGTTGGAGGTCATTTATAGTAACATTTTTATCTTGATTAATAGGTTTAAACCTATCAAAAATTTCTTTTAAATCATAAGAAGTTTTACTAGTCTGTGGTTGTTTATGTTTTTGTTCAAGATCCTTTTTTAATCTAATAAGAAATTCTTTTCGTTTTTCTAAATCTTTTATCTCATCAATAAAATCAATAAGGATATCCTGCTCCTTTGTGAGTGTGTTAATACATTTACAATTTTCTTTAATTCCTTCTTCAGACTCTTCAGGATTATCATTCTCATCAGCTGAAGAGTATATTTCATCAATTTGAAGTCCTTCTTCATCTATACCAGATTCTTTTGGATAGAGTAAAAGACTTGAAAGTATTTGTTTAAATTTATCTGATATATCAAGTTCATTAATTTTTTGTTTCATGGGACATTGTCTCGAGTAGTGGCCTACTCTTCCACATTTAAAACAAGGTCCAGTAGGTTTATTAGAAGAATTATCATTTGGTTTGCTGGAAGATGGTTGTAACCACTTATCCATAAAATTCTGACCAGGTTTTTTACTCCTAGAAGTTATAGGTACAGTTGTACTAGTTATGTTAGTTTTAACACTTCATTTCTTGGCTTTTTTCTCTTTCTTTTTAGCCTTTTTGGAAGGGGCTAGAGATTGAGAAGAAAAACCAAATTGTTCACAGAAAGAACCAAGTTCTTTCTTTCCTTCCTTTCGATCCTTCTTTTCTTGTTGTCTAAGTTTATAATCAGTATATCTAGCAATTCCTTCAGCTTGGATAGTGCTGATCAAATCACCATATGTAAGATCATCATATGGAATGGTTCCATTATTTTGTTCTCTTAGTTTTGTTCTAACTTTGTCTCCAAAATGAGTTGGAAGACCAGCTAGAAACTTTTCTTTCCAGAAAAGTTGGCTACAATCTTCTCTCATCATTACCTTGGTGAGAAAGATATCTTTGTACCAACGAAAGTCTTCAAGTTTAGGACATTTCAAATTTGACAAAAGGTCAGAATCTTTATCTTTAAGTTTAGAAGGATCTCCAATAAAATGTTTTGTTATGGCGAAGATTAGGGTTGCAACTGCATCTTGTATATCTTCTCCATCTTCATTTTTAATGGAAATGCCTAATCTATCAGTTTTGATAGCAGTTAAAATAGTATCTCTTTTAATTTGGTTGAGATAATGATTCCACCAACTTTTCAGTTGACCAGTAAATCCATCTACTAATGCCTGGGCAATAGTATGATCAGATGTGTCTGGATTTTTGGTCCTATAAGCAGTACAGACCATTGTCATTTCTTGAAGAGTGTTGATTATGTGATATTCTGTTTTGTTATCTATATTCCATTCATAGATAATTCCTCCTTGATATGAGGCTTGGTGGAACGATCCTCTTTCTTCCATAGCCATATCAGGAAAAGTAATTCTTGGATAGAAACTTCTTAAGGGTTGGGTATGGTGAATTTTATTAATTCCCATTTGATTATCTTCTGGTAAGAATCCTTCCTTATCAGAATCAGTTTCATCATAAGTTTTATCCAATACAGCAATAGTTTTACTTTTAGAAGGTTGGGGTGTTTCTGGGACTGTCCCTATAATTTCTTCAATATTTTTTAGTTTATTATCAATTATTTTGAAAATATCTTTTGACAATTCTTTGTTAGCCTTTTTAGTAATTTCATATGGTCTAAACAAAGGAGTATCATCAGCCTTTGTTGGTTGAAAGACCTCTTTCTGAACTAAATTTTCAACTCGAGAGAGTTATTCACCAATAGTTACAAGATGTTGATTTGTGAAATTATTTTGCTCAAGAATTTTAGTTATTTCCTTATCCTCATATACTTTCTTATAAGGAGAGGCTGTAACTGTAGTCCCTCTTATAGGAATCTCAAACTGTTCAACTGGTGGATGAACAGATTCCCTTAAAGTATTTAGAGATACTTGCCAAGTTTTAGTAGTTTTGGTAATAAGATTTAATTCTTTATCATTTTCAAAGATTTCAAGCCATTTAAAGAAACTTATTTGAATTTTATGGGCATTCATAAAATCATAATAAAGTTCTCTAATTAGCTCAGTTTCCTCTTTACTATATTTCTTGAAGTACGCTTTCCTAAGTTTACGATTTTCCTTACTAGAAAAATCGTCATTTAAAAGTTTCTTATTAATCTCAAAATCTCTCGAAGCCATTCGAAATAAGTTCGACAGTCATTCAGGACTTTTGTGATTCAAAGGACAAAACTACCCTTCAGTCACAAAAGGCCTTATTTTCTATCAAGCCTGGCTCAGAATGTCATGAAATTTTGCAGGGATGTTCCTAGACTCTCTAAAAACCTAATGCAAAAAGAACCAACTTAATCTGACCTAAAAACCTACATGTGATAATGACCTCTATCTAATTACCCACAAAGGGGTAAAACTGAGAACTTAGGGTTTTGACACCCTATTTCACTTCTAAACATAGGCAACCATTCATGACCATACTCATGGTCAAAAATGGATGTCTACAGAAGCCCCTCGTTGATGTTCATGGCTTCGCCAGTGAATATCAACGAAAAAAATGACATCCTATTTTTGACGTAACAAAATAGGGATAATCAAACCAATCAATATTATTTTGAAAGCTTCGCTTCAAATTCTCTCTTTAGAAGTCTCACTTCTAGTTATCTCAAGGATTTTCAATCCTTTTGGAAATTTCATTTCCAATTATCATAGAAATTTGAGAGTCTTCGACTCATTACTAGAAATTTCATTTCTAGTCAACTCAAGGATTTTCAATCCTTTTTGGAATATGCATTTCCAATTATCATAAAATATTTGAGAGTCTTCGACTCATTACTAGAAATTTCATTTCTAGTTAACTTAAGAATTTTCAATCCTTTTGGAAATTGCATTTCCAATTATCATAAAAAAAATTAGGAGTCTTCGACTCATTACTAGAAATTTCATTTCTAGTTAACTTAAGGATTTTCAATCCTTTTGGAAATTCCATTTCCAATTATCAAAAATGAGAGTCTTCGACTCATTACTAGAAATTGCATTCCTAGTTATCTTAAGGATTATCAATCCTTTTGGAAATTGCATTTCCAATTATCATAAAAAATTTGGGAGTCTACGACTCATTACTAGAAATTTCATTTCTAGTCAACTTAAGGATTTTCAATCCTTTTGGAAATTGCATTTCCAATTATCATATCTTTAGAAGGAATCTCACACTCATTTCTAATTATCTTCAAAATTGCTAATCACACTTTATCAAATATAGACTTCGTCTATCAACCATCATATTCTAACTCATCAAATCTCCTATGTCAGATAGGTTCAAACTTGGACTTCGCCAAATCATATTCTAAATCATCACATCTCATATGTCAAATATGAACTTTGCCATATGTCAAATATGGACTTCACTTAACAAAATTCTTATCCTAAATCATCACATCTCATATGTCAAATATGAACTTTGCCATATGTCAAATATGGGCTTTGCCATATGTCAAATATGGACTTCACTTAACAAAATTCTTATTCTAATTATCACATCTCATATGTCAAATATGAACTTTGCCATATGTCAAATATGGGCTTTGCCATATGTCAAATATGGGCTTTGCCATATGTCAAATATGGACTTCACTTAACAAAATTCTTATTCTAATCATCACATCTCATATGTCAAATATGAACTTTGCCATATGTCAAATATGGGCTTTGCTATATGTCAAATATGGATTTTACTTAACAAAATTCTTATTCTGAATGCCATATGT
>JAESVK010000669.1:1321383-1347949 GCA_017140935.1 Hamamelis virginiana | reverse complement strand
AACAAAATTCTTATTCTGAATGCCATATGTCAAATATGGGCTTTGCCTACACGCTCATCATTTCCAAATCATTATCTTACATTATTCTCTTGCAAACTATCATCAATATCAACCATGTGAATTTCATTCACTTTTCCTCATCAATTCAGATTGGCTTTCATCTATTCAGACTACTTCCAATTACTCTCTAAGATATTCTACACATCAATCCTTAGATCAAAACTAGGATTCATCTCTTGATCCTTGCATTTGGGATTCACCCATTTTTCACATCACATCTTCAAATTTTTAACTAACAAGAGGTATGCACCCTCTAAACACCTAACCAATACAAGGTTTTCTGGATGACGAAACTAACTCTAGAATGTTGTTGGAACTTCAAGCTCATCTTTTCTATCTTCCCATTCATGACAAGAGGTAAACTCATACTCCTATCTTCTATCCCCAAATTCTATGGTATTTTCGGCTCAAAATCTACTCTATGAGTTTTGGTTGATCATTCCCCTTCATGAGGAATATATTTGGAAGAGTTTAGGTGCTCCAATCTCTTACTTTACAAGCTTAAAATGATGCCCATCAAGTATTTGATAAAATTTCTCAAGAAAACAAAATTTTGATTTTTCAAATCCAATTTCTTATGTCATGATTCAAATATGTTTCTCATTGCATGACAAGTTTTCAAAACACATTTCAAATGTATGCACACCAAGTATTCGACCAAATTCTATGAAAGGAAAAATTCCACTTTTCAAAAGCAAATTTCCATGTCATGATTCCATTGACTTTGACAATTTTCTAAAATGATTTCATCATATCATGACAAGTTTTCAAAACTTATTTCAAATGTGTGCATATCACATGTTTGATAAAAATCTCAAAAAAGTAATGCTTATGTTTTTTCAAAAAACACTATTCTTTCTAGTGACATTTCCATGCTACTAAGAAAGTTTGATTTCAAAAATCAATTTCAACTAAGCATACCTTCAAGGTTTTTGATAAAGCATTTTCAAAACTCATTTCCTTGGGATTTTCTTTCCAACTGCATTCCTTATGAGAAAGGGATTCAAAATCATTAATAATGCTAAGTTATTATAAACTCTTAAGGTATTAAATTATATGACACATAAACTAATACATATAATGATAGCTTTCAACATCACTCTATGCTACACTTTCATTTCTCAACACAAGTGTCACACTTAGTGTAGGTTTCAAACCCATCATTCTATGCACTAATTTCACATGCCAACAATTCCATCCTTAAAAGTTATTCTAACTTATCAATATCAATTCTTTTTCTAATCAACCAAATCTTATATTGTAAACTAACTTCAACAGAAGGATGCCTATGACAAGGAAGCCTAACATCGACACTAGGGTACCTATGATAAGGAAGCCTAACCTCAACACTAAGGCCTCGACACTAGGGTACCTATGGCAAGGAAGCCTAACTTAAGAACTTTCTAATGCAGATACTGTAAAAGTACTTTTGAAGAGAGGGGGACTGGCACAAGTAGTTTACATATATCACTCATTTTTAAAAACAACCAAGAGGGCTTTCAAAAACATTTTTTGAGAAAAGTTTATAAAAAACTGAAGTATGAAGATTATGTTTAAGCTCTTCGGCTTGAATCCTTTGATCGCAAAGTGGGACGTAAAGTCAATATCAACTCTGATTCTGATGGCTACATCCTTTGGGGTTCATAACCTCATGCATCTTCTTCAAACGTAATGATGTGCATCCTTCCTTGGATTATACTCGCACTTCCCTTTCGGTGTCAACCCAAAATACATCTTGCATGCCACTTCAATAGTTGCAAAAGTTCATCGAATTCTGATAGCTTTCATTCTGGATGGTCAAGCAAACCGGCTTATGTATCTTTTTTTCTCCTTTGATCAAATGGATGGGGTTGTCAAAACGGATGAGTATTTAACAAAGGGGCAACATGGATTCCAAAAGGGTTCAAACACATGGTTGGAGGGTTCAAAACGGGTTCGAGGAAGGCTCGGACAATAGGCCTTGTTAGAGATTCTTAGTTAAGCTCATGTCAAATGATTTCACCAATTCCACCAAATATCACTAGATTTCGGGATTTAAAGAAAGAACAAAACATTTGGGACAGAAAAATCCTCACGAAAGTTAAACTTTTCAAACAAGTAATACCTAAAAGACAGCTACACAAGAAGTTTTAGGAAGTGCCAAACTTCCCAAAATGGCGAGAAACAAAGAAGCAGCAGGATGTTAATGGCATGTCCATAAATTTCAAGATATTATTTACCCTTATGAATTAAATGTCTTCAATTTATTTAGTTTCAAACTAATTGCCCATGATAAATTAATTTTGAACTCAACACTTAGTGTTTTCACAAGAATTGGACCGTACCCAATGTAACTTTATGGGCTACCTACGTATCTCCACTTTGTTGTCTATTTTGAAGGAACTATGACAAGTTGTTTGATGTTTGTAGAGAATGAGGTCCTCGTAGTTCATAACACTTTCCTTTCTCTGCTTGCTCTAACTTTTGCCTAAGCAGCCCTTTCAGGTTTTCTACTTAGCGAGCTTGATTTTTTTTTTTTTTTTAATGCCCTAACTTTTGCCTAGGTAGCCCTTTGGGTTTTCTACCTAGCAGGCTTGATATTTTTTTTTTGAATGCCCTAACTTTTGCCTAGGCAGCCCTTTCGGGTTTTCTACCTAGCGGGCTTTTCATTTTTTTCTTTTTCTAAATGGATGAGATGAGCAAACTTAATCCTCTTTTAAATCTAAAGACAAATAGTCCCGCTTGATAGCGCTCAATTAATGGTGTAGATACTTCACATCTTGGTTCGAACTCTCTTCTTGGTACTAACTCCTCTTCTTTTTCTAAGCCCCGGTGTACCATATTTTCTTTTTCTTGAATGGCTTCGAATGCCAATCATTTTTACTTTCTTTTTTTTTTCATTTTTTTTTGAAGCCCCATTCTTTGGGAGGAGCCCCACCATTGAATCTTCATCGCATGATCTAATCTTTTCTATTAAAACTTTTCCAAATCTTCACGATCTTTCCTGAGTATAAGTATACTATGGGTTGATTCGATTTGGGAAGAATCAGCCCATAGTTACTAATCCATCCTATTTCATCTCTTCAGCTTCATATTTCTTGACTTTTTCTTGATCTATCTTCAGAATGAATGAAAGGTAGTCACACCACAATGAGGTTGTCGCAGGATATATTGTCTCTAAACTTAAAAGTTTCACAAGTTTGCTTTAAGCATGATGCCCGATTGATTTCTTTTTTCCTTGTGAGAAAATTGTTGGCCCAATCTTAATTATCTTAGATAAGTCATTTGTCCCTAAACAATTGATTTCAATTAATTCATGTAGGTTGATTGTCCCGTATTCCTTTGCTCAACGAGCTCTAGAAAGATATTTTTCTTAAGATTTATATCCATGCCATAAACATCCACAGAGGAAAATAATGCAAAGAAGACGAAGAAGAGAATTTTTTTTTTTTATTCTTGAACTCGAAGGGAAATGACAAAATAAAGAAATCCTAAACAACGGATCACCCTAGTCCCACAAGCGGGCTAGGGAAACACTTCTTATTGAAAATGCAAACTGAAATCCTACACTACTCAAAGAAAGGACAAACAAAATCTTATAAGCTACTACTCGGCAGAAACAGCTCTTCATCTTTCATGGACTTTCACTAAGGTTCTCCGTCAAGGGATCCATTGGAAAGGGGCGCGGTGGTGGGCTTGATTCTTCAAAAGAATATGGGAGATTGGCTACTCTTGAGGGATCATCGGCTTCAAATCTTTCTTTCAATTCTTGTTGGTATGGATCTTCTTCGGCATATCTTGGAAGAGAAAGAACAGTCTTTTGAGGTTTTGGTGATTCCGAAACTTGCCATAGCCCTCTCTCAATAAGGTCTTGGATTTCATGGCAAAGACGGTAGCACTGGTTGTCGAATGGCCTTTGGTCTGATGAAGCTTGCAATACTCATTCTCATTGAACTTCTTCGGGAGAGGGTTAGGTAAAGGTCTTGGTTCTAGTGGGTAAAGTAGGCTTCGAGCCTTCATTTCCTCGAAGACTTGTTCAAGAGACATGTGGAGTTAGTGAACTTTCTAGGTAGTTTGCTAGCATTAGAAGGCAATGTGGGTTGGATAATAGTATTGGTGAGGGTGGGTGATGGAAAAAGCTCAAGGAATTGATGGCACGGATGTGGGTTTTTGTCATTGGAAGGTAATATGGGTGGTGGGTTAGCCTTTTCCTCTACTTCAATAGGCCTACATTGGATATCTTGAGGTAATTTCATGACAACTTCAGATATCATCTCCAACTTATCAAAAATGGCCTTCAAATAGAGCTCGATATTGGGAGTGGTATACGATTCCTTATTAGCCATGTCAAACGATGAATCAATGCCAACTAGACGTCCAGTAAAATCCAGGGTCCAAGCCAAAATGCTTTATAAAAAAAAATGAAATTTTGAAATCAATTTGAAGCCACATGATTGCTTTTTGAAAAAGAATGATATTTAAAAAAAAACTCACAAAGCCCCTACTTTCTAGGATATTCCTTTGAAAAAGGATGAAGGTTCACACCAAAAGCACGTGAGGTGGACTAGGGAATCTTAAGGAAAGAAGCTCCTAGTAAAGACACTCAGAACTCAGAATGAACAGACTTATAGAACTTGGGCTTAAAGCCCGCGCAAATCTCACTTTCTACCGCCCAAAGACATATGGGGATAACTTGGTAGCATAACACTACAATGGGCTAAGGCCCACAGACAATGGGGCAAGCCCCTGGCATGCACCGAGCACTTTGTGTACGCTCGCGCGCACCACCTGTTAGAGGTATGCCCTAAAACCAATCCTAAAGTGCATATCTATTTCATATTAGGATAAGAAGGTACTACTTATCGTTTGTATATTTAATTATATATACGATAATGTCCATGAATAAATGATAAGAGAAATGTGTATCTCAAGTTTGTTGAGATATGAAGACTCATATTTCTTATATACATTTATTCTTAAAGTGTTCCTGCTCATAGGTTTATTAAAGAGGACATTTATTAAACCGGCAAGAGTGGCACAGATTTAAACTAACTCCAATGGGAGGATAGGTAGTCTTTCCTATCAGTGTAGAGACACTTAGGTTAATCTGTGAGTGCATATTAGAGAATATGTACACTGAACATGATCTGCTAGAATATTCCTATGGATATTAAGTTAAAGGAATATTCTTATGTTACGTCCATTTGGTAATCCTAAGACCTGAGACACCATGGATGTCTTGTGCCTGAGTTATTAGGGTTTGATAGTGTTTTATGCAGCCTTGATCTTAAGGTTGTAGTCAGCACTCATTGGCTCTAATAGGTCTTGCATGAAGGCATATGAGTGGTCAATAAGGAATCATCACTCTCAATGTTATGAGAGAGAATGTCAGGGTCAGTTCTTAAATATAACTCTCAATGTGAATCTCTGGCCAGAGTGATAGATGAAATATGAAAGGGTTTCATAGGGTTCATCTTATTGAGATTATAATTTGAGGAACATATGACAAGAAAGTTAAGATAGGGTTTTGACTTATATCCATACCCTAAATATCTTAACTGTGACATTAGGGGATGAAGGATTAAGTAACAAGAAGGGTTCACATAGTTCTACTATTCACCCAAACCTAGGGCATGTCATGACACATTGCTAGACGTCACTCATGACCAGTGAAAGCCTATTGATAAGTGTTATCAATGAGGGCATAATTGGAAAAGTTTCAATTAAACCTTTAAATAGAAAGTTTCTATTTTAGGAGACATGGAGATGTCCCTAGTCACTGCTAGGTTGGGGTGAACCCAAAGGGTCACACACAATAGAGAGTAAGTGAGTCCCTTAAACTTGTGAGAGGGGAATCCTGTCTTTGAGTTAAGTTTGATTTTAATTATTAAAGGTTAATTAATTAAAAGTCAAAATTAACCGTGAAGGATTACTTTATTCAAGGATGTTTGGTCATGCTAGCACTAGTAACCAAACACCCCTTAAAGAGGAGAAAGTCTATATATATGAGGGTTTACACATTCTAGGGTTAAGCTAACCCTCTTGGCCGAAATTCTCTCTCTCCTCTCCCTCTCCATTCTAGCTTTCTCAAGTGTTGTGGAAGACTAGAAGGGTCTAGGGAATCTTACTCTCGTGTGGATACCGTTGGAGACTTCATTGCGTTGAAGTTCAAAATCAAGGATTGCAAATCGAAAGGCGAATCAAGTAAGATTAATTTATGTTTAATAAATTTTATTTGCTTGTATGTAAATCACATGTCCCTATGCTTGTTCGATTCTTGTTTAGGATCATTCGATGATGGAATCTTCTTCTATAAAAATTTTATTTTGTCTTCCGCTGCAATTCCATGATTTCGAACGATTCCTTTCAGTGGTATCAGAGCTAAATCAAGCATGGACATGAGATTTATGATGTTTGGCAATGGTTTAATTAATTAAAATCAAGTTTTTAATGGTTTATTCACCATATATGAATTCGGCAATGAGGGGGCTGCCTCCATGGTTTTTGTTTTGTGTTTATTTGGCAACTAGGGTTTTTAGTAACCCTAGCTAGGTCACGGCAAGGTGGGCTGCCCTAGAGGGTTTCGGCCATATGGGGTTTTACCCCTTTGGTATTATAAGTACAAAGGTTTGTAGAAAAACACTAAAATGGGTTTTGGGTTTTCTCTCTCTCTCTCTATAAATTTCGGACCACTCTAGGATTTTTGTGTTTGAGTTTGATTGTTGGGGTTTCTTCTCCATGGTGGATTGAAGCTTTGAACATAATCAAAACCCCACAAAAGGTACGGCTCTCTCTCCTCTCTCTGTCTCATATTCGGCCACTTAGGGTTTATGAACCCTAACATGGTTCTTTAATGATCTTATTTATGATTTGGGTTATGGTAACCCTATAATCATTAAATATGATTGAATCTTGAGTTTTAGAAACCCTAGATTCAAATAGATGAGGTTCTTGATTTTGAGAAAATTATGAACATGACTTGATTTTGAGAAAATTGAGTTTCAACGGTGATTAGGGTTTTAAAATACCCTAATAAGGATTTCGGCCATGGGGTTGTACACCCTCATGGATTTCGGCTACTAGGGTTTAATAACCCTAGAACATATTTGCATGTGTCTTGATTGTTTTTAAACTTGTTAAAAATTGATTCTTGATTATTGCAAATAACTTAGTTTAATTTTATTTAAACTTGCATATTGATGAAGATTGTTAAAGAGTTCAACAATGGTGGATTAGGGTTCTTTGAATCCTTGTATTCATCATCAATGGTGGCTAGTTTTAGGTTTTAGAAACCCTAAACTAATATAGGAATATTTCCTAATTTGTTTTAGGAATCCCTAAATGTCAAACTTAGATATTCCTAGTTTCTATTTTGTGTATTATTTAATTTAAGAAAGTTTCTTATATTTGATTTGATTCTTTCTTATTTTAAATAATCACAATATAGATAATATTGCAGCATATATGGAGTTTATGGAAACCCTAAAAGGTTAGATTATGGTAAGGTTCCCTAACCCTAACCCTAACCCTAACCCTAACCCTAGCACACTCTCTCTCTCTCACTATGAATTTCGGCCACATGGGTTTGGAACCCTAGTGTGCCTTAATTATTTTTATGTTTTCATGATCTTGTGTTCTTCATATGTTTTATAAAGTGTTTATAATATTTTCAAAATAAATTTTATTGTTTTTGAAAATTAAAAATGAAGAACATAAAGATTTGATGAAAAGTGTTTTTATAAAACAGTTTTTGTGTTCTTGAGAGATTGTGAAATTCATGTGATGAATTATTGTTTTTAATTGCTTAAAAACATTTAGGGATGTTGCTAGATGATATACAAACATGTTAAAAACGTTTTAGCATGCTTGTATATTGAAAGTTTTAATTTTGAAATCGTTTTGAAATTGAAACTGGGTTGCTGTTTTTCTGGGCAGCAATCATGAAGCTTTTGTAAAATCCAAGGAAAATAGTTTCTGGAATTTTTGAAGCTTGCCACCTATTGACTTCATTAATATAAGGTCTTAACAAAGTCTAGGAAGAGTTCCCATGATTTTTGATGACCTAGAATAGCCACACTAGAATTTTTGTGAATAAGAGTCAATTCTGGAAAATCCGACTCTCTGTCACAAAATGTCTCTAATTGATACCAAACGTTGGAATCAAGTCTCGAGACCCCTGCCATTGTTTAGAGGACTGAAAAACCTAGTGAATTGAAGTGTATCCATGACTTAGTTCACTTTAGGTTATGCCCAATAAATGCATTGGTGCACAAATTCCAGATTCTGCCATGGTTTAGAGTTAGTGTCACAAAATGCCTTAAAGTGATACCAAACGTTGGAATCACTAAACGAGACCTATGCCATTTGAAAGAGGACTGAAAATCCTTGTGAAATAGAGTATTCTCACATTTTAAAAGTTTGTTTTAATATAGGAAAGATTAGTCCCAAAACAGTAGCTAAATTCATTGTTTTGTGAAAAACTGGGTTTTGTGTCTTTTCAAGAATTTATGGTTTTGAGTTTTTATTTAATTCCTTCACTATAGGTTAATGATGATTAATCTATAATGCATATTAAAGTGTTAAATGCATGATAGGAATTATGAAATTAATTTCTCAAATTAAATTCTATTTATTTAAAACCCTAATTAAGTTAATTAGAAGTTTTACTTAAGAAAAGGTACTTTTACTTTCATATGAGATATGATGGTTTTATTTTAAATAAGATTTAAAAGATTGTTATTATTGTTATGAGATAATAATAATAATAATATTGACTCTAATTAATTAAATGCCATTGCCATCATTGCCTTTCTTTTATTGTTGTTTTTATTTATGCAATGTGTTTGTATAAATATGAATGGATAATTATGGACTCAAGACCAATTAAATGAGATGTGATTGGCCGCATTAGATGTGTATGGATTATTTTAAGGGTTGTATTTAAAGTTGTTTAAATTTAAGTGATGTAATTAATTTGGGGCTTGCATGCCTCTTTCCCTCTCAATTCCTATGTATCCCCTATCTCCTTAATCCCCTTCTTTCTTTTATTTTAAATGTAATATTGGATACTTGGTGGAGCATGGTGGACTTGAGGTGCATGGTGGAGTTTTGTACGAGAGGAAAAGACAAGTACTTGAGAAGGACTTGGCGAGGACTTCAAGACTTTTCGAAAATCTTTTAGTCTTGATGTAATATTTACATAGTTTTAATTACGATCACCTAACCCTCATTATAAACCTAGGGTTCATCTTATTGGCTCAAAGAATGAACCCACCCTAAAGTCCATAATTAATCCAAGGCCCATTAATATATGAGATGTATGCTTGGTAGGGGGCCTTGACCTAATTTATTATATGTTCAAGATGAATCCACCATAGTCTCTAGGAGGATAGTGGGAGGATAATCGAGAACTAATAATAAAGCTTGGTCTAAACATAATATGTATGTTTGATATATATGTGATGCATGTGATGTATGTTTATTTTAAATGAGACCTCCTTATACAAAACCCCTTTTAATTCAAAATTAAGTTGTAAGGAAGAAGCCTTGGGCTTTATCCTAGCCTCCCATCATTACATGATAGGTGGATTCTTAAGGTGGATGTGTTTGGCTGCAGATATGCGGGAACATGTTCATCCTGAGGGTTCATACTGTCTTGTTTTAATATTGGATATCATAAGGTGCGATAATGGTGTATCCCAAGAACCTGCTATGTGAGGGGTACAACATTCAATTGACCATACTTATGCGAATGATGGGTGTGACTTAACTAAATAGTACTATCCAAGAACCTATTATGTGAGGATACTACGATTTAGAGGCTAAAGGATGATTGGAATTTGCTTTAGAAGCATTAGGATAAGAGTTATCCACTCATTAAGGGTTAGTATCCAAGAACCTATTATGTGAGGACTACTAATTTTTAATGGGACCCCAATCCCTACTATGGAAATTCAGATGATGAAATTCCCGAGTCTCATCTAAGGGAGTGTGAGATTTGAATAAAATAGTGGGAGGTACCATAAGACTTAGAAACCAATAGGTATTTATGTTTTGAATAAATATGAAATTTACTGTTATTATTTTCTGTTGTAGATGGCTCCACTAAACCCTCTATCTAGAATCCTTGATGACAACCGCTTAACTGGTCCTAAACTTTCAAGACTGGTTTGAGAAACCTGGTCTTAGCCGCTGACAAAATAGACTACGTGGTCAATACCCCTTGCCCCAATGCTTTGTCATAAGGAGGCATATTAGGAGAAGAAAGACACTTATAGTAAGTGGCTCAATGATGATGTAAGGTACATCTGAGGGAAATTTATGGTTCACAAAACAGAATTGTAAAGTACAATCCTGTTAGTGGACTCTTCTCCTATAAGATGATGTATGGGACATCTGTTAATGAGCTCTGCCTCATGATGATCCAGAACATTCATTCATTGTATGATCTTAAGTGTTAGGATCACTGATAACAAAAAGGGCATTGACATCTTGCTTTATTCCCTTCCTGCAAGTCACAAGTAATTCAACATAATCTTCCCTCACTGATTTGATGAATATACTAATGAGTGTTAGGAGACCTTGAAAAAGGAACCCAAAGGGAATGTTTTGGCTTTCAATGAAATTTTCACTTCTAAAACCAAACCTAAGGGCAAGGGAAAGAAGAAGAAGTCTCATAACAAACCAAAAAGAAGCATTAAGAAAGAGAAGTCTAAAGGAAAGAGTTTCAAGTGCGGATCACTGGAAGAGAAACTGCAAGGAGTACCTAGTTTGAAGAATGGTTCTTCTAATGGTACGTCCTATGCTTTATTCATTTACTAATTAAGAATTAGTATTATTCTGCTTATGGTATCCGATACCTAATTGTGCTTTCTTATACAATGCGATTGTATGTAGAAGACAAGGGGAAGCAGAAGATCAAGTGAATATCAAGCGTTCTTTGTTTGGAAATGAATCAACAGTTGATACATTTAACATAGAAGCTTGATACTTGATTAGTTTATTTAGAGTTCATAGAATCTTTATTAAAATTGCCAATTGTTTTAATACTTCTTAATTGAGGTTTTATTTAAAACAGTTAATCTATAATATTAGATATTTTGGATTAATTCTGGCAATTGATTTAAAGTTCTATACTCTTTATGAATACTTTGAATAAATGCATAAAATAATATATAAGGATTCAACTCCAAGGATCACATTAATAAATGAATTTTGATTCATTAATGTGAACCGATCACCTTATTTTATAAGGAGATCAAAAGGATAATACATGAGATGTATAAACCTTACATTTAGTTTGAAATACTTCATATCTATTTTGAATATTTGAAAGTGTTCAAAGGATTCAAAACTATGAATATTTGAAGAGTTCAAATTATTCATTTGAAGTAAAGCTAAAAAGAAAATATTGAGAATATTTTAGTTGAATCATTTATATAAAGAGGACCTAAAATATGTTAAACGTTATAGTTTAAAGATTTATTTTAAATATGAGATATTTCAAATAAACCTTGAAAGCTATGCTTTCTTTAATAAAGAGTTATTAGAAAGCAATGTTTCCATAATGGTTGAGAACCATTCCTTTATGAAACATTATAAGGGATTTTATATTATTAAAGAGTTTAATAAATAAATACCTTATTTCAAAAAGGACTAGTGGGAGCAATAAAGTCATCATTCTTTCTCAGCTTCCTTTATTTAAGTACATACTTTAAATACTAAGTGTAGTATCATGAATTCCATAAGAGTTATAGGAATTCTAATCTCTCAAAAATGTTGATTTTATGAGGGATTATATATGAGTTTAATATTTGAGAAATATGGAATCTCATAAAAGATTATGTACTTAATATCATTAATGCTACAAAAGTTGTTGGCAGATATTGGAATTATTCAGATTAATGATCCTGAATAAAAGTGAGTATATTCTTAAGTAAGTTAAGATTGTGATATTTACATGAATAAAGGAATCTAAAAGGATGCCATTTACAAGTTGCCTTAAAAATGCCTAGTACATACTGTTCTCTACCAAGAACATAGGTCTCATTTACTAGACATCAGAGTTGGCAGCAGAATTATAGTTTAATTACTATTATTGAAAATAATAAAGATGCAAAGTATGTTTGCATAGGATCTCCATTGCCATAACATCTATGGGAGTTATAAAGCCTTGTCTTTCGAAGACTAGTATAAGATACTACGGTGATTGGCTTTAGTGCAAGTGGGAGATTGTTAGAGGTATGCCCTAAAACCAATCCTAAAGTGCATATCTATTTCATATTAGGATAAGAAGGTACTGCTTATCGTTTGTATATTTAATTATATATACGATAATGTCCATGAATAAATGATAAGAGAAATGTGTATCTCAAGTTTGTTGAGATATGAAGACTCATATTTCTCATATACATTTATTCTTAAAGTGTTCCTGCTCATAGGTTTATTAAAGATGACATTTATTAAATCGGCAAGAGTGGCACAGATTTAAACTAACTCCAATGGGAGGATAGGTAGTCTTTCCTATCAGTGTAGAGACACTTAGGTTAATCTGTGGGTGCATATTAGAGAATATGTACACTGAACATGATCTGCTAGAATATTCCTATGGATATTAAGTTAAAGGAATATTCTTATGTTACGTCCATTTGGTAATCCTAAGACCTGAGACACCATGGATGTCTTGTGCCTGAGTTATTAGGGTTTGATAGTGTTTTATACAGCCTTGATCTTAAGGTTGTAGTCAGCACTCATTGGCTCTAATAGGTCTTGCATGAAAGGCATATGAGTGGTCAATAAGGAATCATCACTCTCAATGTTATGAGAGAGAATGTCAGGGTCAGTTCTTAAATATAACTCTCAATGTGAATCTCTGGCCAGAGTGATAGATGAAATATGAAAGGGTTTCATAGGGTTCATCTTATTGAGATTATAATTTGAGGAACATATGACAAGAAAGTTAAGATAGGGTTTTGACTTATATCCATACCCTAAATATCTTAACTGTGACATTAGGGGATGAAGGATTAAGTAACAAGAAGGGTTCACATAGTTCTACTATTCACCCAAACCTAGGGCATGTCATGACACATTGCTAGACGTCACTCATGACCAGTGAAAGCCTATTGATAAGTGTTATCAATGAGGGCATAATTGGAAAAGTTTCAATTAAACCTTTAAATAGAAAGTTTCTATTTTAGGAGACATGGAGATGTCCCTAGTCACTGCTAGGTTGGGGTGAACCCAAAGGGTCACACACAATAGAGAGTAAGTGAGTCCCTTAAACTTGTGAGAGGGGAATCCTGTCTTTGAGTTAAGTTTGATTTTAATTATTAAAGGTTAATTAATTAAAAGTCAAAATTAACCGTGAAGGATTACTTTATTCAAGGATGTTTGGTCATGCTAGCACTAGTAACCAAACACCCCTTAAAGAGGAGAAAGTCTATATATATGAGGGTTTACACATTCTAGGGTTAAGCTAACCCTCTTGGCCGAAATTCTCTCTCTCCTCTCCCTCTCCATTCTAGCTTTCTCAAGTGTTGTGGAAGACTAGAAGGGTCTAGGGAATCTTACTCTCGTGTGGATACCGTTGGAGACTTCATTGCGTTGAAGTTCAAAATCAAGGATTGCAAATCGAAAGGCGAACCAAGTAAGATTAATTTATGTTTAATAAATTTTATTTGCTTGTATGTAAATCACATGTCCCTATGCTTGTTCGATTCTTGTTTAGGATCATTCGATGATGGAATCTTCTTCTGTAAAAATTTTATTTTGTCTTCCGCTGCAATTCCATGATTTCGAACGATTCCTTTCACCACCTTCTTCAGTAAGTGCTGACTACATCACTCCCGGCAGTCTTACTGGTTTTGGCCTACCTTGGCCTCATCAGGGGAACGGCTCCAGTCCCCGACCAGTTTTGCCATGTGGATGGCAAGCCCTTCTTCATAGTGAGATCCAAGATCTGCAGCTGTGGACACCCCATTTTTACCAATTCTTTCTATCATATACTTATGCAAATGATTAACTAGAATAGCTTATCATTTGGTGAGGAATTGGCCTTGTAAAGACCAAATTGCCCAAATTGCCCTTTTCTGAGGAAAAGGACAATTCGTTATTTCATGTGTACATTTGGATTGGATTCAACCCATTTGTATTGCATTTGACTGTTGAGGTGTTTTAGAACATCCCTGTAAATTTTCATGGCATTCTGATGAGAGCTCGATAGGTAATTAGGGTTTTTGCGATTTGAAGGGCATTTTCGTCCTTTTTCTCGTATAATTTCCGAATGACCTCCGAATTCGAAACGAATTATTTCATGAGGTTTATGTGGATGTGAGGAGTGTAGTGGGAGTGCTAATTGAGCCTTTGGATGGTTGTGATAGATTCGCCTAAAATCGATTCCACAGGCGAGAATAAGTCAAACTAGGGTTTCAGTCAAATTGACTGTGAATTAGTCGTTTTCACCAAGATTAAATATTTTCAAAACATGTTTTCAAATACCAATTTCATATTAAAACCATGTTTTTAGAAGTGGTTCAAGCCTAATTGATCAATTTTATAAAACAATGAATGGTCATTTGACCAATTTTGGCACAACCGGGTCAATTGGCTAGCTTTTTACCAAAACCCTTGACCATGGTCAAGTATTTTTGACCCAAAAACCTTCTAAAAGTGTGGAGGATCAAACCACGGTAGTTTTGATACCTGGATCATCGAATTTGGGTGAGAATTGACCAAGATAGACCAAAATATGAAATCCCATTGAAAATGGGAAAAATTGGGAAAGTCACTAAGGTGACCGTCCTAGCTAGGACGGCCATCAGGATGGTCGAGCCAATTTTGTTCATTTTGGAAAGTTTGAGGCTTTCCCACTTGTTTTGGCTGATTTAATTCGATTTTTTGGAATGAATTCGAACTTGGTTCAGCTTGCAAACCCTAGGAGGATTGATTCTAAGCCCTAGGATGGATTTTAGATGGATTAATCTTCACCATTCAATGATTAAAACCCTAACTCTATAAATACACTACTATAGAGTTAGAGAGGGAGGTTCACAAAAGAGATGAAGAATTCTAGGGTTGGGGAGGAGGCTACAGATCTGGTTTTTCATTGTTACACCATTGAAGGGGGAAGCACTCAAAGCTAGGAGCTTGAAGAAAGGTAGCCAAGAAGGAGATCGAAGGGTAAATGCTCAACCATGGCCTTGTTTCTTTGATTTTTTTTATGTAAATCTTTTTTTTTTCTCCATTCTCATGTATTCAAGATGTATAATATAAATAATTTTTTAGTTGATTGCATATGTTAGAATGATGTTAGTTGTTGTGTGTGGCTTGTTTAATATAGTTTGCATGTCTAGGGTTAGCTTTATTATGATTATATATTAGCAAGCTTGATTAGGGTTGTCTTTTATTGTTATTTTATGTGAGTAAGTATGATTAGCGTAGTTTTTATGGTGATTTTATGTTAGTATTCATGTCTAGGGTTAGTGTAGCTTTGTTATGATTTTATGTAAATATGCATGATTAGAATTAGTTTTGTTATGAGTCTATGTTAGTATGCATGTTTAAGGTTAGTTAGTTTTATTATGATTTTATGTTAGTATGCATGTTTAAGGTTAGTTAGTTTTATTATGATTTTATGTAAGTATGCATGATTAGGGTTAGCTTTATTGTGATTTTATGTGAGTATGCATGATTAGGGTTAGTTTTATTATGATTGTATGTTTAGCAAGCATGTTAGGATGTCTTTCATTATGATTTTATGTGATTAAATGTGTTTAGGATTAGTCTCGTTATCATTTTGTGCTAGTTAACATGTTTAGGATTAGTTTTGTTGTTATTTTATGCTAGTAATCATGTTTAAGATGAGTCTTTCATTATTTTATGTGTAAGCATGTTTAGAATAAATATTGATATGTTCATATTGTTATTCGAATCTCTTAATGTTTGATTGATGGTATTAATGATGATATGAATGTGTTAATATGTTATTTTGACATGTGATGAGTCTTGAGTCTTTTTGTTTATGCTCTTTATGATTATTTAAACACTTGCCATGGATTTGATTGTTTGAATATATAAATTGTGTACGAGGGAGCGTGCGAAGGTAAGATCCTCCCCTTGTGTTTAAATTAATTATTTAAGCATATTTTTGTGTAGTTTTGATATGTTTTTGCATGGTAATTTAGTCAAGCATGATAGATTGTATGCTAGGGTGTTTATTTAATATTTTTATGGATTAAAGATGATTTTTAAGCTACTTTAATTATGTATTCAAATCTGTCCAGATTTGAATACATGTTTTAAAGTGGTTTAATTAACATTTTTAAGCCATATTTTGCATGATTCTTATAGTATGTTCATAGTATATTCATGTAGAAAGCATGCTAGGTCATCTTCACAATTTTTATTCTTTATTTTCATGGTTTTTAGAGTGGTTTAAGGTTTATGCTCAAATCTGTCCGGATTTGTTTATGTCCTTAAATCGCTTCTAAAAATTATTTTAGGGCCAAATCTAACTTAGAAATATGCTTAGGATCACATAGTTTGATTAGTATGCATTTAGGAACATTTTCATGCATGGTTAGAATTGATTTTGTGAATGTTTGATTAATTTATTTAAATTCCAGCATGCATTTGCATTAGTATGTTAGGTTTTTATATTAACTTTAGGGCTAGTTAGAGACCCTAGGCTTAGGAAGGTCACTTGACCTTCCCTAGGACTGTCCTTTGTTGTAAAGACCGTCATCTGATTTGAGTGTTTCGATTGATTTAAGTGTCTATCTTCGAGAGATTTTCTAAAAATGATTTTGATATAATGTTTATGAAATAAACATGATTTTATAAGAGATTTGAATATTAAATGATTTTCAAAAGAATTTGAAATGTTTTAAGATTTTTGCCTTGGAATGAAATTCCTCTCAATATGATTTGTTTTCTTGAAATATCTTTGAAAAAGATTTCAATTGGAATTTAATTCTAAAGATAAGAATTATTTAGAATATTTGGATTTTATGAAAATCTTTTAATTTGAAATGATTTCAAATAAATGATTTTAAGTAAATAAAAACTCTCGAAGCTAGAGTCTTGAATTAGGTTGAATACCTTTGATGATGTGATCGATTACAATAGGAGAGTCCTAGGATAGTCGAACTACGTGGACTTTGATACTTGCTAGGTGATACTAGTAAGTTACGTAGGCGCTAATAGGGCTCAAGTCCGCCCTAGGATGCCAGTAGGGTATTCTAGGTTCTTAGGGTTTGTTTGTATATATTTTTTTATTATTAATATAACTAATATAGATTATTGCATCTATATCACTACTTTATTGGTTGATTTAGATTATTTAGGATTGTTGTTATAAGAAATTTAAATAGCCCAAATAAATTAGAAGTCCTTTAATTAGGGCGAGGTGGGTGCCTACAAGTGAAAGCTTGAAACCTTCCCACGTCGTAACCTAGCCCCCGGATCCAACTCTGGTTTGTAGACTGTCTTTTTATTGAAAATGGAGTTTGTTTTGTTTTAAAATAAAACATTTTTATGGTTTCTTATTCCTTAAAAATAAGGTGGCGACTCCTTTGTTTTGTTTGTTTTCTAAACCCCCTAATCACATCGCCCGGTGATGATGTGGATCCCCCTCATAAAGCCCCGTCAGGTGGCTGGTCCACAGCAGCAGGTACTTCGAATACTTCCGGATAGATCTGCTTGCACTCTGAAGGGACTCAGGGGTCGGGATGGTCAGGAGACCACCCCCTATCCCCCTTTTATATATATATATATATATATATATAATACAAATCTCATAAACATGAATGTACTAATGCAGAATCTACCATGAAGCTATCCAACAATCCTCGAACAGAGGCTTGTTCCAAGCCAAGTTCCCCACATCTAAGCTTGACCTAGATGAAAATGGTAAGAAGGTAGACCAAAAATTATATCGAGGTATGATTGGTAGTCTTCTCTATTTAACCGCTAGTAGACCCGATATTATGTTTAGTGTTTGTTTGTGTGCTAGATTTCAAGCTAATCCCATGGAATCCCACTTGCTTGCCGTTAAACGCATATTTAAATACCTTGTTGGGACTTATGATTTAGGCTTGTTATATCCTAAGCATGCTTCATGTCAACTTGCTAGTTTTTCGAATGCGGATTTTGCCGGTTGTAAAACCGACCAAAAGAGCACTAGTGGCACTTATCATTTTATTGGCCACTCGTTTGTCTCTTGGTTTAGCAAGAAACAAACCTCGGTAGCTCTTTCCACAACCGAAGTGGAATACATTGCCGCCGGAATTTGTTGTGCTCAAGTCTTGTACATGAAACAACAACTTGAAGACTATAGGATTCATTTCACTCACATTCCTATTCGTTGTGATAACACTAGTGTTATTAATATTTCTAAGAATCCTTGTTTGCATTCACGCACAAAACACATCGAAATTAGGCACCATTTCATTCGTGATCATATGCAAAGGGGAGATGTTGAACTAGAATTTGTTGGTACGGACAACCAATTGGCGGACATCTTCACGAAACCTCTCCAAGAAGATCGTTTTTGCACAATTTGGCGTGAACTTGGTATAATTAGACCAATGAATTATAATTGTGCATATTGGTGTATTCTTATATTTCTCTTTTTATTGCCTTTTTGAGATGACAAAGGGGGAGAAATATTTGAATACTTTGAATTTTTTATGTTTGAGCTTATTTAATTCTTTTATATCTTGGTGAGAATGTTGATTCAACCATGCTTGTTGTGCTAAATTGAGGGGGAGCTTTGCTCTCTATTTATTATTCAAAGTTATGGTTTGTCATCATGAAAAAGGGGGAGATTGTTAGCCCTAAGGTCCTTGACCTTATTTTGATGATAACTAAACCATACCTTTCTTCTAACAAGTGGTTGGGTGTTGTGTCTCCATAGATTGTTTTTGGAGTCTTCGTCAACATTCATCAAGCATTCTAAGTGCTCATCATTCAAATCAAAGCTCATGGTGATAAACTTCAAAGTGTCAAAGAAAATTCAAAGATGTTCAATCCTTGAAGACCAGCTTGAAGACTTACTCAAGCTTATGAAGGAAAATTGAAGTCAAGTTGATTTACAAGTACCTTAGGAACTCTTGTAAGACTTCTCTCATGATCAATTGTGTAAAGCTCAAGAGAAAATATTTTACATCTCATTGTACATTAGCATTCATGCTTAAATTGCTTTCAAAATTGACCTTAAATGTTTTGGAATACTTAGTTAACTTGTCAAAGTATTTGGTGTTGATTTTGACTTAGAAATTTCGAATTATTGCCTTTACAACTTCACTAGTCGACTAACCCGTCTAGTCCTAGTCGACTAATCGAAGTACAGAAGCAATGTTTATGAAATTCTAAGTTAGTCGACTAATCAACATTGACTAGTCGACTAATGATTTATTAGTCGACTAATCTTCCCTTGCTAGTCGACTAATGAAAGGTTAGTAGCCATGTTTTAGTTGCAATTTTGCTAGTCGACTAATCGCCCTTGGCTAGTTGACTAATCGATCCCGGATCAAATTTTCCAAAAGTGTTTTAAGTTGGTAGTCGACTAACACCCCATGTTCTAGTCAACTAACAAACCCAGAAATTGTTCAAACATATTTTTAACTAGCTAGTCGACTAATCACCTTGTGCGAATCGACTAACCGAGCCCGGGAATGAAAAATGCCTTTGAAAATGCCTTGTTAGTCGACTAACAAGCTTGTCCTAGTCGACTAAGGCCTCTGCAACTTCAAAATGGCTCTTTCTTAAACTAGTCATTCGAGCATTAAATGTTCCCCAACCACCCTAAACCTTCCTAATCCGACTTCTAGGGTTTCAAACAGTCATTTGGGCTTTGGTTTACTATATATTGAAGGTTGGTGATCATTTATAGTTTACCTAGTGATTCAATCTTTTGTCTTTACGTCCATTACTCTCAAGCATTCAATATATACTCTTCTCATTGATTAAAAACTCTTGTGCTTCATCCATTTGATCCTTTGAGAAGTTATTGTGCTCTTGTATTGATTACAAATTAGCTTTGTGAAGCATTTTATTGTATCATTCTATATTCAATCATTTGTACTGTGAGATTGTAAGGGTTGTGAGAAAATCCTTGTGGGTGAGTTGTCTTCCACCTTGAAAGAAGGCAAGTTGTAAAGGTTTCTCCACCTTGAAGGAGTTGCTTAGTGGATTAAACCTCTTGACGGAGTTCTTGAGGCGTGGATGTAAGCGGAGACCGAACCACGTTAAATCCTTGTGTTTGATTCTCTAACTCAATCTCTTTATTTCAGTTATATATTTGTTTCTTGTTATATTGAGTTGATTTTCAATCTTGCATTCTACTCATCCATTTTCAAGTTTGAAAAAATCTTGTATCCCATTTTTGAAAAAAATTTTATTTGCCTATACTCTATTCACCCCCCTCTAGAGTATATTTTGGGCCAACATATGAGGTGTGGGTTTTATGCCCATATCCTTTGGATAGAAGGTATAGGTCTGCAGTGAGTTTGAGAAGTGGGCTTTAGGCCCATCTTCATAGGAAAGAATGTGAGAGTGTTTGAGGTGAGATTGGTGTGTGGGCTTTCAGCCTATGCTTTTAGACCGTTTGTCCATTTATGGGCCTTGTGGATTGAAAGTGAGATTCGCGTGGGCTTTAGGCCCATGGTCTAGAGTAGGATCCTTAGGTCTACACCCCTTTGATGAATATTCTTAACCCATAAGGAAAGTGTCATAATGGTTGGGGTAGTTGCCAAAGGTATAGTCCTTATCCTTTCTTTGTTCCTGGGCCCAGACCCATTGTAGTGTTTTGCTACCGAGTTGTTGTGCCCTTTTGTGAGCCTTGTGGTTAGGAAGTGATCTTTGTGTGGGCCTTAGGCCCATGATCTCGAAAGTTTAGTGGTCCTTGACCATTATTCATCTTTGTTTGGGATACCCGTCAGAAGTATAGTCCCTATACCCTTCAGCTCTCCACTTACCCCTATGGTAGGGTTATGCTGCCGAATTTTCCTTAATTGCCCTTATATGTTTGAGCAAGATGAGTGTATAACCCATAGATTGTAGGGCAATTAGGTCTATTCCTCTTTTGTTACCTTTGTAAAAATCTCCTATGAGATTAAAGTGCTAATCAGGGGCTTGTCACATTGCCTGTAGGCCTTGGCCCATTATAGCGTTATGCTACCAAATGATCCCCATATGCCTTTGGGCCTTAGAGGTAGAAAGTGAGATTTGCGCGGGCTTTAAGCCCAGGTTCTATAGGTCTGTTCATTCTGAGTGTCTTTACTAGAGGCTTTTTTCGCTAAGATTCCCTAGTCCACCTCACGTGCTTTTGGTGTGAACCGTCATCCTTTTTAAAGGAGTGTCCTAGAAAGTAGGGGCTTTGTGAGTTTTATAAAATATTATTCTTTTTCAAAAAGCAATCATGGGGCTTTAAATTGATTTCAAAATTTTCTTTTCTTTTTAGAGCATTCTGGCTTGGATCGTTGACTCTAGTGGGCCTGGGTTAAGTGTTGATTCATCTGTTGATTCCGATATGGCTAACAACGACGAGGTTTCCCCTACTGCTGCTGCCATAATCATGTCCTCCAAGGAAAGAATGGAAGCCCTAGCTCAAATGGCCGAAGATTTCCTAGCCTTAAAAGCAACCCAAGATCTATCTGAAAAGAATGGGGCTGAAATAGGAGAATCATCCCTTAAGCCTAAGCCCATCTTTGAATCCGTTAAGCCCATGGACCTAGATGAGAATCCTCAACCCAAAAATCCTTCATACCTCGCTGAAGAGCCAATTCTCCTGAATAGTAGGATTGAAGCCCTAGAAAAAACCCTTAAAGGGTTCCGAAGGTCTGATGACTTGATGGAGATGACCTCATTCTCCTTGTTCCTGAAACCCGCTTACCCAGCCACTTCAGGATGCCAGAATTGGAAAAGTTTGATGGGATGGGTTGTCCTAAGATCCATTTGAAGATGTATGTGAGAGCCATGCATCCCAAATTTTCATGAGTCGCTTGCCGGACCTGCTTTGAAATGGTTCTTACATTTGGATGAGTCTAAGATAAAGACGTGGGAGGACATTTGCATTAAGTTTATTAGCCACTACCAGTACAATACAGAAATTGATGTCACTCGTCGTGATTTGGAAACAACCAAACAATAACCCTATGAGACCTTCTCAACTTTTATTATGAGGTGGAGGGCTAAGGCCTCTCAGATTATCAACCGATCAGACGATGAAGAACAAATCCAGATAGTACTCAAGAGCTTATTACCCATCTACCACAAGCATCTGTTCGCACAGTACTTCCCCAATTTTAAAGCTCTTGTTGGGGCTGGGACCCAAGTCGAAAACGCCCTTGTTAAAGGAGCTATCAATGTTGAACGACCTTGCAAAAGACAGCGAACCACTTTCGATGAAGGGTCAAGTGATGAAGTCAATACCATTATCCCACCGACATTACCTTCACATCCACCTCGCCAGTTTGCTGAACTTTGTAAGCCCTTAGATCAAGTCCTTGAGATATTGAAAGATCGAAACCTTTTGCAACCCCTCGAGCCAAGGTCTCTCCCTAAGTCCATACCCAAATCCTTCAAGGGAGATGAGTACTGCAATTTTCATCAATACCCGGGCCATTCGACCAACCAGTGCTACCGCCTTCGCCATGAAATCCAAGATCTGATTGATCGTAAAGTTGTCTCACCATCCAATTTCTCCAATCAATTAGCTTGAGCCCACCACCTCACCCCTTTCCAATGAATCCCTTGACGGAGAACCTTAGTGAAAGCCCATGAAAGATGAAGAGCTGTTTCTGCCGAGTAGTAGCTTAAAAGATTTTGTTTGTGCTTTCTTTGAATTGTGCAAGATTTTAGTTTTCATTTTCAATAATAAGTGTTTCCCTAGCCCGCTTATGGGACTAGGGTGATCCGTCGTTTAGGATTTCTTTGTTTTGTCATTTCCATTCAAGTTCAAAAATAAAAAAATGAAAAAAGAATATTCCCATCCGCATCTTCTTTGCATTGTCTTCCTCTGTGGATGTTTATGGCATGGATGTAAATCTTAAGAAAAATGTCTCTCTGGAGCTCGTTGTCTAAGATAATTAAGATTGTGCCAATAATTTTCTCACAGGAAAAAAGAAATCAATTGGAAATCATGCTTAAAGCAAACTTGTGAAACTTTTAAGTTTAGAGACAATATATCCAGCGATGGCTTCATTGTGGTGTGACTACCTTTCATTCATTCTGAAGATAGATCAAGAAAAAGTCAAGAAAGATAAAGCTGAAGAGATGAAATAGGATAGATTAGTAACTAGGGGTTGATTCTTCCCAAATTGAATCAACCCATGGTATACTCCTACTCGGGAAAGATCACGAGGATTTGGAAGAGGTTTTAATAGAAAATATTAGATCATGCGATGAAGATTCAATGGTGGAGCTCCTCCCAAAGAATGGGGTTTCCAAATAAAAAAAAGAAAAAAAAATAGAAATGATCAGCATTCGAAGCCACTCAAGAAAAAGAAAATATGGTACACCGGGGCTTAGAAAAAGAAGAGGAGTTAGTCCCAAGAAGAGAATTCGAACCAAAATGTGAGGTCTATGCACCATTAATCGAGCGTTATCAAGCGAGGCTATTTGTCTTTAAATTTAAAAGAGTATTGAGTTTGCTCATCTCACCAATTTAGAAAAAGAAAAAAGAAAAAATGAAAAGCCCGCTAGGTAGAAAACCTAAAAGGGCTGCCTAGGCAAAAGTTAGGGCATTAAAAAAAATCAAGTCCGCTAGGTAGAAAACCCGAAAGGGCTGCCTAGGCAAAAGTTAGGGCATTTAGAAAAAAAAAATCAAGCTCGCTAAGTGGAAAACCTGAAAAAGTTGCTTAGGCAAAAGTTAGAGCAAACAAAAAAGAAAGGAATTGTTATGAACTACGAGGACCTGATTCCCCACAAACATCAAACAACTTGTCACAGTTTCTTCAAAATAGATATCAAAAGTGGAGATACATAGGTAGCCCATAAAGTTACATTGGGTGCGGTCCAATTCTTGTAAAAACACTAAGTGTTGAGTTCGAAATTAATTTATCATGGGCAATTAGTTTGTAACTAAATAAATTGAAGACATTTAATTCATAAGGGTAAATAACATCTTGAAATTTATGGATATGCCATTAAAATCCTGCTGCTTCTTTGTTTCTCGCCATTTAGGGAAGTTTGTCACTTCCTAAAACTTCTTGTGTAGCTTTCTTTTAGGTATTACTTGTTTGAAAAGTTTTACCTTCGTGAGGATTTTTAAGTCCCTAATGTTTTGTTCTTTCTTTAAATCCCGAAATCTAGTGATATTTGGTGGAATTGGTGAAATCATTTGACATGAGCTTAGCTAAGAATCTCTAACAAGGCCCATTGCCTTAGCCTTCCTCGAACCCCTTTTGAACCCTCCAACTATGTGTTTGAACCCTTTTGGAATCCCTATTGCCCTTTGTTAAATACTCATCCATTTTGACAACCCCATCCATTTGATCAAAGGAGAAGAGAAGATACTTAAGCCAGCCTATTTGACCATTTAGAATGAAAGTCTTCACGGAGAAAATGAAGAGATTTAGTGAACCATAAAAATTCTTGAGGAGACGTGCAGGGTGTATTTCGAGTTGATTTCGAGATGAAAGTGCGAGTGATATTTGAGGAAGGGATGCACATTAGTACGTTTGAAGAAGATGCATGAGGTTATGAACCCCAAAGGATGTAGCCATCAGAATCAGAGTTGATATTGACTTTACGTCCCACTTTACGATCAAAGGATTCAAGCCGAAGTGCTTAAACATAATCTTTATACTTCAGTTTTTATAAACTTTTCTAAAAAAAAAAAAAAATGCTTTTGAAAGCCCTCTTGGTTGTTTTTTAAAATGAGTGATATATGCGAACTACTTGTGCCGGTCCCCATCTCTTCAAAGGTACTTTTACAGTATCTGCATTAGAAAGTTCTTAAGTTGGGCTTCCTTGCCATAGGTACCCTAGTGTCGAGGTTAGGCTTCCTTGTCATGAGTACCCTAGTGTCGAGGTTAGGCTTCCTTGTCGTAGGTACCCTAGTGTCGAGGTTAGGCTTCCTTGTCATAGGCATCCTTCTGTTGAAGTTAGTCTATAATATAAGAGTTGGTTGATTAGAAAAAGAATTGATATTGATAAGTTATAATAACTTTTAAGGATGGAATTGTTGGCATGTGAAATTAGTGCATAGAATGATGGGTTTGAAACCTACACTAAGTGTAACACTTGTGTTAAAAAATGAAAGTGTAACATATAGTGATGCTGAAGACTATCATTGTATGTATTAATGATCTAATGCCTTGAAAGTTTATAATAACTTAACACTATTGATGATTTTGAATCCCTTTGTCATAAGGAATGTAATTGGAAAGAAAATCCCAAGGAAATGAGTTTTGAAAATGCTTTATCAAAAACCTTGAAGGTATGCTTAGTTGAAATTGATTTTTGAAATAAAACTTTCTTAGTAGCATGGAAATGTCATTAGAAAGAATAAATTTTTTGAAAAAACATTGAGCATTACTTTTTTGAGGTTTTTATCATCTGATATGCACACATTTGAAATAAGTTTTGAAAACTTGTCATGATATGATGAAATCATTTTAGAAAATTATCAAGGTCAATGGAATCATGACATGAAGATTTACTTTTGGATAATCCTTTTTTGGGAATATTGTAAAACATACAGTGTGCATACATTTGAAAGGTATTTTGAAAACTTGTCGTGGTACATCCAAATCACTTAAATAATGTGTGAAACTTATTTGAATCATGACATGAGAAATTGGATTTAAAAAAAAAAAATTGAAGTTTTGTTTTCTTGGGAATTTTATCAAATACTTGGTGGCCACCGCTTTAAGCTTGTAAAATGAGAAATTTGAGCACTCAAGAAAGGGAATGATCGACCAACATTCATAGAGTAGATTTTGAGCGTGCCATAGAATTTGGTGATAGAAGATAGGGATGCGAGTTGGTCTCTTGATGAGAATGAAGGAAGAAAGATGAGCTCAAAGCTCCAACAATACCTTTGAGTTAGCTTCATTGTCAAGAAAGCCTTGTATAGGTTAGAGAGGTTAAAGAGTGAATATCCTAGCCATGGATTTGAGGATTTGATGAAGCTGTAGAGATTTGAAAAAATGGTATGAATCCTGAGTGTAAGAACCGAAGAGAATAATCCTATGTCTATTGATGTATAGAGCAAGCTTAGAGAGAGTGATTTGCAGTGGTTTCAATGGGTGAAGATCAATTTGAAGTAATTCTCGTTGATAATATTGGTGATATTTGCATAAAAATGATGTGAGATAATGATTTGGAAATGATGAGCGTGTAGGCAAAGCCCATATCTGACATATGGCATTCAGAATAAGAATTTTGTTAAGTGAAGTCCATATTTGACATATGGAAAAGTTCATATTTGACATATAAGATGTGATGATTTAGAATAAGAATTTTGTTAAGAGAAGTCCATATTTGACATATGGCAAAGTTCATATTTGACATATGAGAT
>JAESVK010000669.1:1273067-1321373 GCA_017140935.1 Hamamelis virginiana | reverse complement strand
AAGTCCATATTTGACATATGGCAAAGTTCATATTTGACATATGAGATGTGATAATTTATAATAAGAATTTTGTTAAATGAAGTCCATATTTGACATATGGCAAAGTTCATATTTGACATATGAGATGTAATAAATAAGAATATGATTTGGCGAAGTCCATGTTTGATGAATCTCGTATCTGACATAAAAGATTTGATGAGTTAGAATATGATGGTTGATAGACAAAGTCTATATTTGATGAAGTGTGATTAGCAATTTTCAAGATAATTGGAAATGTGTGTGAGATTTCCTCTAAAGATAAGACAATTGGAAATGTGTGTGAGATTTCCTCTAAATATAATTGGAAGTATGTGTGTGACTTCCAAAAGTGATGATTTGGTCGGTGTTTGTGAGTAGTTGATTTGATTATCTCTCTTTTGTTGAGGCAAAAATGGGATGTCATTTTGTTTCATTGATATTCACTGGCGAAGCCATGAACATCAATGAGAGGCTTCTGTAGACATCCATTTTTTACCATGGGAAGGGTCATACATGGTTGCCTATGATTTGAAATGGAATAGGGTGTTGAAACCCTAAGTCGCTACTAGTACCCTTTTATATAGTTAGAGGCCATTATCGCATGTAGGTTTTTAGGTTAGATTGAGTCGGTTCTTTTTGCATTTAGTTTTTAGAGAGTCTAGGAATGTCCCTGCTAAATTTCATGGCATTCTGAGCCAGGCTTGATAGGAAATAAAGTCTTTTGTTACTTGAAAGGCAGCATTGTCCTTTGGATCACAAAAGCTCTAAATGACTGTCGGTCTTGTCTCGAATAGCCTTGAGGCTTTAGCATGTATATTTAGGGTGTGTTTGGTAGCTGAGTTGATCGGTGGTAAGGTCCATAGAGCCTTTGGGCTCATGATTGGCTCTTAAGGCCCAAAGGGCCCTTTCAAGGTCAAATTAGGGTTTCAACCAAGAATGACCGGGATTCGATCTTTTTATCAAATAGAAGCCTTCAAAAGCACTAAAATACTTTCCAAAATGTTTCCAAAACATGTTTCGAGAAGTAGAAATGGTTTTTACGACCAATCGGTTAGTGGATTTCAAAACCCTAAAAGGACCCGATAGGCCCAAAACAACTAATCGGCTTGGTTTCTCTCAACCCCTTGATTATGGTTAAGGTTTTTCATTCTCAAACTCTTTTAGAAACATGGAGAATTGAATCACGATCGTTTTGGCACTTGAATCGTCGAATTTGAACTTGAAACGGGCCCGAAAAGCCGAAAACAGCTGAGATGGGTCGAGAGTGGCCTAAAATGGGGCAAAATTGGGCATCAGCTTCGACAACCATCCCTCCCCGGACGGTTGGCCATCCCTAGGGGACGGTTGGCCATCCTAGGGTGGATGGTCATCAAAGCCTAATGCCCAGATTCGCCCAATTTTGAGATTTTGAGTGTTTTAAGGTTTTGTGACTCTTCCAATGGCTATTTAGCTCAGCTTGGAACACTTGGCACGACCTTAGAGACCTTGGAAGACTGATTTGGAACCCTTGGATCACTCTCTAGGGTTTTAATGACAACCTTTGATCAATTTAGAGCCTCTTTCTATAAATACATCACTTAGGAATAGGTTTAGGAGAGCCAACTTTGATTAGAGAGACTTTAGGACCTTAAGGCTGCACTAGAACCCTAGTTACGAATTTGGAGGCTACTAAAGGTTGAAGAAGAAGGCTAGGAGCAACAAAGAAGAAGGCTAAAGGTTGGTTTTATAATGCCCCAGCCTGACTAATATACCGACCATCCCGGGTAGGTCGACACATGTCAAGATGAAGATAGAACCAGTACTGCTCATTCATATTTCCATACTTAGGATAAGAAAATGATATTTTATAACATTATGAAATGATATGTTCTAATGCATATATGCCCAAGTCCGAGTGATACAAAAAGAAATTTAATGACATTGTATTAAACTTAATGCCAACAACCCTAGCATATGGGATAAAGATAAATAAGGAAATAGTTCAAGAGTATTACAACTCCAAATGCAATCTAAGTAGAACGATGCAGTACAGCCCAGAACACTGCTAATCCCAATGCAATATGAGTAGACGATCCTACAACTGGACCTCTACCGGGAACCTGAAAACCTGCTGCATAAAATACAGCATGAGCTTAGAATGTCCAGTAGGAATACAACCTCAACCAACAATAATAATATTGATACAAGGAATATTATAAATAAACAATTTATATCCAGTTCACAAATCGATATAAGAAATGGTGTGGGTTTAAATCAGTTATAAACACAGTATAATGCTCATCATTTCGAAAACCAGGCTCATAAAATAATCATCAAAATGCTGTTCTCAGGCTAATAAGCCTCCGGCACAACAACAACCAAAACCACTTTGTTCTCGGGCCCCCGGCACAACGACAGCCAAAACCGACCTTTATAAGGTCAAAACCTCTCGAGAGAAGCTGATCAGTTGCCTAGAATGTATGGCCAACTGTTAAATATAAATATGTAATGTCCCTGCATATCAACCGAGCCTGAACCATGCATAACAGCATGAAAACATATATGTTTGCCAAGCAGGCATTTAAAACAGTAAGAATATGAATTTTAAACAAATTCTACAAAGCAAGCAGGTAAAGTATCAATGAGTGGCATATATGTGTATCAAATCATTATTTCAGATAATCATAGTCATCATTCAAAACAGGCACGAAGTAAGCAAACCATATGCCATCATTTATGTTCACAAAACAAATATAACCACACCACACCAAGTATTTATAAACAGCTATGTTCCCTGTATCATAGTTATTCGTAAAAACAATTCAAGTTCGTGATCAAACCAGCATTTCATGCAGTTTCAAATCATATATCATTAGTGTTAGAGGGGTTTGTATCCTACCTTAGCTGGGCAAAAGCGTCACTAGCTGTATTCTGATGAAATGCACTCTAACTGGAAAATGGTAGTCGTCGGGACTACTCTGATCTGAAATAATGACAAATAAAGCCATGAATAAATTCATGTCTAAGTAAATAAATCCCCAAATTAGAAACTAGACTCCGCGAGCTTTCCGTACATATAAAGTACGTCAAAAAACGGAGTCCATATGTAAAAGTTATGAAACTTTGAAGTTTGAGGTAGAAAATTAGCAAAGAGAGCCATTATTGATAATTTGGCAGGGGCATTTTCGGAAATTGGCCATGAAGACAGCCAATTTCAGTAACAGCCATCTTCTTCATGAGAAAAATGACCTGTAACAATTTTCAAAACTGTTTTAATCCAATTCTAAATGCAAACCAACATTTAAACCTTACTTTAAACTCTTAAATCAAATATTTAAAACCTTGATTTGCTTACAAATCAATTGGGTTAGTTTGATTCAGTTTCAAACTCCATAACAGAGCTCTTACGGGGCTGCATGGCTGGAATTTCACAGTGACCTTCACTCCAGTTCTTTTAAAGCTCAAAAATAATATTTCAAAACTCAAATAAACTCTACATACAATATAATTAACACTAATTTGAAAACAAATCAAGAATCAAAACTTTAAGAAAATAACTGTGGCAGCCGTGGGTTTTCTTCCTCACATAGATGTTCAAGACCCAAAATTTTAAATCCAACATTTGGTTCGGTAAATACTATCCCAGATCAACATATTTGCTTCAATAATTTATCAATGTATTTGATTTAAAATATGGATATAATCACATGTAAAATAGACCAACACTTATATATATAAAAAAATCCCACTGAAACTCGGGTAGAGCAGCCATGGCTGCTGCTCACGCCCCTTCCAATCACAGTCCATCAAAAACCCATAAAACTCCATCTCAAATGTTAATTTGCCATGAATAAAGCTCTAAAAAAAAGTCTAACACATGCAAAAGAGATTAACACAAGTCCATCCACAAAACTCAGAATTTCAAAGCTTGGATGAAGGCATCCATGGCTGCCGTGAGCCACCCTCTTCAACCCAGCCACTTGCAACTTGAAAATGAATCATTCTAATAGCGAAATCACTACATGCAGAAGTAAAAGGATCTAAATCGAATTTATAAACTCAAGGTATAAACACATAACACACGCATTTTGATTTTATTCAGCCCCGAAATGTATATGTAAAACAAGGACCTCTCAAGACTGGTTTTTAAGCTTTAAAACTTCAAAATCAGTTTATGATCTGGACTTTGGTGCTTCTCCACGGTTGTGAATCTAGCACATGCAAACCCAAAATCACATGATCCACCGATTAGAATCTGATTTGAAACAAAACTTACCATATTTTGAAGGTTCAAAGTTCAGATTATGTAAAAAGCTCCTTTAAACGCACATGCATGTTAAACATTTTCATAAATCCTAAAAAAACCATGCATGCAGGATAAATCCTCTTCAGATTCAATAAAACAGAAAATATTTGAGAGGTTTTTTTGAAGAAATGAGATGAAATGCTCAAGCCTCAAGCTGAAGCTTACCTCTAATGGAAGATAAGAGGTTTTCCGGCAAGGGTTCGGTGACCTGCACTTCACTTCGGCAGCCTCACAACCTCTAAGCTTCGGCCCCTTCTCCAGCTCTCAACACTCAAGTCTGATGAGTGAATGTGAGGGAAAGAGGTTGGCTCGTGGGGTTTTTAAAAGCGAATAGTAGGGACTATTATGCAAATGTAAAAATTTAATTTCTCAAATTTGCAAGATGCCCTTTAGCTTATGTGAGACTTCAGAATTACCCCAAACACTTTATAAAATTCCAAAATTTGAAACTTCTTAATTTATAAAATACCCCAAAACTTTATTAAAATTATAAAAATAATATATTAAATTTTTTGACGTATTACAGGTTTGAACACACCATTGTGCTTAGGATTCAATTTTGCATTACATAGTTTATATATAGGATGTTTTGAGTACTTTGGAGTTATTATAGAATGTAAGCTTCTATTCTTTTCGTTTTTATGCATGATATAGGTTGATAAAGTAGGCTTTAAACATGTATACTAAGTTATGATTAAATGCTTTAATGTTCATATAGTGTTTGATTTTTTTAGAGTCTTTTTTTGTTTTTTTTTTTTTTTTGTTTTGCATGTTTAAGAAGTTTAGGCTAAGTCTAGAGTTGAGTTTGAGTCTTTGATATATTGTGAGTATGATAATCATTGTTTGATTGTTAGGAGCATGCTTAGGATTCATTTCATGCCTAGAATGCATACTAGGAATTAGTTTTGTTCATATGATTTTATGTTTTCACATAAAAATGTATATTCAGATGAAAGTTTGAATATTCTTTTATATGAGTTTATGAGTTACATGCATTCATATTTTGGTTTATTCTACTTCTCTTTTCCTCATTATTATTTGGAATAAGGAATGATATAACTTGTGTTCGAGGGAGTATGCGAAGGTAAGATTCTTCCCTTGTGTTAAATTGAGTAGTTTTAAGTATGATATTTGGTTGTTTTGTATAGTTTTGCATATAGGGTTTTTGTCGATAGGTTTGATATACATGTTAGCACTTTTATTTAGTATTTTTGATGGATTAATAATGGTTATAAGGTCATTTAAAGTGAATATTCAAATCTATCCAGATTTGAATATCCACTTTAATGTGATTTAATCATCATTTTTAAGTTATCTATTACATGTTAGTTTAGTTCATCATGGTAGGGTATTTTCTAGGTCATTGTCACAATTTTTATTTGCTATTTTCATGGGTTTTAAATTACTTCTAAAGCCATATTCAAATCTGTCCATGGATTGAAAGTGACTTTAAAGTAAGTTATAAAACATTTTTAGGGCCAAATCCAACCTAGAAATATGCCTAGGTTCACATAGTTTGATTAGATTGCATTTAGGGGCATTTTTCATGCATTGTTTGTTGCATTTTTACTTATTTTATTTAAATTCCAGCAAGCATGCATTTAGTATTTTAGGTGTTTAAGCTAACCTAGGATTAGCTAGAAACCCTAGGATTAGGGGGGTCACTTGACCCCCACCTAGGATTCCCCTTTGTTGTAAGAATTACATTAGATTTAGGATTCTAGTAAGTTTAGGATCCTATCTTTGAGAGAATTTTCAAAATTAATGTTTTATCAAAATTAATCCTCAATTAATTGAATCCCAATGAAATTGGAATTTTGGATTTGATTTGGAATGAAATTCCACCCTGTTAGCCTTATGGCTTCCTCCCATATTTGTTAAATGATTTTGATGATAACAAACATTGTGTTTTGATCTATCATGTGTATATGAATATATTTTTGTATTGCACATGATAATATTGTTGTATTACATATGAATATATTGATATATTGCATATGAATATTTTGATGTTCATTCGTGTTTAATGCCAAACCTTTTTGAATGAATGTTTATTATTTGACAATGTCATATTTGTTACTTGATTAACATTGTCATATTTATTTAATGTTTGTTTGGCTAACCTTATTGATTGATTGACATTATCCTATAGTTCTTGTATATCCATTTTGGTATATGTGTTTATAAGAATATAATAGGATTCAAGTTGTCAATGAAGAAGGCTCAAGCCATCATGAAGATAAAGCTCTTGCACTTTATTGAACCTTATGTGTATATGAATATGTTGAATATTCACTTAAAGACTTTGAAGAGCTATTGCATTGATGCAATACTATCATGAGTCACAACATTATTGAAGTGTAATGATGAAGCCAAGCAAGCCTAGCACAAGCCAAGCACAAGTGTTGAAGATTTTGTTTTTGTTCTTGTGTTAGTGCTTAGGATTTATATTGTAAATCTCTCTTTAGGATGAACTAGCATTGGCTCAAAAGAATATGCATTAATGACCTCAACTTTGATTTAATTTGGAAAATTATATTTTGATTAAAAGTTTATCCAAACTCTTAATGGGCTATATGGTTTCAAAGACAACATGTTTTATACCTATTGTTTTGACTTAAACATCTTTGGAAAACATTTTAAATTGCCCAAAAATGTTTTGGAACTCTTAGTCAACTTGTTCAAGTGTTTTTAGTTTATTTGGACTTGAAAAATCTCAATTATTAGCTTTGCAACATTTCTAGTCGACTAATCTAGTCATTCTAGTCGACTAAGAATGAAGATAAAAGTTGGCTTTGAGAAAATCCTCTCCTAGTCCACTAATCAACCCTGTCTAGTGGACTAACAGTCTCCTAGTCGACTAACCACCCCTGTCCTAGTCGACTAATGATCTCCTAGTAGACTAATCACCCCTGATTAGTCGACTAATGGCAGGTCAGTAGCCTATTTTGGAAATATAAGTTCCTAGTCGACTAACAGACCCTTCCTAGTCGACTAACCGTGCCCGGGAACATTTTCAAAGATATTTTTAAGCCTTCTAGTCGACTAATCAAGTGTGCCTAGTCGACTAATCGACCCCCTGCTCAATAACAACTAGTTTTTAACACTCCAAACGGCTCTATTTTGACCCCCAACGGCCATATATGTTTTGGAACCTATTTATACTCATTGTATGAGTCTTGAATCAACTAATGATCATATTCAATCATACACAAACTTAGTCTACATCATTCTTGTGTGATTTATTCACTTTGATTCATCATTCTCTCTTGAGCCATATATTAGTTCTTAATCTTTGAGAGATATTAGTGAGAGCTTCATTATTGTACATCTTCTACTTATTAAAGAGTGTTCTTTATTGTACTCAATCTCTATTTTGTAATCTTGAGAATAGTAAGGGTTGTGTAAAACCCTTGTAGGTGAGAATCTACCACCTAGAAAGTAGATTGTGGGTGAGTTGTCTTCCACCTTGAAAGAAGGCAATTTGTAAAGGTTTCTCCACCTTGAAGGAGTGATCCATAGTGGATTGTGGAATCCTCAAGACGGAGCTCTTGAGGCGTGGACATAGGCGGAGACCAAATCACGTTAATTCTTGTGTTTGAATCTCTCTAACTCTTCTCTTACATTTCAATTCATATACTTGCTATATTAATTGTTGTTCAATTCATATACTTATTGTATCAATTGTTTTATTGTGATTCAAATATTGTCTTCCGCTGAATTTAATTGAACTATAATTTTTATTTGGTAATTATTTTGAAAAGTTTGCAATACCTCTATTCACCCCCCCTCTAGAGGTATATATTTGGGCTAACACACCCTTTGAAAGGATTTGATTCGGGATAGAATTCCCACTCTTAAAAGAATTATGATTGGATAAGAATTGTGTTTTAAAAAGAATTCTAAGTTCATTGGGAAATCTATTAATTGGTGAGTTATTTTCTAAAAAGAATTTCAAACTAATAAAAACTCTCGAAGATAGAGTCTTGGATAAGATAGAATTCTAATGATAGTGTAGTTCATTACAATAGGAGAATCCTAGGAGATCGAACTACGTGGACTTTGATTCTTGTCAGGCAACTGACAAGGTACGTAGGCCGCCAATAAGGTCCAAGTCCAATCTTAGGTTGACTGTGAGTCTCCTAAGGTCTTTAGGATTGTGATTATTTTTTATTATTATCTATTATTATATATGTAATATTATCCATATTTTTTTGGTTGATTAAATATGAAAAGTTGTTTTTATAAGATTTTGATAAAGCCCAAAAATAATTAAGAGACCTTTAATTAGGGTGAGATGGGTGCCTACAAGATGAGTCTTGGAACCTTCCCACTTCATAACCTAGCCCCCGAATCCAACTCTGATTCAAAGACCATGCTTTTCTAAAATATGGGGTCATTGTTTTATTGAAAATAAAACTCTCTTTTTTATGGTTTCCTTGTTCCTTAAAAATAAGGTGGGGACTCCCAGTTTTTTGCAAACTTTTGTCCTTTTTCAAAACCCAATCTTGAGTGGATAATAGGGAAGGATAAATGTGGATAATAGAGAAGGATAAATCGAGACGGAAAAGATCATCCACAATCCACAATGATCAAAGTGAACGGCCTCCCGATCCGGGTCAGCTGGTTCACAACGAGATGGTATTAACAAAGCAAAAAGAAAAACATGGGTTTCCTCACAAGAAGAGCTAAGTTTTACGTCTTCAGTCAGACGACTGTTTCTAAACTAAACAATTTCATACACAGGGTCGATTAAGTCAACAGACTCGACCAACAAACCATCCTGAATCATATCCGTCTCACCATGGCTTTCAATGCAAGGCTTAAGCCTTTGGCCATTTACAGTAAACATCATCCCAACACGGGGATCAAAAATTTTTACTGCACCATGAGGATAGACTTTTGATACCACATAGGGCCCATCCCATCGAGACCTTAGTTTTCCATAAAATAATCGCAATCTTGAGTTGAAAAGCAGGACTTTTTGCTTTGGTTCAAAAGTTTTTCGGCTTATGTGTTTGTCATGAAACATTTTCATTTTTTCTTTGTAAATTTTTGAACTTTCATAAGCCTCGTTGTGAATTTCCTCCAGTTCACTAAGTTACAATTTACGATGAGACCCTGTTTCCTTCATTTCGAAGTTAAATTTACGAATGGCCCATAGGGCTTTGTGTTCTAACTCGACAGGAAGATGACATGGTTTACCATAAACCAGTCGATAAGGGGACATGCCAATGGGAGTTTTATAAGCTGGCTCAAAGTGCATCCATGAGGCGCACTGACCAATCTTTACGATCAGGCTTAACCGTTTTTTCAAGAATATGTTTAATCTCCCTGTTTGGCACTTCCACTTGCCCACTGGTTTGTGGATGATAAGGAGTTGCTATTTTATGCGTGATGGAGTATTTAGCCAAAAGTGCTGCACAATGCCTATTGGTAAAATGAGAACCTCCATCACTGATTATGGCTCTTGGACATCCAAATCTAGAAAATACATTTTCCTGGAGAAATTTTACTAGCACCTTGTGGTCATTTGTCCTAGTTGCTACAGCTTCTATCCATTTTGACACATAATCCACTGCAACTAAGATGTATTCAAATCCATGAGAAATTGGAAATGGGCCCATGAAATCAATAGCCCACACATCAAAATTTTCGACAATTAAGATTGGGTTAAGAGGCATCATGTTTCTTTTTGAAATGGAACTAACTTTTGACAGTTTTCGCAGGACTTATAGAAGTCCATGGCATCTTTGAACAAATTGGGCCACCAGAACCCACACTGAAGTATTTTAGCAGCAGTCTTTTTACCACTAAAGTGTCCACCACAAGCCAGAGTGTGGCAAAACTTTAACACATTCCCAACTTCATTTTCAGGGATACAACGACGAACCACTTGATCCACACAGTATTTAAACAACACATGATCCTCCCAGATATAGTATTTAATTTGGGAGAAAAACCGATCATTTTCATGTTTCGACCACCCTGAAGGTATAAGACCTATTACAATGTAATTTACAATATGAACATACCATGGTAATGAAATATGTATTACTGCAAACAACTGTTCATCAGGGAAAGATTCCCTAATTGGTACATGATCATTATCCTATTCTGCCAATATCCGAGATAAATGGTCCGCAACCAGATTCTCAGATTCTCAGATCCTTTCTTATCCTTGATCTTAAAATCGAATTCTTGTAAGAGAAGAATCCATCTAATCAATCTTGGCTTAGTCTATTTCTTTGCAATAAGGTACCTCAAGGCGGTATGGTCTGAGAAAACAATAACTTTAGATCCTAAGAGATAAGATCTAAACTTGTCCAAGGCGTAGACAACGGCAAGTAATTCCTTCTCTGTAGTGGTATAATTTAATTGAGCATCAGAAAGGGTTTTGCTTGCGTAATAGATGACATGGGGAATTTTGTCTACCCTTTGACCTAACACTGCCCCCACAGCATAATCGGATGCATCACACATGATTTCAAAAGGTAACATCCAATCAGGGGCTATTAAAATTGGAGCAGTACTCAACAGAGAATGAAGTTTCTCAAAAGCTTTTTGACAAGATTCATCAAAAACAAATGAGGCATCCTTGGTAAACAATTTACACAAGGGCCGAGAAATTTTGCTGAAGTCTTTAATGAAACGTCTTTAGAAAGCTGCATGTCCAAGGAATGACCTAATTTGTTTGACTGTGGTAGGAGGAGGTAATTTATCAATTAATTCAACCTTAGCTCTATCCACCTCTATTCCTTGACTCGACACAATGTGTCCTAATACTATTCCCTTTTGAACCATGAAATGACTCTTTTCCTAACTTAAGACTAAATTAGTATTACAACATCTTTTTAACACCTTATCCAAATTTTTCAGACAAAAATCAAAAGATGAACCAAAGACAGAGAAATCATCCATAACACCTCTAGAAAATCTCCAATCATATCCGAAAAGATAGCCATCATGCATCTTTGGAAAGTGTTTGGAGCATTACACAGGCTAAAGAACATTCTTCTAAAAGCAAAAGTGCCAAAAGGACAGGTGAATGTAGTTTTCTCTTAGTCCTCAGGGTAAACAGCGATTTGGTTATATTCAGAATAACCATCCAGAAAGTAATAGTAGTTTTGCCCTGCTAATCTTTCTAAGATTTAGTCAATATATGGAAGTGAAAAATGGTCTTCATTGTCTTGGAATTCAATTTCCTATAATCTATGCATCCCATGGTGGCACGAGTTGGGACTAGAATACCCTGTTCATTTGCTACAACTGTGATTCCAGACTTTTTAGGCACTACCTGTGTAGGTGCTACCCACTCACTATCAGAAATGGGGTAAATGATACCCGCATCTAACAACTTCACTACTTCTTTCATTACTACCTCTTTCATGTTGGGTTTGAGCTTTCGCTGCATTTCCCGTGAAGGCTTGGCTCCCTCCTCTAGGTAGATACGGTGCATGTAAATGAATGGATCAATACCCTTTAGGTCTGCAACTGCCCAACCTATAGCTTCCTTATGTTCTCCTAATACCTTCATGAGTTGACTCTCTTGTTCCTTACTTAAGTTTGCAGCAATGATTATTGGAAGAGTCTCGTTTTCACCTAAAAAGACATACTTGAGGTGAGCTGGCAAAGGTTTTAACTCAAGTTTAGGTGCAACCTCTAAAGACTTTGGCATAGGAGAGCTAGCTATTGGAGGTAACAATTCAACTTTAGGCTTCCAAGGTAGGTCGCCTATGATGGGAACATATTCTTGGACTTGATTGACTTCAGAAAAAAACTCATCTATATCACATTTTTCAGACTGGACATAATCTAGACAAGTCTATAATGGATCCTCTGCTAAGATGACGGGTAAAGTTTCAGCAATGACCTCATCAAGGAGGTTAACAATAACATGACAATCCTCAAAGTTATGAGGATGTGTAGCAGCTCGGTAGACTTGGAGTTTAGCTTTTAAGTTTCCAAACGAAACTTCCATTACACCTTCCTTGCAATGCAAGACTGCATTCGCAGTTTCCAGAAGAGGTCTTCCTAGAATAACAGGGACTTGGGGGATGGAGTTAATCTCAGATTCCATGTCAAGGACTACAAAATCTGCAGGAAATATAAATAACTCAATCTTAACCAAAATATCTGTTAAGATACCCCTAGGTGTTTTAGTTGACCTATTTACGAATTGTAACATGGTAGGTGTAGGTGTAAGCTCTCCAAGTTCCAACTTTTCATACATAAAGTATGAAAAAATATTCACACTAGCTCCAAAGTCAACTAAAGCCCTATCAATATAGTGCGATCCTAGAAAACATGGAATAGTGGGTGTCCCTGGGTCTTTCCTTTTTATCGGAATATGATACTGAGCTACTGTACTAGCTAGCTCAATAGTGACTGCTGAAGCATTGGACAAGAGCACTCGCTCTTTTCTTTATTGGGTACACAACTCTTTGAGAAATTTGGCATAGGACGGAATTTGATTGATAGCATCAAGAAGTGGAATATTTTTTTTTTTTGGATAATTAAGAAGTGGAATATTAATATGCACTTGTTTAAACACTTCAAGTATGTCTTGTACAGCCGCTCCTTTCCTAGCTCTACTTATTGATGCAACAAGGGCTCAAGGAAATGGAGCCTTAGGTATGTACTCTATTACTTGATCCTTACTTACTTTAGATGGAAAATAATCTTTTTGTGAATTATCTTCCATCCTTTGTTTTCCTATTCCTGACTCTTGGTCATTCTTCTTATCTTTTTCCTCACCTTTCTCTTGACTTACCTTCTTAGAACTCTCCCTATACTTTTCTCCAGGGAATGAACTATCTTTTTCAGGTTTGTCAAAATTGTCACCTTAACCCGTAGGGATAATTGGTTCTTCAGGTACGGGTGTAAGCTTCTTGGGGTACAACACATAATAGTCAAACTTTCCACTATATTCATCTAACAAACCTAATTCAGGATCACCTGCCTCATATCTCTTTTTCAACTCCTTCTTACTAGTCCCAGTATTTTTTGGCTGAACTATTTCTCCAACCCTATTATCTATCACTTGACCACTACGCAGGGTAGTAACAACTTTAACTTCAACTGCATGTTGGGAGTTTTGTTCAGATGATGAACACTCAGCAACATATGCACCTTTTGGACTGCTAATAGGCTGACTCGGAAGCTTTCCATCCTCGCGATGGCTAAGGTTTGAAGCTAACTGACCAATTTGAGTATCTAGCTTAGTTATTGACTGGGAATGAGAGTGAAGCAGTTGTCTATCAGCCTCAAGATTTTTCAAGGTATTTAGAACTTGATCTTCAAAACCTGAACTTCTTTGGGCTTGGGTTTGGTTCTGAAACTGAGGAACAAGAGGTTGATTAACACCCTGACTCTGATTTTTGTATTGAAGATGAGGTGGTCTATATGGTGGAACATGATTTGAGTTACCGTTTTGGTAATTTGGCCTTGGTACTTGGGAGTACGACACATTAGAATTTCCATTGGGCTTTTGTGCTTGCTGCCCCCATTGAAGAAACGAATGATTTTTCCAACCAGGATTGAAAGTATTTGAATATGGATCATTCCTAGGGTCTATAAAACTTTGGGCAACATTAATTTGTTAAATAAGATTAGGATATTGCCCAGCCAAAGGACACTCTACAGTCTCATGATTCACTTCATTACAGATGATACAGATTTCATTAACTTGACGTACTGGATTTTTAGATGATGATCCCTGGGCAGCTATCAACTTATCTAACTTTTTAGACAATTCTTCTACCTGCTGAGCAACAACAATTGATTGTTGTACCTCATACATTCCACTTTTCTTAGGTGGTGGAGTAGAAGCCTCTCGATTATTTGTTAAATTCATTGATGTCATGTGTAATGAATCCTCACTCAAAATTTCAAACAATTCCCATGCTTCCTCAACACTCTTCCTAAGAATTTCCCCCCACTTGCAACATTAATTAACTGCTTGTCCCTATCACCAAGTCCTTGAAAGAAGGCCTGGACAATCTGCCATATGGCGATGTCATGGTGTGGACATAATCTCAAGAGTTTTTTCATTCGGTCCGATGCTTCATAAAAGGACTCACCCTCTTTTTGAGCAAAATGACTAATTGCATGACGTATTTAGGTGGTCTTCCCTATTGAATAAAACCTAGCAAGGAATTTCTTTTGAAGCTCTTCCCATGTAGAAATGAAAACTGGGACTCTAAGGAAATTAATCCAATGTTTAGCTTTATCTTTAAGGGAGAAAGTAAACAGAAACATTTTCAAAGCATCTTGAGTGAAACCTTGAATTCAAATGGTATTATAGATTCCCTCAAACTCTGTGAGATGGTCATAAAGATTTTCTCTTTCTAGACCATGAAATTTAGGGAGCATTTGGATTGTTGAGTGCTTAATCTCATAGATTAAATTCTCAATATTGGGAATTCTCATGCAAGAAGGTGTACTGTATGTATTCGGGAGAAAGTGATCCCGCAAAGTCCTAGGTGGAATTGGAGCATGTGGATCAGCCACACCTTCAATCTCACCTATTGGCTCCATCATATTTGACTGTGGTAAAGTCTTAGGGTCAATAGTTGATCTAAGTCTTGCTCGAGCAGCCCTTAAAGTAGCTGCTAACTCAGGGTCATAAGGAGATAATTCCAACCCTAAAGATCTTCTACCATGCATACAAACCACATAAACACAATAAAACAACAAAAAGAAAAACACACTAAACTAACCCAACTCCCAAAACTACTACAACAAACCTAACAATAAAAATAAATAAATATATTTTTTTAAATATATACAACCAAAATAAATTTACTCAATTGTTTTCATTTTAATAGTCCCCGGTAACAGTGCTAAAATTTGATCGCCGGAAATACGGGAGGTTAAATTCCGTATTTACGGTCAATATTAATTCATTTATAATCTACCCTAAGTTTAACATCAATCCGAAGAGAGTGGTAAGCACGGGTGTCGATCCACAGAGACTAGTAATGAAAATCGGCTAAGTCAATTCACTTTTGGTGAAAGAGACATCTTCCTGTAGACATCCATTTTTTACCATGAGTATGGTCATGAATGATTGCCTGTGTTTAGAAATGAAATAGGGTGTCAAAACCCTAAGTTAACAGTTTTACCTTATGAGTAGCTAGATAGAGGTCATTATCGCATATAGGTTTTTAGGTTAGATCGAGTCAGTTCTTTTTGCATTTAGTTTTTAGAGAGTCTAGGAGTGTCCCTGTAAAGTTTCATGGCATTCTGAGCCAGGCTTGATAGAAAATAAGGCCTTTTGTGACTTGAAGAGCAGTGCTGTCCTTTGAATCACAAAGGCTCTGAATGGCTGTCGATCTTGTCTCGAATTGTCCCGAGACTTTGGCATGGATATTTAGGGTATGTTTAATAGCTAAGTTGATCAGTGGCAAGGCCTGTTAAGCCTCCTAGCTCATAATTGTCTCTTAAGGCTCAAAAGGCCCTTTCAAGTTCAAATTAAGGTTTTAGCCGGGAACAACCAGGATTCGATCTTTTTATCAAACCAAAGCCTTCAAAGCTTCAAAACACTTTCTTAAAATGTTTCAAAACTTGTTTCAAGAAAAAGAAATGATTTTGAAAGCAATTGGTTAGCAGATTTCAAAATCCTAATTTGGGTTCGGCAGGCCCTAAACAGCTAATCGGTTGATTTTTTCCCAAACATTTGACTTTGGTCAATGCATTTTCACTTCAAACACTTCTTAAAACATGGATGATCGAATCACGATCGTTTTGGCGCTTGAATCATCAAATTTGGACTTAAAACGGGTCCGAAAAGCCGAAAAAAGCCGAAAACGGATCGAAATGGGCTTAAACAGGCCCACATAGGGCAAAAAATGGCATGGTGGATGGTCATTGATGCCTTCCGCCCAATTTTGCCTATTTTCAGTATTTTTTCTCAGTCAGGACTCTTTTAGTACTTACCATGTGTCCAATTCGGCCTTGGGGACTTTGGGATGGACTTTAACACCTTGGAATGCTGGTTTGGAGCCCTTGGATCATTCCTAAGGGATTCAAACTCAACCATTGATCAATTTCAGGCTTCCCTATAAATAGAGAGCCCTGAAATCAGCTTTAACACAATTAATTTTAGCTTTAGAGAGTTAGCATGGAGAGTAGAGGCTTGAGCATTGCACAAGCTTCCCCCATAGCACTCTTAGCTATATTTTTGAAGTCCTTGGAGTTTGGAGAAGGTCTAAGAGCAAGGGAGAAGAAGCTAGGAGCAAGGGAGAAGAAAGTAAAGGTTAGTAATCATTGTGTTTATTTAAGTTTGCATATTTCCTCCTTCTTCTTCTTCTTCTCTTCTTCTTCATTGTTCATGTTAGGATTAGATGTTTAGGATTAGTATGCATAATAGGGATTAGTTTATTATTTCTTTAGTATGCATGATAGGGATTAGTTTATTAGGATGGTTTTCTTTAGGAATGCATGATAAGGATTAGTTTTATGATATATATGCATATTTCCTCTTCTTTTCTTCCATTCTTCTTTGATTATACCATGCTAGGATTAGATGTTTAGGATTAGTTTCATGTTTAGAATGCATGCTAAATAATCATGTTAGGATGTTAATTTATTCAAGTTTAGCATTAATATTATTCTTATCATAGTTAGTTTCATCACTTGGAATGTTTAGATATGATTGATATATGAATTGCGTTCGAGGGAGCATGCAAAGGTAAGTCCCTTCCCTTGTGATTAAATGAATTATGAGAAATATGGTTATGATGCTATGCTTTGATGATAGTTTTAATGTGCATACTAGGTTGCATTTAGTGCATTGTTTACCCTCTTTTATTCATTATTTTGAGGTTTCAATCTATATTTAAAATCACTTTTAAATCTGTCCAAGGTCTAAAAGTGGCTTTAAAGTGGATTAAAACTCAATTTTTAGGTCCAAATTAACTTAGAAACATACTTAGGTTCACATAGACAACTTAGATTGCATTTAGGACATTTTTCATGCATTGTTTGCATTCTTTATTACATTTTTTATGCATTTTCCAGAAATTTCAGCATGCATTATTTAGTGTTTTAGGTACTTAGATTAACTTAGGACTAGCTAGGAACCCTAGGATTAGGGAGGTTACTTGACCTCGCTTAGGACTGTCCTTTGTTGTAAGAATTAGGATAGCAATTGAATTCTACCTAATTTAGGAGTCTACTTCGAGAACAACTCTAAAAGTAAGTGATTTTGAAAGTGTTTAAAATGGAATGAAATTCCATTTTTTATGCAAAGAAAAGAGTTTCGATCAAACCCAAACTCTCGAAGTTAGAGTCCTAGCTAAAATAGAATCTTTTTGGCTATATAGTTCATTACAATGGGAGAGTCCTAGGTAATCGAACTACGTGGACTTGGATCTTTATCAAGAAATTGGTAAGGTACGTTGGCAGTCAATAGGGCGCAAGTCCAATCTTAGGTTGACTACGAGTCTCATAAGGTCCTTAGGATTGTGTATATTTTTTTACTATCTATTATTATTATTATATATTATTATTCATATTTTGTGGTTGATTAGATAAATAGCATTGTTATGATAAGATTTTGATAAAGCCCAAACTTAATTAGGAAACTTTTAATTAGGGCGAGGTGGGTGCCTACAAGGAGTTCCTTGGAACCTTCCTACTTCGTAACCTAGCCCCCGAATCCAACTTTTATTCAAAGACCATGCTTTTCCAAAATATGGGGTCAATGTTTTATTGAAAATAAAACTCTTTTTTGTGGTTTCCTTGTTCCCTAAAAATAAGGTGGCGACTACCAGTTTTTTTTTTTTTTTTTACGAACTCTTACCCTTTTTCAAAAATTCAATCTTGAGTGGATAATAGAGAAGAATAAACGTGGATAATAGAGAAGGATAAATCGAGACGAATAAACATCATCCACAATCCACTCAAACTTCAAGTGAATAAAAGGCCTCCCGATCCCTCGGGATATTTAGGTTGGCTGGTTCACACTCCCATTGGGTAAATTTGGTTGATTAACTGATTTTTTTACGGTAATTGCAAGTCAAACTGCCAAGTACAGCGTAATAAATTAAGAATCACTGACAGAAAATAAGTCGAACATATAAGGACATAATTGCAACAGAAATAACATAAATTGAACTTAAATTAAATTGCAGAAATTAAATGGGCAGGAATTGAAATTGCATAATTTTAAATAAAGAAAAACCACGTCTCTCCAAGTGGAGAGAGGGAATATACTCTACTAAAATTTAAAGTACAAAATTGAAAGCATAAATTAATAAAAATCCTCCTCGAAATTCCAAGTGGAAAGAGGGGATATTCTACTAAAATTTAAACTACAGAATTGAAAGCATAAATTAATAAAATTCCTCCTCGAAATTCCAAGTGGAAAGAGGGGATATTCTATTGAAATGGAAATTGCATAATTAAAAGCAACAATTAAAAACTAAAAAAAAAATAAAAACCTCTTCTCTCCAAGTGGAGAGAGGAACGATTGCACCGTGTGTGAAATTGCGCAATATCGAAAATACTGAAATTAAAAATAGAAATTGAGAATAATAACTGAAAAATAAATTCACTCTTTGAAATTAAACTGACTGAACTGAACAGTAGTACAGTATGTGGAAGCAGAAAATAGTCAAGACTTAGATGCACGTAACATAAAATAATGTACAACTGTTTCTGATAAAATCCAATATGAACACTCAACTAATAAAGGAAAATAAACTGCTTAATTATTCGTACGCCTGATGAAATTCAACAACAAAAGTTTAGAGAAAAAAACTAAAACTGCGCGCCCTATAAGTGGAAAGACGAAAGTTCAGAGAAAAAAAAAAAAACAAACTGCCTTCCTCTTCTATTTGGCGAACTTCCCTTTTATAGAAGATACGAGCTACTTTTCTTCTTTGTTTTCTGACACCTCGAGCTGATTCTTATCGCCCTTTCCTTTACTCTTTGAGACTCTCTCTCCCTCTCTGAGACTTTCTCTCTTTTTCTTCCTGACTCCCCCACCCACTTCTCCCTCTGACTTTCTTATATTTTCTTATATATATATATATATATATATATAATTTTTTTTATTTTTTTATTTTTTTTATTTTTTTTATTTTTTTTTATTTTTTTTTATTTTTTTTTAAATCTTTATATTTTATTCTCGATTTCTCTCCAAACTTTAAATGCTCGTATTTTCTTCGTCTGAAGTCTAATTTGGATGTTCTTTATATGCACGTGAAGCTTGCGATGCGTACTTTCAAACTAAGGTGGTTTCATGGCTTGATTACACATCGATTTTTACCTGCAATGCAAAACAACAGCAAACCAATTACGCGCACCTATTCCACACAACTTAACCTAAAATAAAGATAGAAATAAAAATAAGCTAAAATGCTACTCTTATGCGATGCTAAAATAACTAAAAAGCACTAAAATGACCTAATTAACCTAATTAACATGCCTTTAGGGATTTAACAATGCTTACTTTGGGGTTTAAATTTCGAAAATTTGAGCATTTATCACATAGATAAGCTCAATTTCAGAAAATTGACAAGAGATTTGCTTGACAAGTTTAAGCAAGTCTTATTTATCCAAAATGAACCAAGTTCAAGCATCAAAAGGACAAGATTAGCTTTCTCAAGATGATATCCAAAATTAAAGCAAGTTCATCAATTCATATGCCAACATAAGCTTTCAACAAGGTTTAACTTATCTCAATAAGATTTGCAAATGAGGATACCATTATAACAATAACCAAGTGACAAAGGATTATCAAACTTCCAAACAATAACCAATATTAAAGGAAGTTATAATATGACATCCAAGATATAGCAATTGTTTAACATATGTCATAATAAGATAAAAATGTCATTCAACAAACATTCCCAAGTACTAAAAGTTATCCAACAACTAAATAAATGTTTAAACCATGAAAAAATATTCCAAAATACTTGAGCACAATGTTTAACCCATATCATCAAAATATACCAAGAACTAAAAGTCAAGATACCAAAATGTTTCATCCAAACTATCAATACACAAAGAGATAAATCAAATATAGGTGTTTGGGGCAAAAGCCGGGTCCAGTGGTGCCTCCTCAACCAGTTCCTCTATTTGAAGCTTTGACTTGATCATTCGAATGTCATGATCAAAACCTTCGCCTTGAGGTGCTTGAGGGGCTTCCGTTCTCTTTCTTCATTTGCTTACTTTCTCATTGTTGACAATCCACCTTTTATCTTGAGGAATCCAAAGACCCCATTTTGATGAAAGTGGTCTCACAAAATGTGTCGGAATCCTTAAAAGAATCATTTATGACAATTTCTTTCTCCGTCAACACATCTACATCAAACAAATCAAAGATACGTGATAAGAGCATTCCATATGAATAGGAGCAGAGTAATAAATATTGTCAACAATTACATGGGCAATGTTAATTTGTTCTGTGGTAAGCACAGCCCAAATTAGAAAAATGTCAATAATAGAAACACATGTATAACTGCCAGACCTAGGTCAAATATTGTGGACAATAATGGAATGAATAACTCTAGAATCAAGTGTAAGTTGAGAAGTATTGTTCTTGAATTCATCCCTAGTCATGTTAGGATTGCCACAAATTAAGCGAATGGCCTCAAGGAGAGGAAAGGTATGCCCTTTAATAGGATGATTCTGAGGCTTGAACCAATGCATTTCGCCAATTGGAACATTGAAAAGATTTGCAAGCATTTCCTTATCAAAATCAATTTTTACACCCTTAACATAAGAGTGGATGGAGTCTTTGTTGCCTAAGGCCAAATTGGCATAAAAATGCCTAATAAGAAGTGGAGTAGAGGGATTTGTAATCTCAATCAAGGGCAACTAATGCAAATCATGAAATTTAGAATAAACATTGGGGAAAAATTCCGAGAGAAAGGTTTTGGGAGCACTCGATCTTACCCGTGATGATTGTGCGTGATGCAATATGTTCGGTGTAGAGCGTCTCATATCTTTGAGTGATAAAGAGTTCATAATATGGTTCATTCGTACGAGCACGTCAAGGAGCCTCTTCAGTCACTTTCTCCTTCCCTTTGTTCCTTTGTGAAGCCCTAGAGGATTCTTTACCATGAGCACGGTGGGTAGGAACTGATTTCTTGGGTGCCATTGAGATTAAATGCGACAATATGAGAATGTATGAAGATAAAAAAAAACAAGTTTGAAACAAGCTAGAATGGTTACAGCACCTGGGGTTAAGGTTTGAGAAAGTATTTGAGAGAAATGGGTCGAGAAAAGAGAGAAAACACAAAGAAAATATGAATGGTCAGAACTTTTAAAAAACAGAGCCTCTAAGCAGTAGTCGACTATACCAGTGAGTTAGTCGACTAGAATGAGACTTAGTCGACTAGTCACTGTGTTTAGTCGACTAAACTAGAGGCAGTAGCTAAATTAATTTTCCCAGAAAACTTAGTCGATTGAAAAGGATTTGTAGTCGACTAGTCGAGTTCGTCCATCTTTAGTTTTGAAAACTACTAAGTTAGTCGACTATATGGAATGGAGTTAGTCGACTAAGACTAGTGAAATTCTTGGTTTTCATAAAACTTTTTCTCAAAAGCTCATTCAATTTATTCAAACTAATTTTTAAGCACATATGCAACATCAATGGGCGTTAAATCATCATATTTGAACATCAATGTAATCCCATGAACTTCAATTTATATTCATTCCAACAAATACAAATGAATATCAACAATATACCATATTGAAGCATGTAGAATAACAATATTTTAAACATATTTCATTTGCCACAAAATATATTCAATTAAACTGAATCAAATGTATGTCAATATGAAAGTATCATATAAGAGAGATTTTTCATTTTTAACATTTCATATATGATGCATCAAAAAAAATGTATTTAACTCGAATTTATATGACCATGATATAAGAAAAATTATAAACAAAAATTAAAAGAAAATTCTTACTAATTACCAACCAATATTGGTCTTCTTTCCACCATCCTCAATGGTGGGTGCCTTCATGAATAAGCTTGATGAACCATAGTCATAGAATTTGTTTCCATTGTCATGGAAGGTTGATGTGCTTGGATTTACCACTTCTTCAATTCTTGAATACTCCGATTCGATTAACTCAAGTGCATTCCTATTTGTGAGTAGAGGGCAATTCTTTCTCTTATGTCCTCGTTTATAACAATGTTTGCACTTGGCTAATTCTGTCATGCTTGATTCACCCATCAAATAGGTATTGAACTTTGGGGTGAGCTCTTCATCTTCACTATCATCTTTATTTTCCTCATCCTTATCATCATGATTGTCATTTGATGAGTTGAGAGCATGGTTAGGCAATCGATGATTTGTTTCTTCTTCAATATCATGTCTATTCAAGAATGGCTCGTGTTGCATGAGGGAATAAATGAGTTCATCCATGCTTAGAGTTGAGAGGTCTTTTGTTTCTAAAATGGCATTGACTTTTGTCTTCCATTTTGTTGATAGAGACCTAAGAAATTTGCTCACAAGCTCATCATTAGTATAAGTCTTTCCAAAAATTTCCAAATGATTTATGAGATATGTAAAACGTAAATACATTTGAGAAATAGATTCAATATGATTCATTTTGAACGTTTCAAGATCATGAACAAGCAAGTTAATTTTGGACTTTTTGACTTGAGAATTTTCTCCATAGATCATTTCAAGTTCATCCCAAATTTGCTTTGCTGTTTCACAATTTGAAATGCGCATGTATTCACTTTCACATAGAGAGTGATATAAAGCTTGTTTGGTCAAGCATTCCATTTGATAGACTTTGTGGTCTATCTCAATCCACTCATTTTTCGGCTTAGTAGGAAGTTTGGTGTGACCAATGACAATGAGCCACATCTTAAAATTTTGAGCTTGAAGAAAAATAATCATCCTATTTTTCCAAATCATATAATTTTTACCATAAAAAATAGGAGGTCGGTCAATGGGATGACCATGGGCAAAAGTCGATCCAATAACGTTTGCCATGATCTTTAGCTCAAGATAACAATATAATATTGAGCACTTGCTCTGATACCAATTGTTGTCCCATGTTATATAACCCTAGAGGGGGGTGAATAGGGTTTTGGCAAACTTTAAGCAAATACTACCAATTAAAAAGTATGTTCCAGTTAATTTCAGCAGATGCACAAATATATAAACAATTAATTGGAAATGAGAGAGAGAAAAAAATCAAACACAATGATTTTAACGTGGTTCGGACTCCGCCTACGTCCATGCCTTAAGCACCAAGCTCAAGGATTCCTCAATCCACTATGGATCACTCCTTCAAGATGGAGAAACCTTTACAATCAATCTCACTTTCGGTGGAGATAAAACCAATGCTACCAAAGCACTCAATCTTACTTTCGGTGAAGATTAAACCAATGCTCACCAAGAGTACTCAATCAATCTCACTTTCGGTGGAAATAAAAACCAATGCTACCAAAGCATTCAACCAATCTCACTTCCGGTTGGAGATTAAACCAAGAGACTACCGCTCTTTTCACAAGATATACAATCAGATTTGTGTACAATGAATGAATTCCTTAATAGTAAATAAAGTACAAATATAGTTCTCACTAATATCTCTCAAAGATATAAACTATTTTGGGCTCAAGAGAATGATGATTCTTTGACTAAATCACACAAGATTGATGTAAACAAGTTGGTTAAGAATACTATGATCAATTTATTCAACAAAAAGTCCACTAGATGAAGTCAGGATATTCAATAAAGCATTTAGCACAATATAAAATATTTATAGTACGTACATGTTTGTTATCATCAAAATCTTTCAACAAATGTGGATAAATCATTTTATCAGTTTGGATTGAAGCCATAAGGCTAATAGATATTATTAAAATATATTTATTATTATTATTATTATTATTATATGGCTATATGCAACATGCAATATTCTTTTTGATTTTTTGTAATATTATAAATTTATAATACAATAATAGTAAAACAAAATTTAGATATTATAAATTTACTTGTTACCCTCTTTTTACACTATTACTATTTATTTACATATAAAAATTTCAAATCAAATACTAATTAAAAAATTAAAGGGATTGATATTTTGATAAACTGACTGTTGGATTAGATACACTATTTATGTAAGTTATACATACCAAAAATCACAGTGATCCAACAGTCAAATTTTAAAATATCTCAATATTTAAAATTTATATTTGTTAATATCTAAGTATAATAATTTTCACCTTGACATTTTAAAAACGACCGTTGGATGATATGTTCTGCTGATATAAGTCATGCATGCAAAAAAATCACGTTAATCCAACGGCCATTTTTTATAAAATACCACATTTTTTTCTTCTAAAAACTGTAAAATTATATTTGCACAGTTAGAACATTTAGATGTTTTCTCAAAATCCAGCCTATGTGACTTTTTGCATGCATAATGTGTAACATCTTATCCAACAGTTAGTTTCTCAAAATACATTTCCCATGTTGGATTTTGCAAAGCATGAGTAAGAACCTTATATATGCAAGAACCATGTATTCATGAGAAAAACTACTTATGTTGGTTTCATCCAAGTTGTGTATCATATGAATATTATCCATATTTTACAAAACCTAACATGGGGTTCGTAATTTGTGAAACCGGCCGTTGGATAAGATGTTCCACGCATACACATTATGCATGCAAAAATCACATAGATCCGACGGTTGGTTTTTGAGAAAACATATAAATTGTTTAAATTAATTGTGCAAATATAATCTCATAGTTTTTTTTTTTTTTTTTTTGCAAAAATGTGGTATTTTTAAAAAAATTGACCGTTGGATCAACGTGATTTTTTGCATGCATGACTTACATAAGCGGAACATCTCATCCAACGGTCGTTTTTGAAAATGTCACTGTGAAAATTATTAAACTTAGATATTAAGAAATAATATAATTTTTAATATTGAGACATTTTAAAATCTGACTGTTGGATCATTGTGATTTTTGGTATGTATGACTTAGATAAATAGTGTATCTAATCCAACGATCGGTTTATCAAAATACTAATCCCTTTATTTTTTTTATTAGTATTTATATTTTTTATATATAAATAAATAGTAATAATAGTGTAAAAACTAAAAAGAGAATAACAAGTTGTGCTTAATTAATTTTTATTACAATGATCTTTATTAAAGTTGTGGTTAATTATGAGAAGTTGGTCATAATTAAGTGCATACTTAATTTTTTAATATATGCAGATGTATATTATCACGATTGTCACCAAAATGAATTATTAATTTTTATTTTTTAAAATTATATTTCATTTTGTTTTTTAACGAAGAACCGCGGTCCGATCCGATTCGATTCGGACTAAATGTGATCCTAAAAAACTTAATCCAAATTAGATCGGATCGATGCTCATTTTTCCCTAATCCGATCCGATTCGATTCGATCTACACCCCTAGGCCTGTTTGGATCGGGGAATCAAAGGTGGGAATGGGAATGGGCTGGGATGTATTACAATTAGGGGTGTGCAAAAACCCGTCCGACCCCATCCGAACCAACCCGCAACACGCGGTTACATATCTCATGGCGGGTGGGGTCGGGTGGATGAGATAGAAATTCTATGGGTGAGGTTGGTTGGTGGGTGTCAATACCAAAACCCATTCAAGACCAGCCACCCGCCAACATTTATATATAAATATATTTATATATATAAATAATAAATTTATATAAAATGATTCAAGATACTTGTTATAATTTTTTTTTTTAAAACAAATGCATGTTAGAAAAGTTAGAAAGCAGAAACCACAAAGGATTAAAGGCCAAAAGCAAATTACATGCTATAAATTTATAGCTATTTCTTTGTCATCAAATTGCACTGTAAAATATTGGGTAGATCCTCCATGGCATTTAAATATTATGTTATAAAGTGGTGATGTGTTTGTTCTTCATCATATTCAATGTTCAAATGCGAGCGGAATCACATCAATCTACTCATAAAATGTCTCTCTTTTTATTTGTTTATTATCTTTTCCTAAGCATTCTCCATCTCTTTTGTTTAGGGAGTTCCTGTAAATTTTGAGCAGAATTTCATCCCATTATCAAATGTACTTACCCTATTTTATATGAATGTGCCTCTCTAATTTTCCTTTCTTATTTATATTAATACGTATACACTTTCAATTTATGTGCCTTACATCATTTTAATAATTTTCATATTTATGTTTTAAATAGCTTATGGAGGAGTTTCATGAGAATTGTAGTTTAATCATTAAAGAATACAAAATTGTATTGTTAGATACGAGTTTAAGGTGTCTTTGCTTGTTCAAATGAGTTTAGAGATTTTAGGTTTCTATAAAAAAAATTATTATTGATTGACCCGCATAATCTGCCCATCCGCCAGTTGAAATCAGCCAATTTTTTCAACCAATCCGCCGGTTATTAAGATGTGCGGATCGGTTGGTGGTTGGGAAGATTAGCCACCCGCTAAGGGCGAATTGGTTGACGATTTTACCCTCTACCCACCCCAATTGACCCGCGCACACCCCTAGTTGCAATATTTGAGCCGAAATGAAATTAAGACACCGGAATAGACTGGGATTGATTTCCATTAAAAGGTGGGAGTCTGGATCCTCTACTTGGGCTTAGATATACTTGGGTGATGTGTCGTAATCTGGATGTTCTATTTTTTATTTGGATGATGTGCAGATAATTCAGATCATGACACATCACCCAAACACCTAGCAAACCCAAGTAGATAATTCTCATTCAAAAGGTGGAATTGCATTCTCTTCCGTTTGGTGGTTATTGTTATTCCAACCTTTGGGCTGGAATAAAAAAAGACCAAGCCAATCCAAAAAGCCCGATGATACTCATGCACGAGCCCCTTCCTCTTCAAAGCTCAACCGAAACCCATGCTCTGTCTCTAGCAGCCCGCCATTGATACTGGTTTCTCGCCGCCGTTAGCTCGTCGCCGGCAGATCGCTGGTTTCTCCGATTGTCGAACTTCAGGTACTCTCTCTCTTCTCGATCTGTCTCTTTCTCTCTCTATCTCGATCTCTCTATATCTCTCTCGATCTCTCTTTCTCGATCTGTCTCTTTCTCGCCGCCATTGATTTGGTCATGCTCTCTCTCGATCTCTCTTTCTCGATCTGTCTCTCTCTCTTTCGATCTCTTTCTCGATCTCTGACTTTCTCTCTTTTCATTTCGTTAGGTTTACTGGATTTACAGGCTAGCTACTGAGAAACAGTCTCCACGAAGAAAAGCACACTAAACAGTACTTCAATTTGGGGACATAGAGAAGGTGAAACCTTATTTTGTTGTTCTGCTTTAGATAAATAAGTGATTTCCGTAGTTGAAGCGTTGTTCTCTCATTGTTGTTCTTAATTAGTATACTAATAGATTTTCAGTCACTTAAAAAAGGTGTATAATCGTGGATCACTTGATTTTTATTTACATATTTTTATAATTTATTATGGAAGTAGTTGATGTAATTAATTTTCCAAAATAAGTTCTTATTTAGTGCACTACTAGACTTTGAATCATTTGACAAAATTAAGCAAAGTTATAGAGTCCTATTTGAGTTTAGTTGGTGTATAATCATGGGTTATGTCTGAATTCTATTTTTATTTATAGATTTTAATATTTTTTTTTGGGGAAAATGTTGATGGAAAATGGTATTTCCAGAATAAATGGGGAACCAAAATTAGATCCTTGCAGTCTCTATATATTTTCCATTTTTAGCCCCTAAGTTGAGTTGATTTCCAATTTTGATACAAAACCTCTCATAATGTTTCAAAGGACTGCACATAGTTGGGGTTTTGTCCAACTCAACTGGTTTTCTAATACTGATTTCTTGTTCCACTTTCCATTTTGGCGAAAGCCTTGACTTGTGTATGGTGACTGTTATAAAATTGATTTCAGGGTGTCTGCCATTCTGATTTTATAACCTTGCTGTTTTCTAGTCCAAGTATGACAGAGTTGGATTATTTTCATCAATTTTTACCTTGTTACCAGTAACAAATTAATTTTGAATGTTTAGTACAGTTAACATTTATTTATTTTGTAAGCTAAGTTTTGTCTCTTGTGACCCTTTTTGAGTATAATATCCAGCAGTAGAAGAAATAGTTTAATTAAAAAGAGTAAAAATAGTGGAGACTTTTTGTTGGACATTATATCCATTGGTTAATAAATTACTATGTGCATATTGTTTCTTTTCGCCACTGCTCCAACATGCAGTAAGATTCCTATTCCATGACAAAAGTATAGTATTAGACTGAAATTTTAGGAACTAGAGGTTTTTATGTAGTTTTCTGTGTTACCCATCAAGTGAATTACTATCTATGGACTTTGATGGTGAGGGAATTAGATCATATCATCTGATAATTTACTGTTGGAAATGAGTAGTACATATGAGAGGAAAATTTTGAAATTTGTTGAATCCTTTACGCATCTGCATGCCCTAACTTATTTAGCAAAATACAATAGAACACCCAATCCCACCCTCCTATATATATGTATATAGGAGAAATAATGCTAATTGAAGGCAAAACTTTTGGGATAGTGATGATAATGGATGCTGTTCATTCTTGGGGAGTCGGTTGACATAAAAAGCCCTGAGTTGTTTTGGTGTTCTGGAGACGTATAGCCTGTAAATCGTATTTGGATGATCTCATCCCTATTACTAGCATGCAGAATCATGTGTATTTTGTTGATAACTATTTTTACCAATTTACAAAATGATAGGAATTGGTTTCCTTTTTTTTTTTTTTTTGTTTTATAGTAATTGGAACATGCAAATTCTTCAATCATATAAGCATTTTACTCTATCATGATAGCAACAATAGGCACCCTCAGCAGCAGACGTTATTTCATTGATTCCAATCTCCATTGGAACAGCCTCTGCATTTTGTATAGGACTATGGTTTTTAAAATTTCCAAGCATGGCTATCTTCTCCAGCATATAATCTCTTCAATCCTATTTTCACTCAGCATTCCTTTCAGTCACAAACATTGAATTGCTTAACTTCAATTCCTGACCTTAGAACTCGTAGGGTTAATTTTGATGGCTTGGATATTCATTGGAACCAAAAAAAGACATTGATCTAGATATTGATTCATTTTGCAGCAAAGAGCATTAGTTGAAAAGAAAAAAAATTCTGACTAATGAAAACTACTTTTAGAAGTAAAATTACTGATGAATGGAACATAGATTATAGATTATAGTTCAGCAAATAAAGGTGATTATGCAATATCAAGTCTGAAGATTAAATTATCTAATTCCTCATTTATAGTCTTTCAGTGATGAACTTTGGATTTTGTTATATGGGATTTGAATTGATGATTCTCTATTTGTATATGGGATTTTGTTAAATGGGTAAATATATAGGCTTATAGGATGAATCTTCGGAAGTATGTATATTTTTTATCTTGATATATGTTTGGAATTCATTACATTGAATATATTCTTATTCATGTGCAGAAACTGATTTGTCATCCGCGGAATGCAGAAACGGCAACGTTTTGGTGGATTTGTGGCCTTTTCTGTATGTGACATATAAGACTCAGGCATACCCAATGAGACACCAAGGTTAACCAGCCAACGTAATTTACAAGTTCCTTAAAACCAAAATCACTACACCACCACATTCTGTAATCCCATCTTTCAAGTATACCTCTCTAAGCATTCATCCGAACAACAAAAATGGCGTCGACGCCCAACGGATATGCTGGTACAGTCACTGAAGAAGAACAAGACACCACCACCAACGCTTCGTCATCCTTCAAATTTGGCACGCCTGAAGCCCTCGAACAGGTCCGTAAACTCACCGATGTCGGCGCTATGACTCGTCTCCTTCACGAATGCATAGCCTACCAACGATCCCTCGATCTTGAACTCGAAAACCTCCTCTCTCAACGCACCGATCTCGACAAACAGCTACACAACCTTCAGAAATCTGCCGAGGTTCTAGACATTGTCAAGGCGGATTCCGATCACATGTTCTCCAACGTCCGATCCACTTGTGATCTCGCCGATCAGGTCAGTGGCAAGGTCCGTGAGCTCGATCTCGCTCAGTCTCGCGTAAATTCGACTTTATTGCGCATTGATGCGATTGTTGAGAGAGGTAATTGTATTGAAGGAGTGAAGAAGGCTCTAGAAACTGAAGATTTTGAGTTTGCGGCTAAGTATGTGCAGACCTTTCTTCAGATTGATTCTAAGTATAAAGATTCTGGATCGGATCAGAGGGAACAGCTTTTGGCGTCGAAGAAACAGCTCGAAGGGATTGTGAGGAAGAGATTATCGGCTGCGGTGGATCAGCGGGACCACGGCACGATTCTTAGGTTTATTCGGCTTTACTCGCCGCTTGGGTTGGAAGAAGAAGGATTGCAGGTGTATGTAAGTTATTTGAAGAAAGTAATTGCTATGAGATCTAGACTTGAATATGAACATTTAGTTGAACTCATGGAGCAGACCTCTGGGAATCAGAATCAGGTAAATTTCGTTGGTTGTTTGACAAATTTGTTTAAAGACATTGTGTTAGCCGTTGAAGAGAATGATGAAATTTTGCGAAGTCTTTGCGGTGAAGATGGCATTGTGTATGCGATATGTGAGCTTCAAGAAGAGTGTGATTCGCGAGGTTCTTTAATCTTGAAGAAGTACATGGATTACAGAAAATTGGCTAAAATAACGTCTGAGATCAATGCCCAGAACAAGAATTTGCTTGCTGTTGGAGTGTCCGAGGGACCAGACCCAAGGGAGATTGAGTTGTACTTGGAAGAAATACTGTCACTAATGCAATTGGGAGAGGACTACACGGAATTCATGGTTTCAAAGATTAAGGGGTTGAGTTCTGTTGATCCGGAGTTGTTACCACGAGCAACAAAGGCTTTTAGGAGTGGAAACTTTAGTAAAGTTGTTCAAGATATTACTGGATTTTATGTGATTCTGGAGGGATTTTTCATGGTGGAAAATGTAAGGAAAGCTATTAGGATCGATGAGCATGTGCCGGACAGCCTCACGACTTCCATGGTCGATGATGTGTTCTATGTTCTGCAGAGTTGTTGTCGGAGGGCAATATCCACTTCAAATATTAACTCGGTGATTGCCGTTCTGAGTGGTGCGGGTAGTCTGTTGGCCAATGAATACCATGAAGCTTTGCAAGAGAAGATGAGAGAGCCAAACCTTGGAGCAAAGCTGTTCTTGGGTGGGGTTGGTGTGCAAAAGACAGGGACAGAGATTGCGACGGCTTTAAATAATATGGATGTTAGTAGCGAGTATGTTCTGAAACTACGACATGAGATTGAAGAGCAATGTGTGGAGGTTAGTGACAAATTTTCTTTTCCTTTGGTCTGTGTTGAATTATATATACACACATGATATCCCTTGTTCAATGGCTCGTATGTCAACTTGCTTGTATTTTTTTCAAAATTGATGTGGTTATAGTTCTTTAAATTCATCCTTCTTATCCATAAGAGAAGGTACGTTAAGGCGGTTATTGTAACTAAGTTGAAATGGGGGTGCATTATTTTAAGAATTAAAGTATATATGGTTGAACTTGTTGTTTCCTACCCATGAATTAATTGCACAAGAGTACTTGTGGAGCTTTATGTTTCCATTGATATGGTTTCATCTTATCCAATGCTACTTTTCCTCAACTTAGTATTCCGCTTCCATATAGTTATCTCACATGTCCAATCTGAATTGTTTAAAATTTTGATGATTGTTTGGGAAATTGGTTTGAGAGACAACTTGTTTAGCATAAATAGTTTGAACATTTCGTTTGTTCGCCCATTTAGAATTGGGAAAATTTTCTGCCAACAATCTTGTATCTTTGTTATTTCTTTCCTCTCAGCAGCCAAAATGCCAATTAACTTTCAAAATATCGTTGTTATATTATACACTACTGCTTTTTGTGAAGTTGTTCAGCTTTTCGAGTATAGAATTTGACGCTGCTTTAAGTAAAATAATAGCTGGCTGTGTTTTGAGCGTTCACAATTTTTGAAACTTCCTTCCTTTAATTGAATTTGTTGGGTTGCATTACCTGCTGGTATCCTTGGGAAATAAGAGATTGAGTATTTGAGCTGTACACTAGCTAAATGTTTCTGGAGATTTTTTCCCCCTGGGTGAAAGCCAAAACAAAAAGGTTGATTTAGTCATACTCATTCTATAGAGAGGTCATGGAGATATTTTCAGTGTTACATTTATACTCTTTTCCTTTTAATGATGGAAGAATATTTAGAGAATGCTGGAATTTCAGAGGCATAAACAGTTAATGTTCATAGGTTCTTTTCAATGGGTCGACATACAACATTAATATTTTTGAAATTAGAACTTAAAAGTTATGCTGTTATTGGTAATTTAGTCGATCACAAACTTTTTAAACTGATTCAGTCTTCAAATGGAAATTTATTCCCCTACCTTAAAATTAGAAGAGAAATAAAATTGGAAATTTGGATGTTATTAGGTAAAGACAAGCTAAAAAACTACTATAAAAAATTCAGTTAAAAATATTAATTAATCATTCCAATCATTCAAAGAGTAATACTTTCTCATAGACCATATTACGTGTTATGACATGAACTAAATGAATGAGCTCAATATGGTCAACCAACTTTCTTCACAAGAATGATATTAATCATCATTATTGTCACTAAGCTGGTAGCAGTTATTGATTGGCTCAACCTTCAATGGCAACTACATCAGAAAAATTTGGAAACGTTTCTTTTTGATAAATGTTTAAGACAGTGAGACATGGTGTAATATTGGGTATTCTTTAGCAATTTATATAGTTCATTCAAGAGAGGTTTCTTTTTGTTTACTGTGTAAATTGGGGAAGTTCGTTTGCTTACCTGGAGGCTAGCCACCTAAGACAATTGCAACCACGTGGGAGTTGGTTATGGAAGGGGAACAGAGCAACTCGAGGAACAATTGGGTGAGACCGAAAAATGGGGGTGACCTGAGTTGACCCTGGCCCTTCCCCAAGGGCGACTGAACCCTTAGGTCGTGAGATTGAGATTGAGCGCAATTATTGTCGTTGTCCTTGATGGGTGGGAGTATTGATTGTGGAATCTTCAGTCTTGTCCTCTTCCCTTTGGAAGTGTCCCTTTTATAGTGGGACAAAGAGTGTGGAATAGCTAGGGGGGAAGTAGGGAGTTCGAGGTTGAGCCAATCAGGCGCTTTACACCCCGTGCCACCCTCGCATGCAAGCATGCATGCCAACCTAGGCTGACCCACTTAAGATCGGACTTAGGTTGTACGGAGCTAATCACTGTATACTTGCGACCTTAGGAGGTGTGATCTTGCATTGTGTCAGTGGCGCAAGCATGCACGATCCCAATGCAATGGGCCAACGGCTGTAGTAAGGGAAATGTGCTGCACTCACGGACATGTCACCCTGGTTGTTTTGTCGAGCAGGCTAGGACGAAGGGGCGACCCTATCTTGATTAACCTAAGAGGGGTCCCTTCACTTTAGTTGGCCTCCGTCCTAGCCGCCAAACCAAACCCCCTTAATCACTTGGGTAAATGAGGGCGGCCTTGCCCCCGCTCAACCCTGCATAGGGGGAGCTCTGTGTGCTCGCGCGCCCTACCTCCACCTGGGGGTGGGCATATACAAAAGGGGCATCTTTCGGGAAAGGCATCCCCGTCGAGGTGGGGAACTTGAAGGAGGGGTGGGCCCTGAAGTCACGCTCAGGACTTGACCCCCGTAGGGGAGGGTCAAGGTCCTAGGTCTGTTGTCAGAACAGATCATCCATGCTTCCGTGTTCCATTGGCCCTCACCCTTAGGAAGGATTCTGCCGTCGACACTTTTAAACTTGTTTAATGTCTAATTGAAAATAAAGGCACATCCAATTTGGCTTATCAACATGCATTCGCATAGCTGTTTCCATCCTTCCTTTGACACTTGGAATACTGAATAAGGTGAATATCTACTCGAATTTATGAAGGTATTATAAATGTTAAATGCTGCTGATATTTGTGGCAACTAGAGGAAATGGGAATCCCCTAATAGGCTGAGACAATCCTTTGCCATCCCTCGGAGCCCTATTTTTCTTCTTGTTGAGAATCATGAATTAACGGGACCAACAATTAGTAATAAAAAGATGTTGTTTGGGAATTGAGACTACCTTTGGGAGGCTTGACACTCACGTGTAGTTTTGTTTTGTATTTCTGCTCTAGTAGATCTAGGATGTTTGTTACATCATTTGATTGGTTGTTCCAGAGATTCTATTCATTCTAATCTAACTTGAAATCACAACTTTAAGGATGATTTCGGATTGATTTAGCCAATTAGAGGGACATTTATTGAGAGCCTTCTTTGGATGGCTCTCCTTTGAATGTTAACTCACGTTTCTCTATTAACATGATATGCTCATTTGGTTATCTTTTATTATGCCTCAGTGCATGGACAAAATTCTTTATCATGTTTTGATTTACTTCTTTCTTTTAAGTTCTTACAGAACTGTTATGTATGGTTTATAATATGAGCAACATTCTGAAATTAGAACAATCCAACAAATTCTTAACGATTTTAACTATTCATGAAGAAATGAGTGGCTATTATATTGAATATTTTGCTCAAGATTCTTTTATAATTTTGTTTGTAGATCTGTATGATAGTTACTCAGGTGGTTCCTAATTTTTGGGTTCATTTCTTTGGCCTCTTTGAAGAATTCACCTCGAGAAGTTTAAAATATTAAACATATGGAAATCAATTTTGTCAGGTATTCCCAGCGCCAACTGAGAGAGAGAGAGTGAAATCTTGTTTGTCCGAATTAGGCGAGATGAGCAACAGTTTCAAGCAAGCCTTGAATGCTGGCATGGAGCAACTTGTGGCGACTGTGACACCCCGTATCCGTCCAGTGTTAGATAGTGTGGCAACCATCAGTTATGAGCTGTCGGAGGCTGAATATGCAGATAATGAGGTGAATGACCCCTGGGTGCAAAGACTTCTCCATGCTGTTGAGACTAATGCAGCATGGCTTCAGCCAGTAATGACTGCGAACAACTATGACTCATTTGTTCATCTGGTCATTGATTTCATCACAAAAAGGCTAGAAGTGATCATGATGCAGAAAAGGTTCAGTCAGCTTGGAGGTCTTCAGCTTGACAGAGATGCTAGGGCATTGGTTAGCCATTTCTCCAGCATGACTCAGAGGACTGTTAGAGACAAGTTTGCCCGTCTTACCCAAATGGCAACTATCCTTAATTTAGAGAAGGTCTCTGAGATTTTGGATTTCTGGGGTGAGAACTCAGGACCCATGACCTGGAGACTAACTCCAGCTGAGGTTAGGAGAGTGTTGGGTCTGAGGGTTGATTTTAAACCTGAAGCGATTGCTGCTCTTAAATTGTAATCCCATCTATGAAGGCCATGATTTTCTTCTTCATTTTCCTTGTGGTCTTCATTTTTACCTTTTTTCTTCTCTTTTGAAGTCAAATGACTTAATCTTGCATTGGAGGGTGGCAGTTTAACATGCTATTAAGTTTTATCAATTATAATAAATTTTATTTGTTTTTTAAGTAGTTTATTAAATGGTCCCTCCATTCATGTTGTGTTGCATGTTATTTGAAATATTTATTCACTAATTTCAGTTTTACATCTTTCCCTGAATCGTTGATATTGATATCAAAATGGTAACTGGGATAGGCTGGAAAAGGTTAACAGCTCTTTGGTTGTCCTGCTCTAATGCACTGAATGATGAAGTGGTTGTGGCCTTATTGGGCCACTATTTATTGAGGACTTGGTGAGAGAAGTTACAAGATATTTATTAGAATATCTCTGTTCATAAGAAGAGGATTGTGTGGGTCTCCTGATAACTACTAGTCCTGTTTCTTCATTGTCAGTTACAAATTTTCACACTGAACATGCAAAGATGCTTGCAAGTTGTGGTACTTATTGATGCCTTTAATCTTTATGTTGAAAGTGCAGCCTTTCAACCTAAATGCTGAACTTATTCTTTAATTGATTGCAAAACAGGCCAGGAACATATCTTTTAATGAATTATTGAGTTTTTCAGACATTGTTTAGTTGTTCTTTGCTCTGTGCTGGCAAGATATGCTTCTTCCCTGTAATACCAAAAACCACTGCTGTTGCTCTTGTTCAAACACTGAGAGGGTGGATGACGGGCATCACTGAGATGAGTTTCTCTATCCTGCACGCTGAGCTTGTGTCTGGAGTTACAGTCATTATGGACATACTTTGCCCGAGGTTTGTTTCCTTTTACATATGACCATTTTTTCCTATATTTTAGCATTTGTTTCTTTACTATGCCCCACATTCAAATTTCCATCCTTGTCTTGCTAACATTGGAAATCTGAATTTGGTTACTTACAAATTGTGACCTTGGTTGTCCAAAATTATGTAAAAATAAGTTCTTTGACTCCTATGACTTTCAGATACTAAAACGTGTTTCATTTGGATGATGTGTGCATTTCAGGTTCATTGCCAGTTGGTTCATTGAAATGGACACGGTGGTGCGAGTAACGTATTAAAGTAGTGTCTCTAAAGGATGAGCTTTCACAATCGAGTAACATCTCTTCATATTCCTCTTCTTGAAAATCTAAGGTTTCTTCTTTTATATTTCCTTTTTTTTTTTTTCCTTTCAAATCTACTTTCCAGAATTTTTGAAACGAAATTATGCATTCAGCAGTAAATTCTTTGTGATTGAAGTAGTTCTAGTTTATTCACCAGATTGGTATCCTTATAGTTATTCCGCCACCACATTGCCTAAGTTTGTTATTGAAAAAGTTTTACGGTGTAGATTTGCCATCTACATTGTTGATTTTGTTAGTATGGGGATTTTTCTTTGTCTAGTATTCAATATTATACCTTTAGAAATTGCAGCAATAAAATCTGTTATTGTCTTGGACTTTATATTATATATCTTTGTAGTCAATGCAGGGATGAGTCCATTATTCAAATGTTCAAATGAACAGTAATATTTAATTAAGATTGATTCGTTCAGTTGATTACATATGATTTGCAATGCCTTGTATCTGTGCATATCTAAATATGAAACTTTGATAGAATAGAAATGACAATTAGAACTTGATAATAACAATATAAAAATTTGGATTCTTTTTTGGACATTTTATTCTTTGATGAACTTTTCTGTGGGAAAAAAAGAAAAGAGGAAAGAAAAGTAAAAAATAAAACACAACTGCTATGAAGTGGGATGTCTCCTGAGTTTCTTTTAGATCAAAGATGAAGATGATGTGCATGCCTATCTTGTTTAGTGAATCTGTGCCACGATTGGTTCATCTCTCTTTTCAAACAAGTATGTCAACTTAAAGTGTCGGTGAAATTATGAGAGAACCGAACCAACTAAAACGAACTGAACCAACAAATACTAGAACTTATCTTTATTTTCCAATTCTACCTATGGAAGGTGGAGGTTATAGACTTAGAGCCTAAGGGAATAGCTTTTGAAGGTAAAAAACGACCGAAAAGCCGCAAAATTGTAATGAAATTTTCGAAATGTAAAAAATGCCCTCACTTTATTCAAAGAATAAAACACAAATTCCACCCAAATCCTTTAAATAAAAACAGACACCCTGAACGAGAACCTTAGCAGCTGTACGTGGTTCTCCTTCTTTCTCTCCTCTCTGGCTCTCGACCAAAATTCTACATTGCCCTCGATCAGGTTATAGAATTAGAAGTAGAATAGATTGCATCTATATTCTGGGGTAAAACTCAAAACCCATCTCATGAAAACTTTATATTGTCCTGTTCAGTTGCTGAGAAAATGTAGGACTAAGAAAGGAAATGGAAATCTTGGAAATCAATATATGTTTTCATTAAGTGGGACCTGAAAGGAAAAGCGAAAAACCACTATTCGACTTAGTTGATGTGATTTTTCATTCTTTGGAGACCAAATAGCATAACGGATTTTATCGATTTTGGTGGGTTCTTTCTCTCAAATGGGAAGGGAGGGGAAGGTTAGTTGAAAGCACAGTAAAAGGAGAAGGGTTTGGTTTAAAGATACGGGTTCAAATGATTCAGATGAGGATTACATGGTAGAAGAAGATGAAATATCTGGTTTGGAGGAATCTTCTTTTTAGGGAGATGAATTAGAAGAAAGCTTTGATAGTTTTGAAAAGGAAGAGGAGGAAGTGGTCAAGAAGGTTGTAAAATCAAAAGCGAAAAAGGAATCTTTGGTTAGAAAAAATGGGGTTAAAATGCCTTGGAAGAGGAAAAGATTTTTGTACAAAGAAGAAGATGATGAGGATTATGATGATGAATTTATGATTGAGAGGGTTTAGGGTGCCAACCTAGTTGGGATGCTAATTTCCTCTAGAATGCCTACCACCCTCTTCTTTTAATTAAGAAAAAAAAAAGAATTTATGTTAGAGGAGGTTGATGGTTTGAATGAGGAAGAAGAATTTCTGGTGGAGAAGAAATCTGAAGATGAAGAATAAAAAGGTGGGCCAGCGGGCAATGCGGTAAGAAGGTTCTGTTAAAACCCAAAAAAGAAAAAGGAAGGTTATGAAGAACCCTTTGGGAAAGAAAGGAAAAAGGAACTTTGGTTCGAGGAGGAAAGAAAAGGGTGGTGGTGATGGGACTTCATAGACAATAATCCATTTGCAGGAGAAAAGAATAATAAAAAGCCTGGTTAGAGAAAGGAGATTGGTCGTACAATCTGATTCAAATTTTATGAGTTCTGGATTGTCTGATTTTGAGTTCAATATATCTGAGGAAGAGAGAGAGCAGGAGAGAGAAGCTGGCAAGTTGTGCAGACGTTTGATGACTAATTTGAGGAGTTCATCTTCATCAAAGAGAATCCAGGAGGACAGAGCTTTTGGTGAATGAAGAAAACCCTGAGAAGAAAGGGTAAGGAAAAGGTAAGAAGAGGATATAAAAAATGAGATGGGTAAGCTGGTGTGTGGGATCTATCTGTCAGAAGAAGGAAAAAGGATTGTGAGAGGAACATTAAATTGTTGCAGCCATTACTTTTGTTTCGCTTGCATCATGGAGTGGTTGAAAGTGGAGTCTCGTTGCTCTTTGTGCGAACAGAGATTTGTGACGATCAGTAAGCCTACAAGATTGAACATAGGAATTGATTTGAGAGATTTAGTGATTCATGTTCCAAAAGGTGACCAGGTCTATCAACCATCTTAAGAAATTAGGGATTATCTTGATCTGTATGAAAATATGATTTGTACAGAATGCCACCAAGGTGGGGATGACATTATGACCACCTCATGTTACTTTGTGATCCCTTGTGTTTCACCTGCACATACCTATTGTCCTATTGTGTCGATCTTGGGTGAGAAGTACCAGAAGGCAATTGGTATTGTGAAGGCTGTAAACCTGTCGCTCTTGGATTATCCACTTTCGAAGCTCAAGATCTTCTGCCCAATTAAAGAACAAGAAGTAACAACTTGTGTCATACACCATTTCCTGTTGAAAATATCGGAGAAGATTTAGACCCTACTTTGGTTTTTTTACCTTCTACACCGTTTACTCAAGGAATTGGGATTCTGTCATCTCCTAAATATCCGTTCGAGATGTTCAAGCTGCTTCTCCAGTATCTAGAGCAGGGGCATCGACTTTGTCAAGTCGACGTGGGATATGCCTTCAAATGCATAATAGAATGAGACAGATGGCTAGCAGAAGTGATGGGGTATCAGCTGCCAATTTAGGAAGTGATTGTTTTAATTCTCAAATTGATCAGTGTAGGGCAACTACATTTCAACATACAACGCCGCCAGAGAAAAGGACATCCTATTATAGTTTTTTTGAGGAAAGGTTGCCGAACAATCCCTCTCTAGTGCAAAATGGGGATCTTTTTTCATGCAAAAGTGAGCCATTCGAGGAGGTAAGTGGTTCATGATCCAACTCCTATAACTACCAATAGTTATGTCCGTGGCATATTATGGGCAGGGATCAATTCGATATCGGGTTATGAGCAACTCCATTTGGTCTGACGGTGGTGTCGTGATTTTTCCACTCATTAGAAGTTTGAGCACCAGTTTTTTGTTGGTATGCATTTGATGTTGCATAAATCAAAATGTGTTGGGAAGAGAATGGGGTTATTTTAAAGGCATTAATTGCCTTGTTTCTTGAAGTAGGTTGTATTGATATGTTGACCTTTGGTGAAAAGCCTTTAAGGCTCGTATCTACAACCTTATATGTTGATCCTCTTCTTTTAAGGATATATATATGTGTTGGTCTTTGTAGAAGTGTGTGTGTGTGTGTGTGGCTGAACACGAGGAGAGAATAAATCAGTGGGTGAATTACACTAAGGCAAGGAATAGGATTAGTCTTCTTAAGGGATTGAGAGAGTGAGTTGTGTGGGGTGTACAAGGGTTAAAGGGGCTTGGGTTTGGGTTCTTGTACTATTACACTCAGTTTTCTCATAGTAAAAAGATGATAATCTCTCCCGTGGATGTAGGCAATTTGAGTCGAACCATGTAAATCCTTGTGTTCTCTATTTTATGTGTTGTGTTTCCTTTTGTGATTTTCTTGGGTGCGTTTCTTTTATTATTTTTCCCAACAGTGGTATCAGAGCAAGGTTAAAGCACAAAAGCATCACACCACCATAGAATGGCGAAGAGTTCCGGTTTTGCAATTGAACCTTTCAATGGCAGCATTGATTTCACCTTGTGGCAACAAAGGGTGAAAAATATTTTGACAAGGAAATGACTCAGAAAGCTCTCAAGGACAAGTCCAAGAAGCCCGAAAAATTGAAAGATGATGAGTAGTTGGAGATGAGAGAGTTGGTAAACAATACCATCCAACTATATCTTGGCAATAACAATCTTCAGGAGGTCATCAACGAAACTGATCCAACTACAACTTGGATGAAGTTGGAAAGCAAATACTAGTTCAAATCATTGTTAAATCGATTACTTCTGAAAAAAATGCTTTATGCATTACATATGGCTAAAGGAGCAAACTTCATGGAACACTTGGATGAGTTCAACTGGCTACTGACGGAATCGGAGGCCGTTGGTGCAAAGATTGAAGAGGAAGATAAAGCGATCCTTCTCTTAACCTCATTGCCTTCGTCCTATGAGCATTTAAGGACCATGTTGATATATAGAAAAGACACCATCAACTTGAGTGAGATGGTTGCTGCTTTAATTTCCCATGAGACGCTGAGGAAGAAAGAGAGTGGTAAGATATCAGAGGAAGGTGTCATGGTTGCATCAAACCATGGTCAGAATAGAGGTAGGATGAGGGAAAGGCAATACGGGTCGAGAAGGGGACGTTCTAAGTTTAGGGGCTTGAGTCACAACATCCCAACTCACCAAATGAGTCCTTTTCCCTTTATCCCACCCTTCCCAAAGAAAATCTCATTAATTTCTCCAAGTGGTTCACTGCCTTAATTCGAACCTTAAAAACCGACATAAAATAAATACTAGACAAAACTGCCTCCACTAGAGTCGGCATCCCCCCTTTAGTTAAGCTTCTTCCACCCATCCAACCTACTTCTAACTTTCTCTACCACCGGATCCCAAAATGAAACAACCCTAGGATTCCTTCCTAAAGGCAGCCCTAAGTATTTCATAGGCCAAGACTCCACCCTACAACCTAATAGTTCTGCTAACCTCTCAATTTCCTCTTCAGAAGCATTCACCCCATCTAGCGCACTTTTACTCAAATTCACTTTCAACCCAGATACTTGCTTAAAGATTTGCAAAATCCTTTGAAAATTCAACAAATAGACCTCATTCTTTGACGAAAAAAATAAAGTATCATTTGCAAACTGACGGTGAGAGACGTAAATCCTATCTCTACTCACCCTAAAACCTTCCACCAACCCAACTTCTCTCGCCCTATCAACCAATCTCCCTAGCACATCAACCACTAAAGTGAACAAAAAAGGAGATAAAGGGTCACCTTGCCTAATACCTCTAGACGCTCTAAAACACTAGCCAGGTTTTCTATTAACTACCAACGACAGATTAATCGAGGACAAACACCCTTTAATCCACCTTTTCCACCTATTATCAAAACCTTTACGATCCATAACAAAATGAAGGAAATCCAATTCCACATGATCATAAGCTTTCTCAAAATCAACCTTAAACAACTAACCTTCTTTTTTCTTAGAGCGATACTTATCAACTATCTCATTAGCAATTAAAACCACATCAAGAATCTGCACGTTTTCCATAAAAGCCCCTTAAGAATCAGAAATGGTATCACCAAGAACTGATGTTAACCTACTAGAAAGAACTTTTGCCAATATCTTATAAAGCAATGTCACCAAACTAATTGGCCTAAAGTCTTTAATTCTAATCGAACATTCTTTTTTAGGGATGGGACAAATAAACATTGCATTAGTGTACAAATTAACCACTCCATTCTCATAAAATTCTCTAAGCACCTTTAATAAATCTATTTTAACTCATCCCAACAGTCTTGGAACAAACTAAGGGTAAAACCATCTGGACCAATGACTTATCCCCAAAGCACTCCAAAATTGCCTTTTTAATCTCCTCCACTTCAAAAGGTCTCTCCAACCATTCTACCTTAGCACCACTAATGGGACATTACCCCAAACCCTCAATCTCTGGTCTATCAACTCCATTAGAGGAATACGACTCTGAAAAGAATCTCTTTATTTCATTGACCATAAGAACCTCATCCTCCACCGAAGTACCATCCTCCTTTTCCAACCTGCTAGTAAGATTTCTCTTCCTATTTCCATTAGCTACCTTATGAAAAAACTTGGTATTGCCATCCCCCCCTTTAACCTATTTAAATTTAGCTTTTTGTCTCCACGAAGTTTCCTCCTTAAACACTACTTCTTCAAACTTACTCAACAGCTCTTTCCTCTCTTTCCTCAACTCCTCAGTGAGCAAACCGTTATCTTCCAACTCACCCAAAGCTCTTATCCGAATGATATTCTTTTTAATCACTCTCAAGTCCCCAAACACCTCTATATTCCTCCTTGAACTCTCGCTTCACTCCTCCATTCCCTAAAACTTTTCTTAAACGAAGGATGAATCAACCACATGTTCTCAAATCTGAATGGAGTAGGACCCCATTTAAAATCTCCACTCTCTAAAATCACAGGATTATGATCAGAAACCAACTTAGGATACACCACCTGTCACCCATTATGGAATAAATCATTCCATCCATTAGAGATAAGGAACCTATCTAATCTACAACAAATAGTCCTATCCCTACCGTTTGACCAAGTAAATTTACCATTCAACAAAGGGGGATCTAACAAACCACAATCCCTAATGAAAAAAATCAAAGTCTCTCATGCTCCTAGTAGCCCTTGAAATTGGGAATTTTTCTGGTAACCCACTACATTAAAGTCACTCTATACTATAATCCATGACTGACCACAAAGACCAAATTCTTCCCAAAATTGGACCCTCTCACGGTGACAATTCGGACCATAAACGCCAGACAACCACCACACTTTATCCTTTGGACTTCTAAACCTAACTGCTACCGAGAAAATTCTGAATCTCATACATTATATATTTTTTGGATAAATATATAATGTATGAGATTCAGAATTTTTATATTCTTGTCTTTTTTATACCTTTTTCTTAGCAACCAATCGAAGAATTAAGTTATTGTGTTTTCCTGATTTTGGAATCTGGATTAGATGCCTTGTGTGATTGGGAGATGATTCTGGTTTTTAATTGGTTTGTTTCATTTAGGGAAGAGACATTCTCGATGTAAACTTTCCTGTTGGTCTGTTCGGTACAAAGGCTAGTATAATTTGCAATTTTACGGATTCATTATGATTTTCTTTATCCCCTTTTAATGATTATTGTGGTTGTAATTAATTTTGTTCATACGATTTAATTGCAAAATGCTAATGTCAGCACAATTGTTTTGACTGTTAAAATGACAGGTAGATAACAATTAAGTGACTGAATTCTCATGGGGCGTCCGATGTCCAAACGCACCCTTGGGAAATGTCGAAAATTTAATTGGATCTTGATGTATTCAGTGTTTGAATGTTTAATAGAATAGCCATCTTATTAAAATCTTAGCTGCCTACTTCCATAATTTGTTTCATTATTATGCTAAAACTAGAGTTTTAGTTATAGCCGTTAATTATAATTTGGATATTTATGATTCAGTATTTGACAATTTTTTATTTTATATACACATGTCTACGATTAATTCTCTGTTTTCAAAACCATTGCAAGGATTGTCTCTAATTTTCCCCTTCTCTTATTTTTTTCCTCTGTTTTTCTTTCTCTCTCTACCTCTTTTTGTTGAGATGGTGGGAATTTGGTTATGGTGCTGTAGATAATGGGTTAATGGAGGTTATGTGGTGCAGAGATTGTGGAAGATAGGTTTTGGGTTTATGCATAATGAGTTAAAGATGGTTTTGGCCTTGTGGGTGATAAGGGTTATGTATTTTGGGTTTGAGAATGTATGTAGGAGTTGGTGATAAGGTGTTTTGGGTGGCTATGAAAGGTGGTTTTGTGTTTGAGTTGCTGATGGGCATAGGTTCGTGTTTATTCAAATGTGGGCTAGAGGTGGATATAGAAGAGAACAAAGCTGGAGAGATGGTGTTTGATTGGGAATGGTGTTTATGGCAGTGAGAAAAGTTATGTGGTTGGGGGGCTATAAGGATTACTTGTACTTTTTCTCTCCTTGCATTTTCTCCGTAACTATCAAAATGTTTCTGCTCTCTTCACGTACTCTTGCAATGCTGTCAATTTATACATATAGTACTCAAACGTTATCTGTTGTGACTTGTTACAAAAAAATTCACTTTGCTTTGATTCATTCTAACAGAAACAAAATTTTCTATTTGGGTGCTCAGAGGTTCATCCAAACCGTGTGATGGTTAGGTTATGGAATTTATCTATTTGCAGGTTTTGATTCTTTATTTAAATTTTAAATCCATTATGAAATTTTAATAGTGCAAATTCCTCATGATTTTAATGGTTATTTTTTTTTTCTCCATGTTTTGATTTGTGTCTTAGTTATTGAAGACTTGGATATTAATGGGTTTTTATGATTTTGGTTTTGTAAAAGTATATTTTTGTGGACCATATAGTTATTTTTTTTTTTTTTTTTTTTTTTTTTTTTAAAATTTTGTTTTTGGTGTATGTTAGTGTGCCTTTTTGGTACAATGTCTATAAGCTTTCAGTTGGCGAAAACCTGCGACTTAAGACTTGAAGTATAGGTAAAACTGTTTTGGTTCAATTCTTTTTCAATAGTGCAGTAGGTGCTTCTCTTATTTTATTTATTTTTCGACTTTCATTTTCTGTATACATGTTTGTGTGACATTTTTTGGGCCTGTTAAATACCATGACAGCATTTTTTGCTCTATTGTATATCGTTTATGTTTTCTTAGTTATATGGACATTGGCAATTAGGATTTTAGGTTTATGCTAATGCTTAAAGGCTTGAAATTTATATAATTCAGGAGTTTGGCATTAATGGTTCATAGTATTGTTTGTTTTTTGTGAATCGTTCTGTTGGGGCCTGGTATTTAACTAAGTTAATGGTATGTGCAAAGAAATGCATAACGAACCAAGAATGAAATTGAAAATCAGAAAAGACAAACAAAAATATGCATGCTTCTGGCTCTGGTCGAGCTATGCTTCATGCAACACTATCCAAAGAGTATCACCACTTTGATCGTCTTCTCCATGGACCTATTGCTTTAAAAGCATCTTCACTTATAGAAGCCATATCCACCACTTATTGTGCGTCAGACAGGTGGTGAAACCCAATTTGGTGGTTAATGGTTCGATTCGGCTCAAACAGAAGCTCATGAACTGTTGGAAAATTTGGAAGATTTTGTCTGGTCCCTGGAACACATTTAGATGTCATACTTCTCAGAGGACTTAAACAGTGGGACATAACTGTTGACTTTGTTGGAATTGTGGAAATTTTAGATGTAGAACATGCTCATCTTGAAGATGGGAGTTATTATGCATCAAGTATCCAGCAGCAATGGGGTTTGTACAAAAATTTTTGCCAAACACCGGGAATCTTATTATTATTGCTGTTATTATTTTTTATGCTATGTTTGTTAGTGAATGATCCTGATGTTATAAGGACTGCAACTCAAGCTGACTGCAGTTCAGGACGAGTTCGTGTCACCCCTATTACGGTGGCAAATGGGCTGCAGTTGGCATTAGTGGCTGGAAAAGCTTTTGCAAACTCATCTTCTCTTTCTTGTGAGTTAGGAACTGAGCAGCTGTGTTGTCCTAGCTTCCTGTGATAATGCTTATGATTTGAAAAGGTCCAAACCCAATTGGAAGAAATTTTTGGTCTTGCAAAATGAAACAGGACTGGTATCGTCATTTTTATATCATCATCTTATGAAATTATGTTTGTTATTATTATTATTATTATTATTATTATTATTATTATTTTATGGAAAAAGCCTGGTATATTATTCCATTTCTTAGCTATCTTGTATTTTCAAACTTGACATCTGGTTATGTTGGCTGTGGCAAGTAGTGAACCAGATTACATGCATAGTGTAATCTGCTCACGAGATATTGATATAAAAATAATTTACGATATAAAATTTTTTACTTTGAAAATTGATCATTTTACTGTATTTTTCAGTGTTTAGTTCTTTCCTGTAATGTAATTTTGAAAATTAATAAAAAATAATTTTAATTGATTAATGCTATAACATCCAGATAGAATAACAATAGGAATTTTTTTTTTTTTTTTTTTTTTTTTTAATTTTTATCTCGCTAACATGGAGCTGCTAATATCAGGTGCACCTGATGTAAAATGCATTAGGTGCCCTCTTGTAGAGCCACTTGCGGGGAATTTTGAAAAACTAGTTGTGGGATTAGATACTCCTATCATGTATGTCATGCCTGCCAAAAATTACAGTGATATAACAGTTGGCTTTTGAAAAATGTAATTTTGAAAAACTATGACTTTTTTGTTCTTTAAAATGTTATCATATTTTTACCACTACAAGAAAAGGAGGCTATTGCAACCAATTTTTGCAACGGAATTGAAGACTGTTGCAACATTTCAATTTTTGTAACGGCAAGAGCCGTTGCAACGAAGCGAATTGGTCCATTTTACCAACTTATCTTCCACCGGCGCAAAGTTGCTAAAATTTGTGAAAATTGAATTTTTTTTTAATTTATATTATTACTGCGACGGAATGAACCGTCACAAAAATAAGTTTGAGTATATTTTTTAATTTATACAGTATATCATAATAAAATATAATTTTTTAACAAAAAATTTACATATTTTGCAACCAAACACGCCCTCGCTATGTGTTTCCCCCCAAAACCCACCCCGCGCTTCCCTCATCACTGTTCTCTGTCTCTCTCTCTTAGTTTCTCTCTATCTCCCTGTGTACTAGCTGAACAGGGTATCGAAGGAACCTCCCACCACCGATCACCCATAACGGTGTGCTGACCCAAATCCGGCCATCGTTGCATTGCATCGCCACCGCCATTTTCCCTCCCCATTCTCTCGCTCTCGTGTCTGTCCCTCTGCAACGAACCTCACTCCAGCAACCGAAATATGCTAACTGGAGCCACGAACCTCCTCTTCCCCTCTCCTTTTCTCTCTATCCGACGTTGAATCATTCTAGGGTTTTCTATTCTCCGTCAGCCTACTCCACGACGCGAATGGGTTGAAGCTCTGTCACACTCCCCCTCCTCATCCACTGTGATTTCCAGCCATACAAGCCCTTATAGAAGCATCATCATCGAATAAACGGCTGTGCAGGTAAGATATTGCATATTTATATATTGAAATTTTGTTTATGGTCTTGATTATCAATGCCGATGCCTGTATTGGTTGAATTTGATGTGTATTTTTCTGTGATTGAGGCCTTGTGGGGTTGGTTTTGGGTTTTTTTCTTTCTTTCTTTTTTTTTTTCCCTAGAAAAATCAACCAAAACCTAGGGTTCTTGACCCTAGTTTGCAAGAAATGCACACCGGTGTGCAGTATATACATGTAAAGGAGTAAACTTGCATATGGGAACTGAGTTTTTGGGTTTGGTATTTGATTCTGAAATGGGTTTAAGTATGTTATCCACTGGTAGGAATGTAATGGGTTTTAGTATGTTATCCACTGGTAGGAATGTCAGGTGCCAACAGCCAGTAGCTT